>RJVU01079805.1:7131590-7159257 GCA_003731715.1 Anabarilius grahami | reverse complement strand
GCCAATTGAAAAATAATATTAAATATTATATAATAGTATATAAATAATACTAAAATAACACTGATGCACATGTATGTGTGAGAGAGCTGGATTGTGCTTCACTATATCAACTAATGCATATTTCCATCAACAGAATAATGATGTTCAGAACTGAACGCACAGATAAAGGTAAGCCTATCTTTGCTTTTTTATACAAACTTCAAATATATATATAATTTTTTTTTTTCTTTCCATAACTTATGTTAGTGGTTGCTGGAGGATTTGCAGAATAAGAATTTCATTGTATGATGTAACAACTGTTTCCCCATATATATGACGACAAACTTGTGAATCTTGAATTATTGATCAAACAACAGAAATCAAAATGAGTTGCCATACAGCCTATAGATTTCTAAGACAACCCAAGTACCTGATTTGGAATACTCTAGTTATACACTGTGAATAACACTCCTCATGCTACATGACTCAGTTTATTTCAATGGAGTTTGATGTTAGCATGTTGCTAAGCTAACAGTGCAAATAAAGACTATTTGGCGCAAAACTCTTAATAAGCATAAAAATACATTGCACACAAAAATAGAGAGTACGACAGTACCTCAGTTTGAATTATACTGCGATTTTTTTTTTAAAACGTTTTTTCAGTATTGAATGAAATATAGCCTAAGTATTTTTGGACCATGTTTTCCTACTTCGTCCACCATCTTTGATTTATTTCACACAGTATGTCACAATGCATTCTGGCTTGTCTTACTCCAAGAAGGATATACGTGATGCTGCAAATTAAAATGAATTGCGAATTGATGAATTAAAACAAGGTATATGGCAACCTTTTGGAATTTCCAACTTCATGTTGGAAGTGCCCTTTAAAATGCTGCCTCAAAATAAGTTTTCACAGCGATGCCAAAGAAGAACCATTGGGTTCCCCAAAGAACCTTTGACAAAAGAAACATTTTTCTATTAGTGTGAAGAACATTTCAGTAATCTAAAGAACTTTTTTATTCCCCACTGTGCACTGCAAAGGTTCCATTAATGTTGAAGGTTCTACATGGTTCTTCATGCTTTATTTTTAAGAGCGTGTTTTGTAGGCCACTCACTATGTTTTGTAGCAAAGGTAATAAGATAAGCTATTTGCATGTACATTGACTGCTTGCTTTCTTATTTAACTCGCAGGGCTGTCTGGAGGGAATCTTGGCTGAAAAGTGCTGTGTAATAATCTCAACAGGACGCAATCTTCGTCGTTGTTGATTGGCTCATTGGGACACAACGGAATCCTCTGAGAGACAATCACCTAATTGAACGCTCTGGAAACTGAACTGGAATTGGTTCTGCTGACAATGTCAGAGGTCAGAGACAAATCTGAGTTTGTTAGCAACACTCAGCGCATTTAAGGGCAGCTGCTACCAGCACCTTGTTTCTCAGGACAACGACACACAGGTGGTAAATGACAATCACAAAGCAATGGAGATCCTCTGAGCTCAAATATTTTCCCTCACAATGTTGCTCTGTACATGTCATGTTTATTAAGGGGGTTTCACAAGGGTCAAGTTGTTTCCAAAGGGGGTAAGGAAGCACTTTTTATGCACTCATCCTTTTGTCCTTTCAACATGATCCACATCCACTCAGACACACTTCTAGTCATAACAGGAAATCTTGTATAAGAAAGAATTCATTTAGTGAGTGTCATGTTTGCTAGACAGGGTACATGAAGCGCCTGTTGAAGGAGATTGTTTCTGTGCTGATGGTCTGTGAGGTGAGTGCTCTTATTGCTTCTTCAAGACCTTTACTGTCGTTCGGAGGTGAAATCAAGGGTTATGTGTTTGTGATTGGTTTTAAGGTCCCTCCATTCCGGTAACCCAATTAGAGTGACCCACTGAGAGCCTCTGAAGAACAAGTTTCAAAACAAGTGTATCTGTGCTAGCAGCTGCTGACCTGAGACAACTCTGAGGACCGTGAATGTAGGCCAGCGATCGCACTTTTCAGCATCAGGTCAGCTCGAACACACTCCTGTAACACAAGGGAAATGAGTTGAGGAGTAAAAGAAAGTGACTGTCTCAAAGCAGGTGCTGAGTGAAAGGCAGGTTCTTGAGGGATGGAAGGATGTCAGGTGACACTGACACGGGTTCTAGCTGAACTCCCATGAACTCACATTTTCTCACACCTACTGCCGGATACACACTGTGCGATTATTTTTTTTTTTTCTGGGGTACTATTTAATTGCCGTTACACAACGGATCAGCGACAGGGGGTCACACATTACACAACATTTCAATAGGAAGAATCACGGACAACTCTTTCTGTTCTACAAACTACGTTTTACAACCAAACAGGCAAGAATTGATAGAGGAAATAACATAAGATCATGTGTGAGAGCGAATGTCCGAATACTCACACCGAAAGAAGCCTCTGATGAAGTTGTCAGTGTGCCTATTTGCAGCAAAAAAAAAAAGAAGAAGAATATGAAGGAGAGAATGGTTGCTTCTGTTGCAGGTTAATGACTCCTCCCCCTGAACTTTCCCTTGCCCTGTATCTTGCGCTCTCATTGGCTGTAGGTCGTCGCTGATGTCATTTTTAGTCACTTTTCACACTGCATACTAAATATCTTACTGGCATCTGCAACGCATCTGCACTTCTCTCATGTCTTTGATTTAAAAAAAACTACGCAATTGTCACTCATGTGAACAAGCACCAATTTACCTCCGATTTCAGGAATTTGTCTGCGATTTCCACAAAACTGCCGGCGAGTGAAAATTGGGGCTAAAATTGCAGTGTGTACCCGACATTGAAAGGTAGTTCACCCGAAAACAAACATATTTTTTTTTTGTCTTTTACTTGCCATCATGTTGTTTCAAACCTGTATAACTTTTTTTCTTCTGTGGAATCCAAAAGAAGGAATTTTGAAGAATGTACTGGTCAGGGTACATTGTACAATGTACATCATTTCAAAGAAGTCACCAACGCTGCATTTATATGATCAAAAATAAAGCAAAAACAGTAATATATTGAAATAATGATTACAATTTAAAATACTTTAATATATTTTAAAATGTAATTTATTCCTGTGATGACAAAGCTGAATGTTCAGCATCATTACTCCAGTCATCAGTCACATGATCCTTCAGAAATCATTCTAATGTGCTAATTTGATGCTCAAGAAACCTCTTTTGTTTTTATTATCAATTAAAAAAAAAAGTTGTGCTGCTTAACATTTTTGTGGAAACCAGGATACATTTTTTTTTTTAGGATTCTTTGATGTTCAAAGTTCAAAAGAACAACATTTATTTAAATTATAATTTTTAATGATATATTTTTTGTAACATTATAAATGTCCTTACTGTAATTTTGATTAATTTAATCAATTCCTTGCTGAATAAAAGTATTTATTTCTTTAAAAAAATAAAAAAAATAAAAAAACTTTCTCACCCCAAACTTACTTTTGATTTGAATGACTATATTGTAAGAATATATTGTAAATAGTAAGAGAATGTACAGTATAAACATTTGTGTCCTATTTTTAGGGCTTAGGATTGAGGATTGAGCTTTTTTAAAATCCCAAGTACATTTGCACCCTTCTCCTCTTACACTTCTGAACGGTGTGAAAGCTCTTTCACGCATTATAGATGAGAGATTCTAAAAATGAGTGTGTTTCTCAGGTACAGCTCTCACCTTCACAAGTAAAGCAGCAGTTTCCTGAAACTCCTGGAAAAAATTGACTCTGAATCCTTTGCTTGATTGTGCCACCTGGAGTGACCGTCTAAAGGCAAAATGTCAAGTGATTGTTCCTGTGATTTATTTTTTTCATTCAGTTATTTAGATCTGAATAGATTTTATTTGAAGAGATAGATTTCAGGTACATCTTTTCCCAGAAAGCTGTAGCACAGTGGCTCTGTTAAAACATTGCTCTTTTTGTTTGAGCATCCAAGGAGAAACATTGGTGTGAGTTTTGGGCAGGACTGGCTGTTTGTCTGTAAACTGATAGACAGGAGGTCTGCTTGGAAAACCAGTTTGAAAGCTGTAAATTATTATGCACAGAAATGGTGCACTTCACCTTTAAATTAAAATGTATAACAAACTCAAACTCATCTCTTTAACTGCTTTAACCAACTCATGAGGGTGATGTTTAAAACTTCTTTTGAAGGTAGTTAACATTTCCTTTAAAAAATAAAACTTTAGGAGAAAAGGTGTCAGCTTGTAAAGGATGAATGTGAAGAAAGGTTTTACATATTGCATTTCAAATCTGAATTATGGCCAATACTGTATGTACTCAGGAATTGCAAAAATAACTCTAAAATATATATATATATTTTTTAGTGCTGTCAAACGATTAATCATGATTAATCTCATCCAAAATAAAAGTTTGTGTTTACATAATATATGTGTGTACTGTGTATATTTATTATGTATATATAAATACACACACATGCATGTATATATTTAACAAAATATAATTATACATAAAATATTTATATTTATATAATATAAANTTATATACAACAATAATAATAAATATACAAAGTACAAAAAGTATTTTGGATGCGATTAATCGTTTGACAGCACTAGTTTTTCATTCATAGTAGTTAAAATTCAGCATCAATTTTATTATTAATTAATACTGTTGTCTCAAAAGCTCTTTAAATTCAACATGATGTTAACAAAAGTGAAATGAATGAGATTGTGTTTATATGAGTGAAATAAGTTATTCTTGCCTTTCAGTACAGGTTATGTTAAACATTGAAATATCTGTTTTATTCTCTCTCACACGTGACGGAGTGTGGATTTGGGTGCAGTATGAATCTCTCACCTGTACTTGTTCTGTAATGATTGTAAGCTCTCATAATGGACTAATTCAATCTGCCAGAACCTGGCACAATGAGCTCTCTTTCTCTCTTTCTCAAATGTGCTTTATAATCTAACATTAGAAAAGGGATTGTGTTCAAGCAGTTTCCGGTGCTGCATTTCATTACTGCTGCCAATGTATTTTTGTCCATTTTATATCAGTCACTTTATGTTGGATTAAAGAGACACTTGCTAAAATTATGAGATAACACTTACTAAATGTTCATATTAATCTAGATAGATGGATAGATACTCTAATATTTACATTTTGCAAATGTAAATATTACAACCTGAATTCTGGAAATGTTGGGACGTTTTTTAAATTTGAATAAAATGAAAACTAAAAGACCTTCATATCACATGAGCCAATATTTTATTCACAATAGAAAATAGATGACATAACAAATGTTTAAACGGAGAAATGTTTCAATTTTATTCACAAAATGAGCTCATTTCAAATTTGATGCCTGCTACAGGTCTCAAAATAGTAGGGATGGGGGCATGTTTACCATGGTATAGCATCTCCTCTTCTTTTCAAAACAGTTTGAAGACATCTGGGCATCGAGGTTATGAGTTTCTGGAGTGTTGGAATTTGGTCCCATTCTTGCCTGATATTTCCAGCTGCTGAAGAGTTTGTGGTTGTCTTTTTTGACAACAAAATCGTTTAATGATGTGCCAAATGTTCTTTATAGGTGAAAGATCTGGACTGCAGGCTGGCCATTTCAGCACTCCATGTTGTTGTAATAGCTGCAGTATGTGGTTTTGCATTGTCCTGCTGAAATACACAAGGCCTTCTCTAAAATAGATGTCGTCTGGAGGGGAGCGTATGCTGCTCTAAAACCTTTATATACCTTTCAGCATTCATAGTGCTTTCCAAAACATGCAAGCTGCCCATACGGTATGCACTTATGCACCCCCATACCATCAGAGATGCTGGCTTTTGAACTGAACGCTGATAACGCGCTGGAAGGTCTCCCTTCCTCTTTAGACCGGAGGACACCCCGTCCATGATTTCCAACAAGAATGTCAAATTTGGACTCGTCTGACCATAGAACACTTTTCCACTTTGAAAAAGTCCATTTTAAATGAGCCTTGGCCCACGGGACACGACGACGCTTCTGGACCATGTTCACATATGGCTTCCTTTTTGCATGATAGAGCTTTAGTTGGCATCTGCAGATGGCACGGCGGATTGTGTTTACTGACCGTGGTTTCTGGAAGAATTTCTGTGCCCAGGAATGTCATTTAGTAATGTCATTGACACAATCATGCCGATAAGTGATGCAGTGTCGTCTGAGGGCCCGAGGGCCACGGGCATCCAATAAAGGCCTTCGGCCTTGACCCCTACGCATAGAGATTTCTCCAGTTTCTCTGAATCTTTTGATGATGTTATACACTGTAGATGATGCAATTTGCAATTTGACATTGAGGAACATTGGCTATCTTTACTTCTGAGAGACTCTGCCTCTGTAAGACATCCCTTTTATAGCTAATCATGTTACAGATCTGATATCAATTAACTTAATTAGTTGCTAGATGTTCTCCCAGCTGAATCTTTTCAAAACTTCTTGCTTTTTCAGCCATTTGTTGCCCCCATGCCAACTTTTTTGAGACCTGTAGCAGGCATCAAAATTTGAAATAAGCTAATTTACTGGACAAAAGTGTAAAATGTATCTGTTATGTAATCTCTGTTCTATTTTGAATAAAATACTGGCTCATGTGATTTGAATTTTTTTAGTTTTCATTTTATTCAAATTTAAAAACCAACATTTCTGGAATTTGGGTTGTAGATTCTCTCGGTATATATAATTGTTACTGAGAGAACAATTATTTGCAGAAGGCACTGGTTAGCACTAGTCAGATGTGAGGCGGGGGGTCTATCTGTGCTCTGCAGGGTGTCTGTGAGTCTCACTGGTGCTCCTGATGATTCAGAGAAGCCCAGACCTCAACCAGCCTGATGGGGAATAAACGGCAACCACATGCTCCGTAACCTTTCCCCACGGCTGCGTTTGACACTTTAAAGGCAACTTTTCCATACATTATCTCTGACATTTTACATAGATTAGTCTCACATCACTCTTGGATCAGACAAACCCCCAACAGTGTGAGTGGCAGAAATTAAAATATCTCACACAGTCTAAAAAGATCAAGGAATTAACTGCAAATGCTTCAGTATGCTTTAATATGTTAATCTAAAGTGATATCCAGTCTATAATCCTAAATACATTTAATGTAACTACACCAATCTACCATAAGGTGGTGCCATATTGCCATTTAAAATATCTACATTTCTCCATTGACCTTGATTAATATAATCATTATGGGCTGCTCTGGGCATCTGTAAGCCTGTCAGGAATTTTTTTTTTAATGCTTTTCAATGATTAAACAGTTCCTTGGTTGTTGAAGGACATATTGTCAGTTTCAGACTCCAGTGAGCTAAGAGATTTAAATGTTTGGTGAGGAATAGGAAGCATATGGAGTATTATATGTCAGATTTGGGCACTAATTGGCCATTCCCAGTCCCGAGTAGGCCCGGAGTGGTAATTTTTTCCCCCCTCTAACCCACATAGAAGTGCGCCAGCGGCCCAAAAGACAGTAAGAGCAATGCGGCCTCAAAATAGACACGGAGAGTTATATGTGGTTTTCAGGTTATGTTCTCCCTGATTGAAATATGCTGCTGCAGACATGGATGGAGATGGTGAGATTTGAGCAGGGCCGTTCTGTTTACCCAGTTAAAGTGAGACCTTGTTTTCCTCATTTAAAATGCATTTAGTAAGACTGCACATGTTTTAAGCAATTGCAAAAGCTGTTTTGCGCTATATTTTTAATGCCGTGCCAAGCATACAACAAACAAATACACTATTATTTTTTATTTACAGACAGAGGGAGGAAATACACATTCTCTCATTAAAATGTTGAATTTGCTTGAATTGGCCTAGTACATGTCCCAAAGTGTCTGAATTGTCCCAATAAACCTGAATTCATATATATATATATTATATATATATATAAAAGATAGACAGATATGTGCGTGATGTAAAAACGTAAAAACATCGAATCTTTTTTTTTTTTATCAAAAATGTAAAATTGAACATTTAAATTTATTAATATTACCATGACATACATATATAGGCTATACTTAAGTAAAGTTTATACGATTTTTCATTGTAGTTTGCTATCTTAACCATCCACAATTATATAGTCTGCTGCATTTTATTAATTATATTAGCAAAAAAAAAATCTCTGCTGACAGCAAACTTGTCAGAACAGACCCATGTCCCATTTTTGTGTAGCAATTCGCAACCCATCAGTTCAGCACCACTCGTCTAGATATGTCTGTCTGAGAATAAAAAGAGCCGTCCAGCGTTGTTGAAAACATGGGTTCCCGAGTTCATTTCGCATTGTTGCTATTCTCAGGAAACCATTCATTATGGGCTATTAAGATGTTTGGAGCTCAAAACGGCCACTCTCGCTAAAAACACAAACACACACATGTCCCGTTAGTGGTCTATCTTGATTGACTAGCTTCAGACTCTCATAGTGCACATTTTGTTTGGAAAGCCTTATTTTCTCCTAATGGACACAGAGGGTCGAGATCAAATAGCACATGCAACTTTGTGTTCTTCAAACAGAATTAATACAAATGTGACCCGTGACCTGCTTAATGAGGAGGGGAAATGGAGAGAGATGATACATTTCTTCCTAAATAAAGCTGTTGCATCTGGGGGTTGGATGAGCATCAGTCAGTTGAATTTGCACGTGTTAATGGAGACCGAAGTGTGTGTGATGGATGGTGTCAAAAGCATCATTATCATTTCATGTGGATCTAGGCTGGTTGGTTAGTGTTGGTTTGGTGCTGATTTTCCATGTTGGACCATCCACTGTTGTTTTTGATCAAACTTAAACTTTAAATTAAGAAATTAAGCTGAAATAAAATATGAATTTTAGATGAAAAACTTGAAACCTAAATGAAAATGGTTGCCTTAGCAGCTAACTAAATTAAAATAAGTTGAAGTATTAAAACCGAAATAAAAATAAATTAAAGCTGAATAGAAATATTTTTTTTAAAACTAATAAAAGGGACAAAAGCACATAGCAAAATTATTAAAACTTAAAGTTAAAATTAAACCTGAAAATAGAAAAAAGCTATTTCAATATATCTTCATCAAAATATCAAAAAGGATATAAATACTAGTAAAATAACACTGGGAACCATCTAAGACTTTGCAGTTCACCAACAAACAAACAAACAAACAACAACAACAAAAAAGTAATATTCTGGGTTTAGTAAGTTCAGATCAATAGATGGATCTTGTGACATAAGGTTAATTACATTTTCTTAAAAAAAAAATGGCAACAATATGGGTAGCAGTGCAAAACTAACAATGGAAATTAATGGGGCCAATCCATAAACATTAAAATACTTACTGTTTCAACAGTAAAAACAAAAATTAAGCATGTTAACATTTTTTTTTTTTTTAAATCTGTAAAGTTATATCCAATTTTCCAACTTTGTTGCCCCCTGACAACATAACGCCATAAACCCTAAATGACCATAAAAAGGGTGAGAATGACTTTACAGCTTGAAATAACACATGTTTTAACAGAAGAATGAATGTAATGCTGCCTTCACATGCTATCGGAATGTGAAAGTTCCCTAGTTAAAAATTGGACATGAATGCCCTCTCAAGTCATATTTACCACTGAAAAGCTTGGGGATAATTTTGATACCCAAATTCCTGATGGAGTTGGGTAGGCCATAAACTTTAAATATGGCTTAGGGGAGAACAATTGCTGCCATGACTGGTGTTCTTTATTAGTTTTTCCACAGCAGCTACATTGCCTTGTCTTGTCGTTAAAGTAGTGGATATTTACATAAATGAATAACCATTTGAATCATATTGTATGTTTTATACACATCAAAAATACCCTGTATTTGACTACAATTCCAGAATTGTTAGCAAGCTGACGATCTAGATAGAGCAGTGAATGTTTATATGGTTGTCAATGAATGGGATGGTAAATACCATTTTGGTTTTGATAAGAATTTTGCAATAAATAGGCAAGAATAAACCTGGTGTCCTCCATCATTCCTGTTCTTTCTGAAAACAAATCACTTGAATGTAATGAGCTCATAATCACAACTTCAGAGGTGGGAAGTAGGACATTTCTGATAACATTAGAAGGCAGCATTAGTGTTTTTATAAAATGGTAAGCTTTACATTTCTGCATTTAAATCCTCCAAAAATTACGCCTCACCTGGATCCTGGAACAACATTCCTGTCGGAAAATTTTGTCTTAACCCTATCCCTACCCCTAAACCTAACCCTACCCATAACTTATCCCTAAAATCAGAGGGAAATGATAGGTGAATAACACTTATGAAGAAGCACCTGACACTGGTTGTAACTTAGTCTAAACTTCACATAAACGTGTCCCTCAAATCTGATTGGTTAATTGGAATGTCGTTCCAGTATCAACAAAGATGTTGATCCAGGAACATGTTGTACTTGGTGAAATCACGATTACAGAGCCAGTCAGGGACACCAGCACATGTGAATATTTGAGCATGCAATAACATGCAGTTGTAAAAACATACTATAGTAGAGCCTGAATCACTTTAACAGAAAAAAAGAGCACAACACAGGCTATGCATCCGTAGCTATTCATAGACAGACAGGGAGCAGGCTACGGAAAATAAGAGCAGGTCAGATATATCTGATTCTGTGCTGTTGTGTTGTCTGGGTCCCCACAAACTCATAACTCTGGAATCTGGTCTGTTTCCTGTGCCTAATGAGGCCGCTGTAAATATCCCATGGGCATCTGTGATTGTGAACAAAATGAGGATCAGGCTGAAGAGAATCTGGATAAGTATAAACCTGCTGCAACAGGCACTAATGTAGAATTAATGGGTTCAGGCCCTTATTCTAAACCTGATGTTCATGCCAGTGGCCATTTATTTAAAAGTCAATGTGAAATAAAACGTGATTCCATTGACTGCAGGCTATTGAATAAACCCAGTGGTCGGCAACCTTATTGCGCGCGGAGGGATAATCACATGGTTTGTCGAATATGCGCGCTAACACAGGTTAAAATCTCACACTTTAATAGTATTTATAGCTGCTAATTTAATAAAACAGGCTGAGTGACTATGAGGAATAATTACCTCAAAATGTATGTCCGTATGCAACTTTGAGGGACTTTATTTAAATCGAATAGGCCTACATACATTTCTTTAGCTATTGTCACGTGATTATCCCTTTGTATGCCGACGTTGACACGCGTGCCATAGGTTGCCGATCCCTGCAGTAAATAGATATGTAGGCATTGTTTTAGTAAACCTGCGTTAAGGTCTTGCTCCATTCAGATATTGAACAGCAACTATTTACGCTCCATTGGATTTGCTAAAAATTCTTCTGTTTTACTCAAATTTATTACATTATGGAAGCAAAATTGTTATAACGGGTGTTAAATCTGACTTTAAAGTATCTATCATTTCTTATGAATCTGATTTTAGGTTAATGTTATTTGCAACGACAGTATAAAGAGGAAGAGATGGATTTTTAGCAAAAGTTTTCTGTTTTATTGCTGATTTGAAATATGGGTAACACTTTATTTTAGGGTCTTTTAACTAATTGCTTATTAGCATGCATATTACTAGAATAATGGCTATTTATTAGTACTTATTAAGCTCATTTTAATGCCTTATTCTGCATGACCATATTTTACATTCTTAATCCTACCCACTTAACAACTACCTTACTAACTATTAATAAGGAGTAAATTAGGAGTTTATTGAGGGAAAAGTCGTAGTCAGTAGTTTATATGTGTTCCCTATACTAAAGTGTTATCGAAATATGTTATTACTGACAAACAAATGTATAGATTTCTGTCTCAATAGATTTTCTCCTAGGGAACAGCAGCCTGAGGGTGATGCCAGGATGGCCACAGAGTGAATTGACTTGCCTTTAGGAGACTTTGGTATGTGTGATAATCTGGTTTCCCGTTAAACAAATTATGAAAAATGCAAACACTATAACTGTAAGTGATGATAGAGTTTGGATCCAGACTTTGGCTGAAGGGCAAATAAGTGTGCATGATCTCTCTCTCGCTCTCTCTGTGTGTGTGTGTCTGTGTGTGTGTGTGAGGGGTAGCAAGTGAAGGCAGCATTAGTTCCTTTATAAAGTGCATTTACTTGAAAAGCAAACTCATTTAAGATATAAAGTCTTGTTTTTTTTAAAATGTATCAAAATTAATTGAGTTTAAGCTTAAAACAAATACAGATCTGCCAGTGGGGACAGAAAATTAAACGTAATTGAAAGTGAATATAAGATTATTTTTCTGGCCCCAATGGCAGATATTTTTTCTTGTTCTAAGAATAAACTCACTTTATTTTAACCTTTTTTTTGTTTGTTTTTTACAGAAAACATCTTAATATCTATCTTAATATCTTAAGTCATTTTGCTTTTCAAGTAATTGTATATTGATTTAAGAATGTTTAGATATCTGTACTGGAAAACAAGACTAAAATAATTAATTTTTTTCTTCCCCTAAGTGTGGTATGTCCTCATTTAGATAAGTAAACTTGTGCGAGTGTGTATGAAAGAGTCAGACAGTGTGTGAGCAGTTTTCAACACCAGGCTAGCGTGAGGTGTCGAGGGCTTTCCCACGCGTGTCACGGGTCATTGGAGATTACAGGAGAAGATCTGGCCTCCCACATTCAGAGAGATTGTGAGTCTGGTTGGGTATGCAGTGATGAGTGAATTTCCTTTTAGCGATACTCGTAAAAGTGTGTGTGAGTATGTTGGAGGTTATGCACACACATAGGGGTCAAGTCTTGTTGGAACCTGCTATAATTTTTCTCTTTCTCCTGTTTTTCTTCTTAGCCTCTCCTTCACTGCAAGAAGCAACCAAACTCAGTAATTCAGTCAGAAATGGTTTGCTTTTGTGAATATCAGGCAGGAAAAGGGTTGCAGGGTCACAGAGGTCAGGCTTTTCTGTCATGAACTTCACAGCCTCTGTCCCAGAAGAACAACTAAAATTAGCCAATTCACAGTCAATAAAGAGTACAGAGGATTAAATCAACTGCACAAATTAACTATTAGCCTATTAGTCTTTGATTCATTGAACCGAAAACTTTGAGGCTTTGTGAGAGATTATGGATGTTAAATAAACGAATTCTTTCACTGCCTTGTAATATTGTGTAATCTATGTAAACTGTAAGCCATTAAGAATTATTTTGTGTATTGTTTCTGTATCTTACACAGGCTATCCAGCTCTTACATCACAGCGTTGAATTCTGAGTTGCTGAGAGGGTGAGATGTACACAAGCGGAGTGAATCTGTGAAGTCATGAAATGGAATGAAGCTAAATTGAATGAAAAAGTGAAAATCAGAAAGAGGCTTATCATGTTACATCATTTATCTGTCTCCTCCTGGGTTAAGATATTATCATAGCGCACATTCCTCCCAGATCCCAGTTAATGCAAACCAGAAATCAGGTCTGTATCTTCAGGCCACTGACTTAAGGGTTTCTCAGGCTTTTAAAACATATCTGAAGACGATCTCTTATGTAACATTGTGTACCCTGATTGGCATCTCAATTAAGTCCCCCTCAGTACTTCCACAGTTTAAGACTGTTTAGCAATAATTGAGTTTGACCCTTACAGGCTCCGTTTGGCACCCAAAATCCTCTGCCAGCTGGCACAACTGTGTCTTTACAGAAAAAGCCCAGAATGAGAGCACTTATGTAACCAGAGAGACTGGAACGGGGCAGCTATTAAAGATGATAACAGCTCTGATGGGCCAGGTAATAATCTCTTTGACAGTATTATTACACGCCATCAGTTCCACCCTCAGGTATGCGAGTTAAAGTGAGATACGGTCAGTAGTTATGCATGACTGAATTCATTTGAAAGTTTATAGTCAATAGAATAGAAAATAGAAAGTGCTATTTAAAATTCTATATAAAATTATGTATTTGTTATCATTTTTCAAGCTATGATACATACTGAATAACAACACAGTTGTACTTTGGCCATATCATACAACATGATTACTTTTATATTTTTTATACTTTTATAATACAAGTTAACATTTTGTTACATATTGATGCCGACCAGAAAGAAAGCCACTTCTTTTGTTCTCAAATGGGTCATTGTTTTTGCCAAATCTTTTGAGTGAATAATCAGTGTTTTTGAATGAATCAGTTGAATAAGGCCCACACGAACATGGGTATTTACGAAACCGTAGCTTTTTCTGTGCGGTTTGGACGTTCATCCACACGCAAACACAGTATATGGTCACTGAAACCGAACTTAAAAAAAAAAAAAAACTCCTGCCAGGGTGAAGATTTTCAGAAACTCTGGTTGAATTGTTGTCATGTAGATGGTGAAACCAGAGATTTTGGCTTGTGGCGTCTGACCCGGAACCGGTAATAATCTTTTTTTCCAGGCTTCTGATTGGCCAACATGACTTTACGGTTAGGGTTATATTGCCACCTGTTGGTTTGGCATGCTCTTGACAGCGCTTCATAGCGCGTTTTTGCATTTTCATGTGGACGCGATTTTTTTTTAAACGAAGGATGAGAACCTCGGTTTATAAAAATACCCATGTACGTGTGGACTAGGCCTAAATGAGAAGACTGGAATACACTACTAGACTTTTAAAAGAATTTGAAACCCTAGGCATCATAGTTTGTAAATGGTTACAGAAAAAACTGGGAATCATACATTAAATGACTGAGGATCACACACAAAGTCACGTAGAAACGTGCCTCATTGCTAGAAACATTTGAAAAATGAAAACAATAGCTCATAATATCAAGTTTGATATCCTCCAACTGGATGAAATCATGGTCGGAAGCTAAAAAATTGGAATCTGTGCCCATCATACACTACACAGTTTTCTGTGAAATCGGTAGCTGTGAACAAATCTGCAGACTGGCTCTGATTTTGGCAACTAGTATACTAGTATAATGCTATTAATATAATAATATTAGTGTAAATCGGCACAAAAGTCATGTAGTATATTCAGCCTTAACCTGCAGAAAGAGTCCCTGGAATATAGGAGTCACAAGCACGGGCAAGCAGACTTGTACAAACATTGAAATTTCGTAAATCAGTCATTGTTTTATCAGCTGTTTTGGAGCTTTGCTTGGACAATCAGATTT
Source organism: Anabarilius grahami (assembly GCA_003731715.1). Taxonomy (NCBI): domain Eukaryota; kingdom Metazoa; phylum Chordata; class Actinopteri; order Cypriniformes; family Xenocyprididae; genus Anabarilius; species Anabarilius grahami. Next base: position 7,144,254 of record RJVU01079805.1, on the reverse strand, counting down.
GAGGAACGGAACTAACTGTTGCATACATATAGGTTTGAAAATTTTAAGTGATTTCAGTTAGAGAAATTTCATCATCTTTTCATCATCTGATGATGCATTTTGTGTTGCCAGGAAAAGGCTGACCAGAATGTATTTATAAAAAGGTTTTGATCTCAAAAAAGATTTATTGCATCCTTCATTTTCCTTTGGTTATGTAAGTGTCATGTTTTACCTATTCACTCTGTCATTACTGTTGTTACAGGGCCCTATGGCATCACACCTGGTCTATGCACTGCCCACTCCCCAGGGATTGACCCACATGTACGCAGCTGGCCTTGTAGAACACCTTGTTTCAGCAGATATTATGTAATACTCTTTGGTTTGAACATATGCACCTGTACATATAGCTCCGTGAACATGTCTTAGCTTGCCAGCTCACTTCATACAATGTGTTAGACTGAAATATGACATACTTACAACACATTAAAGTATTTTAATGAGAGCAGATAAGGAAAGCAGTTAAGCTAATCTGTAAGACTAATGGCGGTTACTAAAGATAAGCTGAAAATGATCCTTCGTGCCATAAACAGATGATCCAAAGATATCTGAGTTGAGACTGGAAGCCAGACTGGGGCAGTCGTAGCCTAATGGATAGAGAGTCGGACTTGTAACCCAAAGGTCATGGGTTAGAATCTCAGGTCCGGCAGGGATTGTCGGTGAGGGGAGTGAATGTCCAGCGCTCTCCACACCCTCAATACCACGACTGAGGTGAAACCCTTGAGCAAGGCACCGTACCCCCAACTGCTCCCCGGGCGCCGCAGCAATGGCTGCCCACTTGTCCGGGTGTGTGTTCACGGTGTGTGTGTTCACTGCTGTGTGTGTGCACTTGGATGGGTTAAATGCAGAGCACAAATTCCGAGTATGGGTCACCATACTTGGCCACATGTCACTTCACTTCACTTCACTTCACTTCACTTCACTTCACTTCACTTCACTTCACTTCACTTCAGAGCCTAATTTGCACAGTTTGACAGGTTATTTTAGGGGGCTACAAAGGAACTTTTTTTGGGATGCTATTTTTGTTTATGGTTATTTGCCTCATTCACAAATCTAATACACAAATAACAATTCGATTTATTGTTGGGCTAAATGCTGTGAAGGCCAACCAACATTACTTTGCAAGTATTCTTTATTTATTTATTTAGCTAGCTGAGAGTCCAAGAAAGAGACCCTACCAGACTAACTTTTCACAGTGGCAGCCCTTTAACCTTGCAGCTTACCACAGTTTGACCCTTAACTTGATTTTGCGTCACATGGTGATGTCGTCAGGGTGGGACACTGGCCTCTTGTTCGCTTTGCCCATTCATTTTGACCTTGGAGTGGCAGTATACACATACTTCACTCGCACTGAACTGAGATGTGTGTGTGCGCAATCGCTCTGACGTAACACTGACCATGTGCAAGCTTAGGGTGTGGTTACAGCAGAGGATGAGCTGGCCGGAGATTGTCTTTGAAAGGGCAAATATCCTTCCTTCTTCCCCCTTACGACAGCACTACAGGATTTCCTTCTCACCTCTGTGGGACATTGAAAACGTTGGTGGCTGCCCTCTCCCATTGCTCTAACATCTGGTTTCCTGTATCTCTCATGTTAAATTAGGTGGGAATCCAGTACTAGACCAGTGTCAAAGTACATCATCTACCTAAAGTGGTGTGGATGAACAGGATCTCTGAATTGAGGACCTCTCATTTTTCAGTGAATGGCCTTATAATGGTACTTAAGTTCCACTTGTCTAACTAGTTCCATTATGTTCTAGTATTGCACGGTAAATCTGTATTTAACAAATACTCCATATCACTCTCAGCGCCATACTGTCTGTTTCTTCTCATATAAATATAAACTTAAATCAATCTTATTATTTATTTATTTGGTGGGTATACTATAGATAGCCCCTTTCCGCTGGTGTAAAACAAACAAAATGTAACTCTGACACTTCCACACAGTGTCACTTTATATCTTGCAGTGTTAGTTTAAATCTTGTATTTGCTACATTATATCTCCCAAATGTAACTTTATATATTACAGTGTGACTTTATTTGTTTATCTTAACTTCAATCTCACAATTACCTTTTTTATTTTAGACTTTAACAGTCATTATAGCAAAATAAACCCCTTCCAGGTGATGCAACATGATCCTGATTTTGCCATGACTCTCTTATCCCTTACCTAATCATTTATACAGTAAAAACATATATTGTTTTCACTTTCACGCATTCTTTATATAAAAATAATAGAATGTAATTTATAAAAGTGCCATGTTTCACTCCACAGGGACAAAACTTTCATGGGTGGGCTTTTCCCTATATACTTGGCAGTGTAAAGATGTGTTTAATGGGCCCCCTTGTTACAGGGTGTGAAATTGTTATACTTTGGCCGGTATCGTAATGTAAGATGTGATTAAAGTATCATAACAACACTATTGCATACTTCATCTTAAAATGAAAAAAATCCAGCGGAAAAAAGCTAGAGTTTGTGGGGCCATTTTGTGTCAGCTGTGTGTGAGTAAGCTTGTGCATGTGTGTGGCCCCCTGAGTTGTAAAATGTTTTACATTCCACGGATTAAACGGATTAAACTGTGGCGTTAGTCAATGGAGACCTCCATCACACTTTCTCACTCATACTTGCACACAAAATAAGGACTCAGATCAAGCCTCATTCATAACCACTGGGCTCGTCTCCAAAAAAGAAAGAGACTCTGATTTAAAGAGCATTTGATTGGATAAAAATTTGTGTAGTGCAGGATGAGTCATCAATATTTTTTCTACATTTTGCGAAAGAAAGTAAATTTGAAAATAATTTCAGTCTGCTTAAAGTGAATTTAGTCAATGTTCAGGAGCAATGCTAGGATAAAAATAGCATCAACTCAAACGGTGCAGTCACATTTGTGGAAGTTCTGTGGAAAAAAAGGGTCCATTGTTTATTGTCAACAGTGTAGTGATGTATGAAGCACAGTTCACACAAAAGTCGCTTTCAAACCAAGAAGCTTTCTGTTAGTCAACCTGAATCTGCGTGACCAACTTTTCAACAAAATTTTTTACCTTCACATGAAATTCCTGAATACCAGGATTCCAATTTAAATGACTAGATTTTGCCTGCAGAAATTTGCATAACAACGGTAAATGTGACCACCAGTGTTGGGGGTAACACATTAAAAGTAATGCGAGTTATGTAATCAGATTACTTTGTTCAAATAACTAAGTAAAGCAGTACTTTTAAATTGACAAATTTAACAAAATATCCTAGTTACTTTTTCAAATAAGTAACGCAAGTTTACCTATTTATTGACTGATACCTTTTCTTATTTATTTCACTTTTGGTGTGAAAGGGCCTTTACATGCCAAAAATAGAACTTTTCATTTATTTACTTTATTAAAAAAAGAAACAAGCAAGCCCAGCTCAGATGAGAAAATGTAATGCAAAAGTAATGTAATCCATTACTTTCTATTAAAAGTAACTAAGTAACACAACTACAGGAAGTTACTTTTTTTACTCTTTACTAAAAGTCACTAAACTTTCTAAAATGTGTATTAAATGAACAGTTTTTAACCTATGGCATCTTTAAAATGGTGCTAAAATGTGATACTAAAAATAATAGCACTGTAACAGTCAAACACATCTGCCTACATAGATAAACTATTTAAAAAAGGACAGGTTGTATGAATGGCTCACAGTCCTGTTGGTTAATATTGCCAAGATTAGCTGTAATGCAATAAAATGTCCATGAATGGAAGCTATAACCAAGTGTTTGGCTCAATCTTCCTGCACAAATTATATTAACCAGTCACGTGCTTACATTCCTAGCATCACTGTATTACATTCACACAAACCACTGGTTACCCTCTATCAATGTCAAAAACAAATGGGACAAAATAATAAGTAATGGATTCAAGTGGAAAAGCCATATTCTGGGTTTGCTCCGGTGGACAGGATTCTGAGTCTGGTAGTTTTGCTTCTCTGTGAGGGTCTGTGGCCCGCAGGCTCTCTGCTGCTGATTTTGGCTTTCTGGGAGGTCTGGGAGGTCCTCCTTCACTGCCTTGTGTTCTGGATGGTCACGGGTGGATAGAGGCTTTACTCACTGCAGATTGAGGTACATGAGGCTAATGTGAGCTAATGGAAGGAAGCAAGAAGGAAGTTTTATTTTTAGTGTGTGTGATACGGAAATAGGTAGAGGCACGTTGTTGAAGTCAAAGAGGTTTATAATACCTTAAAGAAGCTATCCGTTAGCATCTCAGTGGCAGTTGCTGTACATTTTATTACATAATTTTATTCAGACTTTGCATTCAAGGTATGCATTATATGTTATCGCTATGCTCTGCGGTTTAAAATCTGCCATCTTTGCTCATGAAATGCAGTTGTTTTAGATCCGATCATCTGAGCTATTGTCAGTTCGGTCCACTATTGAATCAAGTCCACCTAGGACCCCAAAGAGATTCCATTGGCTGAAAGAACTTAGTTCAGTACCTGATTAGAAATCTTAAGAAATTTAAGAAAATCGTTTTATGATGTTTAGTTTGTTTTTGTGAACTGTTAATACTACTCTTAATGTCTTTTAAATATGTAACACACTGTATAGATTGTGCAGTTAATCATTTGTGAGTTTTAAAAAAAAATTAGTATACATTTTGAAACTGATCAGCATAGCCAGTTAGCTTGTTAGCTAAGCTTGCTAAGCTTTACAATGTGTACATGTATGTTTTGTATGTTTTTTGTTTAATCAGGCATTACAAAGAGATAATAACAGGATTCTTAGACTGGATTGAATTGTTTATGATACCATAAATTAATCACCCTGAAGCCACTGGAAAATACGTCACAAGAGTCCCAAGCTGTTCACTAGCGATTATTCTGATTTCATGTACTACTTTAGATAGGATCTGAAAAATGGAAGGTTTCAGGACAAAACTCTAAACCTGCTCAGCATCACTGTCAGTGCACGTTGGCTTGAGTCCTTTGTCCATGTGAAAAGGCCTAAATTTGGTTCCATGGACCTGATCTTTCCGGCCCAAAGAAAGGCGCTAAACCCTGAACAAACAGAGGTATATCTCCGACCCTTCAGGCTAGTAGAGTTCCGTTTTCTCTGGGTGGCCATTGTCAGAGATCAGTTTACACATACACACAGTCTCTCACGCCTGCAGGGAGGAAAATGTCAGTTGCACCTCATTGTGTGTCTAAGCTTATTCAATAGTTTTCAGTGATTTTGACAAGCCTTTTTTCATAAATGCAAAGAGCATTTTCTTCTCTCAGATTCTGATTAGTTTGAGGGTAAGCTGATTAAAACCTCCTCCCATCATTAAACCCGTCAGCTGAAATTGTATTTAGACTCATTTGGCTTTACGCTAAATGTGAAACTCTATCTGCCTATCAGATAAGCTTTAATATGTATACTATATATAAAGCTTTAGTTTATATACATAACTGACTCACGGGACATGTCATTTCTTTATTTAAAATCTACCTGAATGAGGCCTGAGATTCCAGAGAACTGAAATTAGATCCATGTTACGTAAAATCTAATTAGCCTCTAGCCTCTAGCCTTTATTACTTTCGTGCATTTCGAGGTTGCCACATGTGAACAACTGTTCGCTTCATTCAAGACTTTCCCGGCCTGACCCACTTTACGAGCATCTCAGCAAACTTCGCTGTCCCCACACACTCTCTGGACTCAGATGTTAGTTTGACCTCAAGGATGAGCAAAGTTGCTCTGATCTTCTTTGATGCACCTCTATGCGGTGACTTCTAAACTCACACTGACATCGAAACCTCATTGTCAGAGCTTCTGCACTTTTGAACTGAATGTGCCTTGTGTAATAAGTGGGTCATGGATTTAAAGGTATTGTTTTAATGGTTTTGGGAGCTGACAGCTGCTGTATCCTCTGATGCCAGTGTGTGTGTGTGTGTGTGTGCACAGGGATTTTGGATTTTACAATTTTTTTAATCACTTTGGAAAATGTTCTTAAAGTATGCCTAAGCTGATTCTGGGCACCAAAATCAGTTTTTCCCTGGTATAGAGGGACAGCTGAATTCCCAAGCATCATAGTATTCCCCGACCTCATTTCTTATGCCATTAACTCAAAGGGATAGTTCAGCTGAAAATGAAATTCTGTCATCATTTACTCACCCTCAAATTGTTCCAAACCTGTATGAATTTCTTTCTTATGCTGATCACAAAAGAAGTTATATACAGTTAATGGGCCCCATTGACTTCCATAGTATTTTTCTTTCCGTACAATGGAAGTCAATGGGGAAATTCATACAGATTTGGAAAAACTTGAGGGTGAGTAAATGATGACAAAATTTTCATTTTTGGGTGAACTATCCCTTTGAGTTAATGGCATAAGAAATGAGGTTGAGGAATACTATGATGTTTGAGAATTCTATATCAGGGGAAAAACAGATTGGTGCCCAGAATCAGCTTAGGCATACTTTAAGAAAATTTTAGATGGATGAATGAATGAATGAATGAATGAATGGATGGATGGATGGATGGATGAATGATGAATGATGAATGATGAATGATGAATGATGAATGAATGAATCGATTGATGAATGAATGAATCGATTGATGAATGAACGATGAATGAATCGATTGATGAATGAACGATGAATGAAGGATAAATGAATCGATGATGAATGAATCGATGAATCAATCAATGAATCAATCAATGAATCAATCAATGAACGAATCAATGAACGAATGAATCGAATGAATGAATCAAATGAATGAATGAATGAATCAATCAATCAATCAATCAATCAATCAATCAATCAATGAATCAACCAACAAGTCAATGAATGAGTCAATGAATGAGTCAATGAATGAGTCAATGAATGAGTCAATGAATGAGTCAATGAATGAGTCAATGAATCAATCAATGGATCAATCAATCAATGGATCAATCAATGGATCAATCACGATCGATCGTCTACACACCTGTTAAAACAGCTTTTTTTTTGTCTAAATAATGTAACAAAGGTACATCATATCAGAACCTTTGCACCTTTAATGTAAAAATTACAACTAACGCAATGCCACATAAAACCAGTGACATTTCAGAGAGAGAGAAAAAACTTTTTTTTCAAACAATTTTTATAAGTGGGTATGTGGCTGTGATCAGAATGAACTAATCAAGCTCATGTGATGTGAAATAGCTCATGCTTGTGTAAAGTCAGTCTGTCTATCTATTTTCATAATCAGATGTGTATACATGTGTGTTAAACTGACCCATTCAAAGCTTTTAGGTGTGCCAAATACATTCTGAACAGCATTTGCACTTTCATTGTGAATAGATTAACAACACTCAAAAATTCTCACATCTCGTCTGGTTAAGACACTGCTTTTAGGTGTGAGATAGTGATTTTACCATGGTTAAGGAGTGATGTTAGGCGCAACATAATTTTAACAGGAACTTTTCTCAGGCATATTGGTGCATACTGGTAATTTCCAGTTTAGTTCCTCTGTCTGACCAGTCCTGGATTGTGTAACTGATGACTGTTAATGCGTATGTTCCCAGAGCAGGGCTGAGTTATTGTGCTATATATGACCTCCCGTGCTTTTTAACGTTTTAGCCTGGTAACAGGCAATTTCTTTTCACTAAGAGCAGTCTGCGATTTAAGCCACCTGAACAAACTGGACCCATTCAATTAGTGTGTGAGCCGTGAGATGTTTATCTTTGTACGGCTAGTGTACATGGTTGTTGTATTAGTCTCTGTCTGCAAATGTTCTCTGAGTAGGGTGGATTTTTACAGACAATGCTCATCTGTAACTGCACTTCTCTCTTTTCTGATTGCCACCCATGAAGAGAAACTCACATTAGAAGGAAAAGTCTCACTGTCTTCCTCAAACAAACACACACTCACACAATCACAGAGAGTTCAGACAGTCTGGGAGTCTCTCTGACACACATATCAGTCATAGTCCTATGTGCTTATATGTGTCACAGTTCTCAGCTGCTGGCCTGAATTTTTTTTTACATTTTTCAATCATTAATCAAAACCCAAAGAATGATTTTCTTTATTTAAATTACAGAAACAATGGTAATGTTCATGATTTATTGTTGTGGTAACCTGTGGCGTCGCTTACAATAACAATGAATAAGGATTCTTCTGGGAAGTCTTTTGTTCTCCAACCGTTTAACATTCAATAGCATGTTGTTTGACCACACAATCTATTAAATTTAGCTTTTCTTCATTACTCAAACACAGTGTCTTAAACAGATGAGACGTGAGAAGTTTCGAGTGTTGTTTATCTATTCACAATGAAAGTGTAAATGCTGTTCAGAATGTATTTGGTGTTTAACATGCAAGTTTTGCACAGGGAAATATCACATTCCGGAAATGTTTCAATGTAGTGGTACATAATTGCACATTACGTATATTGGGTAAATGTTACCTTGGAGCAAGTGGAACTCAGATGTGTTGCTTGAGATTAGGGACAAACAAAGACGATGTCAGCAATGTACCAGCTGCTTATTGCTGCTCCTTAGTGACTATGGAATCAAATCATCAGCATTTTAATAAGCAGCACAGATATTTAATTGCATGGTTACCACCTCTCATTACTTCTTGGTTCATCAGATCTGTTTTTATTGATGTTTGTTAAGGCAGGCATCTCTATTGCTTACTTATACTTGGGGTTAGTGATTTTTTTTAAACTCATAACTTGTCTGTATAGAGTTATGAATGATACGAACGGCATAATAAAACTAGAGGCTAAAGTTTGTAAACAAACTTTTATGTTGGCTTGAGAAATCCCGAACCTTGCTGTCAGAAAATTTAGTCTCTAGGATTTCTGAGATAGGATTTCAAATTGTTGGCCAACATAATCACTGTGCTCTCACTGTGCCTTAAATATTAATAATCACAAAAATACAATGATCTACTCTTTTTACCATTCAAAAGTTAGGGGTCAGTAAGATTTCTTTAATTATATTTATACTTTTATTTAGTTAAGGATGCATCAAATTGATCAAAAGTGACAGTAAAGACTTATTTATGTTAATCTAATATTTATAATTTTACAAAAGATTTTTTTTTTCATATACATTTTTATATTTCATTCATTTGAACATGTGACAGTGAAGACTGGAGTAAAAGAAAGTTCCCACCACGGGGATAGATTTCTTTAATCCTTTTTATTTTACTTCAAACAGGTTGGAGCCCTCATTATATATATATTTTCATTTGTGAACATGAATATCTCAAATGTGTGCAGTTTGTTGGGCAGAAGTATACTGTTACTTTTCTAAGCAATTGGACTCACAATTTTTGCCTGGTAGACAATAGCTGCGCCCCAATTCAGAGGCTGCACTCGAAGGTCAAATGTGTTTGAGAGAAAATGGCGAATTATACTTTTGAATGTACCTATTGTTAGGTTTCAACTTACTCAAATATCTAACGATACAAATTTTTTTTTTAAACATTTTAAAGCTGTTCAAATGTTGACATACTTTACCAATATGCGATTTTATAGATGCAAACATTACCGCTCTCGTCAGTGGCACCTGTTACAGTTATTAGGCGACTAGAACAATCCACTGTAGACTGTCCCATTTAACAACATTTGGTCAGGCATTCGAATGATGCAGTCTCTGAATTGGGACACAGCTAATAACATATCCCTACCAAAACACCTTAGCAACTGCATAGCAAAGACCAGGCAACCACCTGAAACAAATATAGTTTGTGTTTCTGCTTACGTCTTTAATTTCAAAGTAAAGTTATTCATCATTTGGCCTTATCTTGTTTGCTGGCCTGAGACGTTGGTATTGCATGGCCGATTGTGGCAGTAACGTGAGCTTTTTAACACTGTATAGATGCGTGTTTGGAAACTGGGCAGCAGGTAGAGGACCAGTAACACATTTTTTTTTTTACATGGCTCCAAATGCAGTTTCAGGTTTACCCGTTCAGCCCGAAGACTTCTGCTCTCTGGCTGCCTAGACAGATGCTCTCTTTCACATGGCCATTCACACGCATTATTCTCGCTGTCTCTGTCTCAGTAACATATACACGTTCACTCTCTCTCACACACACAGATACATGCTATTAATTTCGTTCAGCTGATACCTGAGCAGTTGCGACCTCCAACAGTCACTGAGACCTGCAGTTGGCTGTCCTGAAATCAACCTCCTACTTCCTCCGTCCTTGTTGCACTCATGGGAATTTTCCCAGTCCGACTCCAGCCACAGAGAGCGGCCTGGCAGATGTAAGACGAGGGTGGGGGAGAAAGCGAGAAACAGACACCACGGCCTCTCACGCATTGGAGATAAAGCTTCACCTGCTTGCCCTGGCTTGTGCCTTTCTCTGGTCTCTGGGTGTGGTGGGTGTGCCACAGAGAGACATACCTGACATTCCAATGCGCCTGTAAAAAAAACAATTGAGGCAAAGATGAGATGGGGATGTTTGGGTTCAGAGCTGTTTAGTGATTCCCGGACGGTTTACTCACTGGGGGTGAATAGCAGAGGACTCTTAATGGCTTTTAGCACTAAGCTTAACCCTGGGTAAATAGGTAAAACCCCTGGGTTAAGTAACGTTTCACACTCCAGAGCAGGGTTAGGCTCATTTTTGTTGCAGTAAACCCTGAATTGCACACGTTTGCAATGTGAAACAATGCAATGTTAAAATGTTATAGAAAAATGTCATAAGCCACCTCAGTGCTGTTTTTAATTATTTTAAAAGTAATTTATTGTGATGTCAAAAATGTTCAGCAGCCATTAAATAAGAGCAAAATAAACAGTATAACATTTGCAACATTATACATTTGAATGTTATGTGTGTGTGTGATTAATTATACATGTATATAATAATTTATGCATTAAATTTTTTTATTTATATTTGTTCATTTAGCAGATATTTTGAAGAACGTCAGTAATTTTTCCTACACTAAGGAAGTCAGTGGGGCCCATCAACTGTTTGGTTACTGACATGCCCTTTAAATTATATGGTGTGGATCCCTTCATTAATGTAAGTTTTATAAAGGATTTTCTTCAGTTGTTTTATTGTTTGCCAGCTGAAAATTGTATTTCTGTTAGCTTAGAGAAGGTGTGTACTGTATATATAAGCTATTTTAAAAAAATGTGACTTAGATATAACAGTATAAACGTTTTGTCTCATATTTTGCAATATAGCTTCAGCTAAGCCTACATGATATTTCCCCGGAGCACGTGCATTCTGATCTCAGGGCCCGACCAAGCCCCATCATGACTGGCCTTTGACGCAAGTCTGACCATGAATTGTGTGTGTGGGAGGGCCAGAAGCTCATAGTTCATTAAACCCAAACACAAACCCAATTAAAGTCCAGCCGGGCTCAGTCTCAGCATGACACGGACGCTTTGAATGAAGCCCTTCACTGGGTCTAATTCGGGGAAAACCCTGAATGTGACCTTGAGTTCTGCTCTTAGACACGAAATCGAGATCGTATCGATCCCTCACATGAGGCTTTGCGACGATGTTGCTGTAGTGCACTTGAAAACTAAAAGGAAGAGCTGTTTGTACAGTCCTTGTTGTTTTGGAGTTTAAGTGAGTTTCTTTGGCAGAGTTTTTCATGATTGCAAGAATGCATGCGTGTGTTTGCATACCTGGAAGTGATTACAGCAATACCGTGTGGTGTTAGTTGCAGTTGTTTTGAGTGTGATGCAACATATTGAGGATGGAATGGGAAGATAGGCCAAATATTTCTCACACACATCTACTGAATGCACGGTTGATTCTAAAATTAGCAGTTACATGCATACTGAGTGAATGGCCTGCACTTCGTGCCAACTATTAAAGGGATAGTTCACCTAAAAGTAATAATAATAATAATAATAATACATTTTATTTCTTAGGCGCCTTTCAGGACCCTCAAGGTCGCCTAAAAGTAAAACCTAATTCACAATATCATTAAATTCTTTGATAGTATATACATAATACTGCCATGAAATAAAGACATAAAAAAGGTTTGGATTGACATAAGGGGGAGTAAATGATGATTTTAGGTGAACTAACTCTTTAAACATACCAACAAACAGTCAAAGTCCAAACTCACGTTTCTCAGAAACTGGCCAAAACGTGTCCAACAACCACAAGGGGTTTGTTTATATTAACATGAAGGAAATGCATGTGGAACGGGAATTTTTCTTGGCTGTTTGCATGCAAATGTTCAAATTCAGGCATGTTGTACACATACATACCAACACAATCATTCTTTATTACTCAAGACCAGGTGGCAAACTGCTCTAGGTTCAAAAACATTTCAGCTCATTACTAACAAAAACAAACACTCCCCTCACTGCACCCTTCTCTTAAAACTTCTGTTTTCATAATCATTTATTTAGTTAGAAATGGGACCTCGTGGGTTCTGCGTTTCATCAAATGTCCCTTGACTATCCTGCATAAACATCGAGCTGCCAATAGAGGGCACCTGTGTATATTTGATGACCTAATTGTACAAACTTTCCTGAAACAATTCTGATGTGCCATTACTATAATGATGAATCCAGTGTTTTAATGTTTGATTATGTTTGTGCACTAATACTTCACATAGTTTCTTAATGCCAACATATTCCTCTGTAACCTTTCTTGTTTACTGTGAGGTAATTTAATTTGGAGGCCTCTTTTAAAGTTGACAGCATTTCTTTTCAGAGAAAACAC
>RJVU01079805.1:7108253-7131552 GCA_003731715.1 Anabarilius grahami | reverse complement strand
TCAATTAAATTTTATTTCATAAACCTCTCAGCATGACCCAACTATGTCTGTCTTCACATGACAAATCACATGACATCATTGGGTAAACTGCTTGCTGTCTTGAATGGCATGTGTTGCCTTACAGAGCAATAACATCTTTATCAGCAGTGAAAAAATGTAAATGGACTCTTAACATGTGAACATACAGCATGATGCTTGTCCAAATGTTAACCCAGACTGATGCACATAACTCTAATCTCAGATCTGACAGAAACTTTCAACAGTTTGTCACTGACGGTAGACTTTCCGTGCCCCATTAGCCATATGGAGACACTGTAACTCAATAAATACAGTCTTCCTTAAAGGGACAGTACACACACAAATGCTAATTCTGTCATCATTTACTCACCCTCATGTCCTTACAAACCTGTTTGCATCTTTTTCTTTCTAATGTAGAACACAAGATATTCTGAATTCTGGTTTTATTACTTTTTTTTTAAATTCTTTTTTTTATGTCCATACAATGAAAGTCAGTGGGGTCTAGTGTTGGCTTGGACCCCATTGACTTTCATTGTATAGAGTTTAAAACAGCTCAGAATCTTTTGTGTTCATGCCAGTTTGAAAGGACATGAGGGCATTTTTGGGTGGACTATTGACTTAAAGGGTTAGTTCACCCAAAAATGAAAATAATGTCATTTATTACTCACCCTCATGTCGTTCCACACCCGTAAGGCCTTCATTCATCTTCAGAACACGAATTAAGATTATTTTTTTTTTGATTCGTAAAGCTCCGTGTTTTGAAATCGGCCCATCACTATATTGTTGAAAAGTCATTCTTTTGTTTTTTTGGCACACAAAAAGTATTCTCGTCGCTTTATAATATTAAGGTAGAACTACTGAACTTGCATGAACTGTTTTAAATATGTATTTAGTACCTTTATGGATCTTGAGAGAGGAAATGTCATTGCTTTGAATACAGGCCTCACTGAGCCATCGTATTTAATCAAAAATATCTTAATTTGTGTTCTGAAGATGAACGAAGGCCTTACGGGTGTAGAACAACATGAGGGTGAGTAATCAATGTCATTGTTTTCTTTAATGGGTGAACTAACCCTGTAATTTCAACATTTAATACATTATTAAAATCTGAAGTTGCATCTCATATTATTTAATGGTTCAAAGCTAACAAGAATAAACAATGAACCGACGTTAACCAAAATTAATAAATACTGTAAGAAATTGCTCATTGTTGGTTAATGTTAATGATTAAATTGTTGTAAAGTGTTATCAGAAAAGTAACAAGCCACACAATTTGAGGTATCAGTTTAACAAAGTTTAAAACATTGGTTTAAGGTTTAAAAAAAATCTGTAACTGTAAATTTGATTAATAATAATAGTGATGTTAGCCTTAGCAAACACCATTAACGATATATAATGTAAAAAAAACAAAATGGAATTCCAAATGAGCAAATAAATTCTCACACTAATATTGTCTGTTTATAACCATTCAGCACACATTCTTTGCTGTTTTCTTTACCAAAATATTCAGTTGGTTGTAGCCCTGAAATCTCATTCATGCCGTGAAATAACAAATTATGCAAGTGTTCTTTCTGAATCTATATCAACACAGTGCTGCATTTGTTATATCATTACCCCCCCAAAAAAGAGTGCTTTGGTAGTGAAAAAAAACTAATGATTTCCCTTTAAACTCTTACAGTATTTATGCTAACATGAAATGGTATGCGCCCATTTGGCCAAATTCTGCGTGATGTTTGGGCAGAGTTGGCAGGCATTGATGGACTTTGACCTGCCTGTGAGTTTGTGTGCAAAACTGCTATTTGGCTTTTCCTTTAATGGCCAAGTCAGTGGGCACAGACTGGGGAAGTGTTAGCATAACAGCCGAATAAAAATAGCACATGTAGAACAACCACATTCCAGTGTTTTGACTTTCGCCCTGTTAGTGGAATTGCGGTTATGCAGGCCTGATGGTCAGGAGATAAAGTGATAAAGTAATACCGATAAAGAAACCGGAGATGAATGTGCAGACATGAAAACATCAGGGATTATTTGTTTTCCATTTCATGCCAGCATAACATAATCAGTCAGGTTCTCATGGTTGCACTCATATCATTCCTGATTGGTAGAATCAAGTAGAAAAGTTGGAATCTGATTGTTGATGTTTTAAGCAGTAATCAGTTGCTTAATTCAAATCACCTGATGGCCTTTTACCTTTGATTAACATTGTGGCTCACTCTTAGTACTTGTAGTTGTTTTGATACTGTTTGAGTGCTTTCTAGTTTCATATATTAAAGGAGAACTACTCAGGTGATATCAGACCTTCATGTACTGTAAGAGTTTCTGACTAATGCTAAATGTAACATTTTTACACAAATTGTATCAAAAACAGAAACATGACTATTTTGTTTTAAAGATGTAAACCGGAAACAATCAAATTGCTAAGCATAATGAAATCATGTGACAACAATGTAACATACTGCTGTTTGAAAATGTTAAAGTTAGTTTTAATGCTAGCATAATGTGTATAAAATTACATAAAGATGTTAATACCCAGGGTACTGTGTCAAAACCTTGAAATATCAGATTAAATCTGGAAAACAACAAAGTAAATGTCAAAGTTGTTTTTTTAATGCTGTATCCATTAAGAAAATTGCCAGTACAAAGTACACTGGTATTAAAATTAAATTATCTTATAAGTGTTCTTAATATTTTAACTGAAATTAGACAAAATAGTTGTTATATACCATTCCAAAGTTTGAGGTCAGTAAGATAAAAAAAAAGACGTCTCGGTACACTTTACAATAAGTTTTCTTTTGTTAACATTAGTTAGCTACATTAGCTAACATGAACTAACAATGTACAATACGTCTACCTCAGTTATTAATCTTAGTTAATGTTAATCTTAACATTTACTAATATACATTTTTAAGATCAAAAGTTGTATCTGTTAACATTGGTTGCAATGTAAACTAACAGGATGAACATAAACATTTTCATTAACTAACATTAACAAAGGGAAATAAATGCTGTAAGAATGTATACTTTTTTGATCAATTTATCAAAAAGTCAATCCTTCCACAATAAAATAATTGATTTCTATTTAAGAAAACCCACCATGTAGTAGATACACCAATTTTTGTGGCTAACATTGCCTGACGTTGCCAGTCATGCAGAAGCAAAGTGTCTTTGATTAGAATCTGTAGAGGCAGATTAAGGAGCGAAGCGTCTCTACAGACTAGTGCAGATTCTTTAAGAGTCATGCTCTTCATCCCCTGATGCATCTCACTGAGTTCAGGCACTAGGCCGTTAGACTGACCTACTGATTGGTCACAGAGGAATGTCTGGAATGTGTGTTCTCTCTGATCGCCACAGGGCAATATATTGGCTTGGGAATCTTAAGTCAACTCCCATACATCCTGAGCTATCTTTAAACGTCTTGGAATTCCACCCCCCTCTATGTGTCCTCAGACCTGTTTGGAATTCTGAGGCTTTTGCTCCTGTTAGGGTTCAGTATCCATATGTGGACTCTGTGCACTATATGATTGTTTGCATCTTTGATGTCAAGCACCAAGAATGTCGGCCTGCTGTTGTCTTTGACCGATACGGAGCTGTAATATCCATTAGGCATGGCATGGATCGGAACACACCAATGAAATGTTTGCGAATCCAAGACCGCTGAAGAAAACAAAAAAGGGAAAAGAAGGGTGTAGTATGAAAGAGTTTGGGCAGAGACATTGAGTGAGTTTTTCCTTTCATGGTTGCTTGTTTTGGCAGTATTAGTCTTCCTCCAGAAAATGAGAGAGTTGTGCTGCTGACCAGGAGCATAAGGACAAAGGGCTCTTTTTTACTTTCTATTACATTCTTCCTTACATCGCTCAGAGTTGGTATGCACCTTTATTAGGAGTGTAGACATGAATGAATGTCTATTCTTGCATACCACTGTTCTATTCTTTTTCTAATCTATGGTTAAACCGGAGGAGATTGTTATCACTTAATGCCATGGAGTGAAAATATTCAGTCTAAAATTCAATCCAAGTTCCTCAGATGTTAGGGAGAAAAGAGGTCTAGTTCAATCGGTCTAACATGATTACAGTCAGTGACAAATTCAACAAGATTTGGTTAGATGGGTTTTATCTAAAATCACTTTTTAATGTGCCTTTTTCCCAAATCTAGATTAACTACTAACCCTTGATTAGGCTACAGAGATTTGGATTAGATTTAGCCTTAGTAAACTTGTGAAATGCCTGTGCTCAAGATTGCGTCAGGGTCTACAATCTATAATTTGAGGTGGTTCTAAAATATATTCCTCACAGCTCAGAGATAAATTAGACATCTTGCATGTTAGCACAATTATTTTTGCTGATTAGCATTCCCACACACCGGGCCAGCTCATTTCACTCCAGGCTTTATATTTCTGTGTATAATAGGCCTACTTACTTCAGGTCTACTGGGTCTTCTTCAGCCAGTGTGATGTTTTACTCACCAAGCTGTCATCTGTTTAATATGAGACGTCTTCATCAAATGGAATGTACTGTATGTGGAGTATTTCACCAATTATATCCAAACAAAGGCTTTGGTTCAGCCTTGAGCAATTTCTAAAAGAACACAGTTCATCTAAAAATAAAAATTCTGTCATTAATTACTCACCATTGTGTCGTTCCAAACCCATAAGACCTTTCTTCATTTTTGGAACACAAATGGAGATCTTTTTGATGAAATCTGAGAGCTTTCTGTCCTTCCATTGGGAGCAATGCAACTACTACGTTCAAGGTCCAGAAAGGTAGTAAAGACATCATTAAAGTAATCCATGTGACGCCAGTGGTTTTACCTCAATTTTATGAAACCAAGCGAGTGCTTTGTTTGCACAAAAAACAAAACAAAAACAAACATAATTTACCACTTTAAGAAAATGTTGACCTGCAATCCAGTAGGGGGAACACCACAACGCATGCATGTTGTGTTGACTCAAGACCGGAAATTGTTCAACCATTTCTTCTACATGTGATCAGTGTAAATCTGCAGAGGGCCCTCTTACCCATCTCTTTTGGACATGTCCTAAACTTTATAATTTTTGGTGTGATATATTTAAGTGGTTTTCTGACATGTATAGTTTTGTGTATAAGCCTGATCCAGAGATTGCATTATTTGGATATTCTGTTTCTTTGTCAGACCATAATGTCTCTGTACAAAACACCATTATTTATGGAATGATTATTGCTAAGAGCATCATTCTAAGACTTTGGAAATCGGATACTGTTCCTCAGTTCAAGACCTGGTTGACTTATCTTACTGGAATATTGCACATGGAGAGAGTCCGGTATGGAATTATGGGTAACCTTGCTAAATTCTACAGTATATGGCAACCATTTCTGGATCATCTTAACCAGTTAAATGCTAGCTCTGATCAGTAATGTAGGGCATAATATGCCTTCTACTGAATGCTTGTTTGATTGTGCTTTACCACTGGAACTGCATACACGCCCTGGTTCTTAGTCTTTTTATTTATTTATTTATTTTTATTTATTTTTATTTTTTTATTATTATTAATGGTTGATGATATTAATAATTATTAATAATCATTTATATTGTTGTTTTTATTGTTAATATTATCACTTATTGATTCGTATATATTTTCTAAATGTATTTTTTTTTTCTTTTGCTTTTTGTAAAATGTAAAATTCTAATAAAAATACAATAAATTTTTTTTTAAAAAAGACCGGAAATTGTTCAGTGAATGCACTTTGGACAATATTATTTTGTAAATAAAGCGCTAAATAATTTTTTGTTTGTTTTTTATGCAAACATAGCACTGGCATCGCTTCATAAAACTGAGGTTAAACCACTGCCGTCACATGGATTACTTTAATGATGTCTTTACTACCTTTCTGGGCCTTGAACGTTGTAGTTGCATTGCTCCAAATGGAGGAACTGAAAGCTCAATCAAAAATATCTTTCAGGTGTCTATCTATCTATCTATCTATCTATCTATCTTTCTATCTTTCTATCTTTCTATCTTTCTATCTTTCTATCTTTCTATCTTTCTATCTTTCTTTCTTTCTTTCTTTCTTTCTTTCTTTTAGGAAAAAAAGATTGAATTAATGAATTCATTTGACAAAGGATGAAAAATACAGACAATACTTCCTCAACTCTCAGACTGAATGTGTGGGCATGTTGCCATCATCCATCAATCTGTTTCACATATTTAAGATCAGGTGAACTTTTCATGAGCTTTTCTTTCCTTTCACCAGTGAAAACATCTATAGAAAGCCAACAGTCTTCCAGGAGGAGGAAAGAATGAGAGGAACTTGAGGAAAAATATTTGGAGGGCTTTGATATTGGTGTGAAAGCATACAGAGGGAGAGGGGATTATGGGATAGGAGAGAGGATGGAAGCTCTTATGACGTCCCCCCCGTCATTCATCTCACCTAAGAGGACACGGCTCATGAAGTTTCAGATAAACGGCTAGGTGTTGGTAAATGTCAGGCGTCTGGGCTGATCTGAGAACAGTTTCACCACATTCTTCTTTTCCATGGTTCAGGTTTGTATTAGAATAGTAAGCTGATCCTTAATCGGCAATAATGGACATCTATCTTTGATCTTTTTGCAGTGATTCAAGGCAGCTCCTTGAGAACAAAAGGGGGTTGTTTTCAATCAAGACCAGATGGGTTGAGCACTCTCTGGAATGAGAGAAAAAGCTTCTTTTTTTTTTCTTCAGGAAAGAGAGAACTATCCCGTTACGTCCTATTTGGATTTAGACGTTCTGTTTGGTTGGACCACACACAAACCTAAACATCAACACAGTTTAACAAAAAAGCAAGAAAAAGAAAAGTCAAGGAGTGAATCTCTGCTGTTCTTGGCCTTTGTTTTGTAATTCTGTGCAGTCAGTAGCCGTGGTTTCCATGCGGTCAGGATTCCAAACGAGGCTTTGACATCAGCTGTCCTACTGGAAGCACTCTCACCTTTTTTGTCTGTTCATGATTTTCTGTTCCCTGGTTCTCTTCATGTTGTATTTATTGGTATGTTTATTCTGTTAATAAAACTGCATATTTTTCATGGTTTTTGAGTTCACCCAGCATTACAGATCAAAAGTGACAAGAAATACTGGTAACACTTTATTTTAAGGTGACGTAGTTACATGTTACTACATGTCCTCACAATATTAATAACAGTAAATGATGCATAATTACAAGTAACTAACCCTAAACACAACCCTAAGCATAACTGTAGTTAATTAATCAGTACTTATTTAAGTTCAATGTAACTGTCACCATTAAATAAAGTGTAACCAAAATACTTTTATATTGTTACAGAAAATGTCTCTGTTCTTTTGAACTTTAATTAAATATTCCTGAAAAAAACCTTAAAATATTAAACAGCCCAACTGTTTTCAACATTGATTATAATAATAACAAAATTTATTGAGCACCAAATCAGCATATTAGAATCATTATATGATGCTAAAAATTCAGCTTTGATGAAAATATATTCAAATAGAAAACTAATGTATACTATTGCTGCAATATTTTTCTGCATTTTTGATTTTAAAAAAAAATGCATCATTAATGAGCATAACAGACTTATTAAAAAAAAAACATTAAAACATCTTACCCACAAAAATTTGAGCGGTAATGTTCATATTTATATAAAAAGTGTGTGTGTGACTGGATTTAATAATATAATAATGTCTATTGTAATATTTATATAAAAAGTGTGTGTTTGACTGGATTTAATAATATAATAATGTCTATTGTAATGCGTAGAGCTAGTTATTCACGGCAAAATAATTTTTTAAAAACATGTATCTGAGTACAAGTGACCCACACAGCCATTAAGACCAGCAAAAAATAAATAAATAAATATATAATATATATATATATAGTTGGACTTAATGGCTGTGTGCGTACTCATTGTTGAGACTGTGGTATGTTGACCTTGTTGTGTCAGGCCACATACGTTTCTTGTTGTTTGTTCCTCAGCCCGCATGATCACAGTGCAACACAAACACACATTTTCTCAAAGTACGTTTTTTTTTTTATGACACTGATCCTGAAACAGCTGGTTGGTTGTGTGAGAGGCTCTAAACTTTTATGAGTATTTTGTGTTCTACGTTTAATGGAGTGAGTGGAGAAGAGCACACACACACACACACACATGGTATTTAAATCGAGACATTTATTAGAAGAATTGACTGTTTAGCACTGAGCACAAACAGCACAGTACGGTTTAATACACCACCTAACTGTGCTCATAACAAACCATACAGACAATCTTCTTTTCCATGGATTCCTATTTAAAATCTTTAAAAACAATGCTGCAAATTATTTAAACTGAGAATAACATTAACATTATCAGCACAATCTTATGTCAATGAAGGCACAAATCAAGACAATCGTGAGTCAAAGTTGAAAAAAAAGGTTCAGAATAACAAAAAGCCATGACAATGTACAATATATAATAAAAGCAAAATTAGCATTAAATAGCAAAATTTAAATATGTAGTATATCCAGTCAAGTTTTCTCAATGGCCTATAATAACAGACATCCTATAGGATAAAATTCTTTTTCCAGTTAATTTCATATATATATTTAAATGGTTACACTATACTTCATATAAAACTGCCACATTGATGCTTAGGTTTACAGAAATGCCTTGTATATCTTAAAGTTTAAAGCTGTTGTTCACACTTAACCTATAGTAGAAATGCCTCATGCAGCCAATATTTTGAAATTAAGCATGTCTGAACAATTGTAGAAATTAAACTACCAAAAACAAACAAAATACTGGGAAAATGGCATAGTATCTCAGTTCATCTCGGCTTGCTGAACAGTAAAACAATTGCACATGCACAATATATACTACTTCCTGAAGATTTTACAGTTTGAAACACGACCTTTTGATTCCCATTTTTTTAAATGAAACCTTTTCATTCTTAATCTTTGTTTTCATAATCTACTGCCTTCATAATGTCTTTTAACACTCCACCTCATGAAAAGAATAGTCTGACATCTCTTTTCCTGTCTTAAATGGCATGTGTTGTTGAAATTCAGGTCATTTCTGGACCAGAATTACACCATAGGTCAAAGCTTGTCCTTCAACACTTTCATGCTTCAGGGAGCTCATATAATTGCCCGTGTGCAGTAGCATTGTGTGTGTGTGTGCTTGTAAGAGAGAATGTATGCTATCATAACACTGATACAACCTTTGCCCTTTGACCTTTCATGTGTTTTTGTTCCACTAGTTGCTCTCTAACTGATCTCAGAGATATGTCAACGTTTGCATGGCTCTGTCACAATGAGTTAAAAATGAGCTCTGGGATCAGTATGTTTTTGGTACCCTCTATAACATCCACTAACTTCTCTTACAAAATAGTAAGTACCATGGTACAGTGATGGCATTAAATGATAATATCACGGTACTCTGATATGGCATAGTAATGAAATTAACACTATACTCCAAGGCAGGGTTATTATAACTTTGATAAATAAAATTTTCCATTTTGTTTTCAATTTTCTTCTTTCAATTTTCACATTTTAGTTTTAGTTTTTTTTTTCTGTTTATTTGGTTATTTTTTGTTCTTGTATGTAGTATTTTAGGGCTGCCAAAATTAACTCTTTATATATATCTATATATATTAAGAGTTTTTCAAGAATACCATGGTAGTACCGTATACCTTTTGGTACTTTTTATGAGTGTTGTCAAAACAGTTTACAAAAGATAATATTAAAGAGAAAATGTTCTTATTTCAGTTGCAGTTTATTTTACAGTACGTGCACTTACGTGTACTTACCTAAGTAAGTACTAATATAAGGTAACTACATGGGTTTAGGTTAGGTTTAAGGGTAGGTTCAGGATTAGTACCTAGTTATTACCCAGTTATTGTAATTACTATAATAAGTACATAGTATGTACATGGGAAACAGGACTGTAAAATAAAGTGCTACCATTATTTCTGTATATTAAACTCAAATCCCTCCAAATTCTTGAAAACATTACTTTCTTTTAAGTCTTAGCATTACTGATGATGGACTGTTGTGCATGTACTTCACTGAAATCGCTGGTATTTTACAATGAGAATTTATTATACAGATGTTCAAATGGCCTTTATCAAACACTTTTCATAATTTGACCTGTATCGATGAAAACACTCTCCCAAGGACTGTGAAATGGCCTTGGCATTTTCAAATGGCCAAAACACAAATGACAGATAAATAACTTTTAAATAACACGGTCCCAGCTCTCATACGTGCTGCATCTCGGAGAACAGCCGCTTTAAAGTGCTTCTGTTGTTCCCCCTCAACTGTCGAGTTTAAAACGAGTATATCATGAGAAATGCTCATCAACGCGAGTTGGTGAATGGAGATTTGAAATGTCCCGCTTCTCGACCTGTAAACATTTACCTAGCAGCACTGTGACGAGGACAAGCTGGGAATCATTCACTCTTCCAGTCTCTCTGTATATTCAGCCTTTTTGTCCAAGTCTAGCTCAGCTGGCTGCTGATGTCCAGGGCTTTCTGGTACACCTGGGTAACATCATCCAGATCGGCCAGCAAGGAGAAGCTGCCGTTGTCTCCAGGGGAGCCAGGAGGGCTGCGGGCACCCTTTCCACCGGGAAGGGGTGCAACGGTCTGAAGGCCCCTAAACCCAGCCATCTGCAGCAAGTCTTCAGCAGACAGCGAGCCCCTGATGTTGGGTTTCGGAGAGGTGGGCGGCCAGTCCAAGCCCATGCTGGAGAGACCCGTCTCCTCGAACACGATGCTAGAGGGTCTGCTTTGGCTCCGTGAGAGGGTTGAGTCTGTCGGGACCTCCCCATGGACTCCTACAGCACTGTGTGTGGAATATTTCCCATTACGCTTCAGTATTCCTTTCCTCCCGACAGACCGTTTGGGCGGTGAGCTGTTAGGTGGCTGTACAGTAGCGCCCCCTAACAGTTCGGAGGACTCGCTGCGCTCTGGTGAGGAGTAATACCCAGACTCGCGCTGCTGATTGTTTTTCAGAATGCCTTTCTTAGGTAACATGGACACAATTTTGGCTGGCGAGCCACCTAGAGTGTCCTCTCGCTCCGGACTGGAGCTGGACTCAACGTCTTGGTAGCAAATGGACCGCCTGAGCTCTAATTCGCACAGACTCTGAGATCGTTGGTCTCCACTGGTTGACCGAGTCTTCAGGATGCTCTTTGGTCTCTTGAGGCCCGGCTTCTCCTCTGCAACACCCCACATTCCAACATCGTTCTCCTTCATGGACTTTCTCAAACGTCGGGCTGGAGTCAAGGCTGTATTAGTGACATTATTGGTACCAGACTCTGGGCGCTGGGCTTTGCCAGGACGGACCTCGGTGCGGTTCTGCCAGTCAATGAAGCGGGCAAGCATGGGGGAGCTGTTTTCCCTTTGTGTTTGGCAGTCGCATACACTGGTCTTCCAGCCCCAGTTCACCCACCAGTGATTTGCAATGTCCTCAATTGTAGCCCTGCGCTCTGGATTAACCATCAACATCCAGCGGATCAAACCACGAGCATCTGAATGAGATGGAGAGATTTGAACACAGTCACAAAACTTTGGGTTCAGTAGGGGTTGGGAGATTTGGGTTAAGACAACTTTGAAATGTCAGTAGAGAAGATAAATACCTGATGACTGTGGCGGTTCCCTGTACTCTCCACTGCTGATCTGACGAATGAGTCTTTGGTGGTCTCCTCCGTCGAAGGGCATTGTTCCGTACACAAGAGTGTAGAGTAATACGCCCAGCGCCCAACTGTCAACCTGTCAAAACACCACCACACTGGTAAATTGGTCCACTGGGAGATAAAGTTTTGGAAAATGGTTTATGGAACATTTTCAATTAAATCTGCATTTACGTAAAGAAATTCCAGTTTTAATTCTTACATAGTTGAACACATGCCAGTGAAGGCTCGTCGTCATTTAGCAATAGATTAAAAGGTTCTGTGATTTTGTTTTCCTGTCTGGGCCATAAAGTTACTCCACCTATATTTATGAACATTTAATCAAGCTGTCATTGTACACCTAAAATGTATGAGAACAATAGGTAATCTCACATATATCTGTGCAGTAACTGCCATCATAATTCCTGCTTGTTATTTAATCATTTCTCGTGCCTGACCTCATCTGATCCCTTCTGCACCTCTGCTGATTAGCCATGGGTGCAAGCCAGGAATGAGGAGGTATCGAGGGAAACAATGGCTGATTACAGCGCAGGAAGCGTCCACTCCCCTAACTCCAGACCTATCTGACCCTGAGTAGATGTGAGGAGCTCTGTGATTGTTGGCCCTGATCCACTGATCTCTGACCAGTGAGAAGAATGCTGCCTTTCCCATGGTCAGCAGTTATGTAAGGATGATTGAGGGACCAAGGGGATCACTGTATGATTAAATGTCCAGAGGCTCTTAGAGTTGTGCATGTGTCATCATACAATAAACCTGGAAAAAGTATGGGAATTTTGATATATTCCTGTGTTCCAGACAGGCTAAGTGTTTGGCTATTAAATATGCAAAAAATGTGAAAGGGGTATAAGAATGCTTGATATCCTGAAAATAGCTTTGACATTAGTTCTCATTCTTTTTGGCAGTCTTTGTTTCTCATTGGATTATAGAGGATGTTGGGTACGCTGACTTACTTGGCCTGTGGAATGATTCCTTTGTGGGGAGTGACTAAATTTGGAGAGGATTTGGAATGAGGGGTGGGGGTAGTTTCACCTCCCTCAGATATAAGTGAAAACACTTTCTCTTTCTCTTTGTTATCTGTGTTTTATTCTCTCTTATCTTTTCAGACAGGAAATATGTGATTGTGTTTCCTAGCCCACATTTTTTAAAGGTGAAGACCTCTTAAATGGCAATATAGGGTTGCATAACTGGAGAAAATTAGTTCACAATGTACCTCTGGGCCTCTATATGGTCGTCCGTTCACAATCTCCGGGGAGGCATAGAGCGGGCTGCCGCAGAATGTTTGAAGAAGCTTGTCCTTGTGGTAGAGGTTGGACAAACCAAAATCTGCAATCTAGAAGACAAGACAAAGTCAGAACAGGCCAGTATTGTGAGTAATAAATCACTGGAGGAAAATTATAACATACCTTAATGTTACCGTTTTCGTCCAGGAGAATGTTTTCCAGCTTGAGATCTCGGTGTACTACTCCGTTCTGTAAGACAACATCAAAATAAATGATTTTCGATTAACTTCAGTCTGTCAGGCATTACAGAAACATCACTTTTTTATGCTCAAATTAAATAATGGTGAACTTTGCTATTATGGCCATTGCTGCCCCATAATTTTGTCATATTTGATGACCTACAACAGGTTAATGGACCTAATTTTTTAAAAACAGTAATTTAAGGGAAGGAAAAAGTGACATTTCCCTTCATCCGGCATCATAACCTGAATGTCAAATGGCCTGATCTGTGTATCTCCTCCCCCATATCCGTGACAACCTCCTGGATTTCCCTGATCAGAAGGGCTGAGCTGGAATCCCCCAGCTGAGTTGATGACATCATCAACCCAGCTGTATAGGAACAAAGGCCAAGCCCACCCTAAAATTCCCCCAGGACGCTTAACTTTCCAGCTGACACGGCCCCGGGTACCGGCTGACCCTTTGTACTGATCTAGGAACAGCATCTTCAGCATTAATCCTACCTTTAATCTCAGTAAAACTAGAAAAAGATGCACTAAAATGTGAAATAAAAGAAAAAACAATGAAGAAATATGGGCTGGATCAGTGTGAAAGGTCAATTTGAAGTATCAAGCTTGGAAAGTTGGAAAATATGAGTTGGGGATGGGTTTGGCACCAGGACAGAAGAACACAGCTGCTCTCTGGCTCCACAACCTTTCGTATCGAGACATTCTTGGAAGTTGAGTTTATCCCTCTCATATCATGTCAAGTCCTCCTTCATAAAGTAAATCATTTTATTTACTCTATAGAGAGCTCATGTGCGAATCATGTGATTGCACGCAAACACTGCACAGATGTCAGATGTTTAGTTTGAGAAGCTTCAGGTATGAGACACTGTGCTATAGGAAGTGTACACTTAAAACCAGCTTAAGCTAGTTTGCTGGTCTTAGCCAGAAAAAAGCTAGAATTTAGCATCCTATTAGCATTCAAGGCCAAAACTAGCCGTTTTATCATTACAGGCTATAATTTCATACATAACACAGAAACCCTGTCGTCTTTATTTTACCTCGTTTGAAAAATCATATATCTTAAGATTATTAGAATAGAAAGGGTGTAAAATTATAAATTTATCTAAACATTTAAAGGGTTAGTTCACCCAAACATCACAATTTACTCACCCTCATGTCATTCCAAACCTGTATGACTATTTTTTTCTTTTATGGAAGAAAGAACGTCATACAGGCTCTGAATAATATGAGGGTCAGTAAATTTAGTGGTTCATTTTTCTCACCACACGGATATGATGTTTGAGGGCTCCGTCCTCACCTTGTGGCAGTAATGGACAGCAGAGACAATCTGTCTGAAGAAGTGTCTCGTCTCCCTTTCACTGAGCCTTCGGCGCTCACTGATGTAATCGTACAGCTCGCCCTTACTGGCATATTCCATCACGATCACAATCTTATCCTTATTCTCGAAAACTGCGAATAGACATAGAAGAGCAGTTTATTAGATTACACCACATCATTGCATTATGTATGTTAAAGGGACGGTGGATGGAAATGAAAATCGCTTATTTCCATTAAGTCCGACTCACTAACCAAAGCTCTCTGTCATTGAGATTAACTGTTTGGCTCGAGCTTTTGTTGGGCCGTTGCCAGTACTGTATGTAGGAGTCAAAATCGCCAGCGAGTCTGGCTTTAGTCAGGGTCATGGTGATTAGGAGCTGTCTTTGCAAGCGAGACCACAACTGTTAACAGGTGTTAAGTGCAGACAGGAAGTGAGATTTGGTGTACGTGAGCTGGGATGGTGGCGTAAACAGTCCCGTTCTAAGAAAAGGTATGTGTTTTGCACAACACGGTATTCTTAGTAGCAGCTGTTAGATTAATAGCTATCATTTAAGCCAATCAGAGAGGTGTTTATCTGGAGAACCTGATGGAAAAAATGGGACCTCAGCAAATCTTTGTTTTTATTTTGCAGGGGAGAGAAGCTGCTTCTCAATTTAGATCCTCTTCCACCTTCTGCTGATACAGCAAGAGCATCTCCACAGTGACCCTTCATTGTTTAGTGCCCAGAGGCTGGTCGTCACAGTGATGGTCATTGGACCGAATAGACAATGAAGAATCCTGCTGATCAGGTGGGTTTCCTTCAGCTCTCTTGGTGCCACTTTCAACAACAACATGTGCGTTTGGATACCTTTTGATTATCTAGGTCAGAACTAACCGAGGTTGTAGGAATAACAAGTTAAGTTCACGTTCAAGACATTGAACTCAATCCCAGGCCAGCACTGAGTAATTACCTCTCTCGGCTAATCCGTATTAGACACAGGAGACTGAGCGTGCTCCGTTTTGGCACCGGCTCTCAGACCGATCCAGGGTCAGTAATAATGACCCCTGGCTGAGAGCGTAGCATGAGTCCACAGCCGTGGCGTCTCCCTCTGTCAGCGTGTAGATAAAGCAGCTTTGTCAAGTCTTTGTTTTGAGTATCCCGATCAAGACGTGCTCCGCTTGGGGCCTGATTTGATGAGTTTTTGATTTATGTTCTGAGAGGCACAGCTACATGCGTGGGACATTTTAAACACGCTGATTGCTGCAGGACTGTAATGGCCACAATGCATCTTAGAGAGTTTACACCCCAACAATGTTGTTGCCTGATCAACACCCTTGAGCTAACAGGGTGTGGTCAGATCGCGTAAATAAAACATGAGGGTAACTGATCTAGAGATGATTGGCAGTTGAGAAAAACAACACATTTTGCAGCAAAGGGTGTGGCGTTTACACCCGCTGAGATTCAAAGACCTTTGATCTATAAAGACAACTTGGATCCCAAACTGTTTTCTGAATACATAAGGTGGAGTTGTGTTGTCTCAGTTAGATTTTAACCTGCTTTTTCAGTGTTTTAAGAGTACAAAAGACTAGGCCTACCTTCGTATATAGAGATGATGTGTGGATGGCGGAGAGAAGACATGATTTCGATCTCTCTGCGGATGTGCACCATGTCTTGTTCATCTCTAATCTTCTCCTTACGGATGGATTTAATCGCCACCTGAGAACCAACATTAACTATTAAAATCAACTATATGAATCCTATTTGTAGCATGCTTACATTTACTGCAAAGTAATATTAATTATTCTTTTGATTGGAGTAACCAGAAAATATTGAAAGATTCCTGGTTTAGTAGCTCAGTTTCTCAGTTTGACTGAGCCGTATTGATGAAGACATGGGTCAAAGATATTTGTGTTGCAGTGACATCCTGGCTCAGGGGTCATAGATCATAAAAACAGAGAAGAGCCTACATCCTTTTATGGTGTGAAGGAGATCACAGGAAAAGTATTTACTTACTACCTTAGTTGGTCAGGTGACCCACATGTTAACTGAACAAACCAGTCTAGTTGTAGTAGTAGTAGCCTTTTTATTTACCCTGCAGAGCAATTGTTTATAGTGGGTTTCAACATGGACATCTTTCACAATAAACAAAGGGACTAGACAACATAGTATCTTCAAAATACTATGATTACACACTACTGTTCAAAAGTTTTGGGTCGGTTAGTTTTGTAAAAGTCCCTTTAAGACAAGTCACTTCACTCGGCGGCCATCTTTGAAACGCATCTCGGGCATGCAAGTGCAGCTCCTACCCCTCTTTGAATGGGGAAACATCAAATTCTCCAAAACTGTTTGCCAAGCTTACGATTAAGTTTCATATTTAAAATCAATTAAATCTGACAACAAATGTCTCGATTTTGTTTCTAAAAGCTCGAAAAATTGCATTTTTCAGGCTGGACCAAGCTAATGAGTATGTGCATACACAGTCCTAAGCGCGTGTCTCCGAACACTGACTGTTTCTGTAGCAACCAGAGCTTCTAACCGCAGCTGCAGTGACGCAATGACTTTACCAATCAGCGATTGGCTCTTTTACTAAGAAGGCGGGACATATTCCGCCATATTGTGCGTTGCACATTCTCCCATTCATAGTAATAGGAGTGCACCGTCTTTCTGTATATAAAGTCTTTGGTTTTGTCATGTTTTTGAAAGAAGTCTCTTATGCTCACCAAGGCTGCATTTATTTGGTCAAAAACAGTAATGGTGTGAAATATTATTATAATTTAAAATGGCTGTTTTATAAAATGTAAAATATTCCTGTGATGGCAAATGTTCAGTCTTCAATGTCGCATGATCCTTCAGAAATCATTCTAGTATGCTGATTTGATGCTCAATAAACATCTTATTCTTATTATCAAAAAGGGTTGTACTGCTTAATATTTTTTGTGGACGCTTAAATTTTTTCTGAATTCTTTGAATAGAAAGGTCAAAAGAACAGCATTTTTTAATAGTAATCTTTTGTAACATTATAATTATGTCTTTACTGTGTCTTGATAAATTTAGCTCATCCTTGCTAAATTAAAATATCAATTTATTTCGGGAAAACTTCTGAACACTAAGAAAAGATACATACTGTAAATCATATAATTTTTTTATTCCTTAGAAAATATTGGCATACTCCTATTTCACTATTTTTCTTTGTAAATTCTAAAGAGAGATGTTTTTTCTTGGTAATCTAAAGGATTGCGGTCTAGATCTGATGTTAGCAGCTCTAACCTTGAGCAAAAATGGGTTTCTGTGAAGGTGAATGGCTTTTTCGGGAGAAGGCGCACCACAGGAGTTATTTTTAAATGTCCCATTTAGAAGCTCCCAAACAGTCTCTATCACAGAGATGTGTCAGCGCTCAAAGGCCTGCTTTCAAAGAACCTCTTTTTGTTATCTAAAAAATTAATAGCATTAGCTGGTAAAGTAATTGTATTTACTCCATATCTAAAGTCTTATCCTTTATATATGTGCTTGAGGATGCTGAGAAGAGTTCTGCCTTGCTAAGTCTGACTGGTCATGAGGAGGGATTAAAATTGTAGGAAGTTTGCAGTATGTTCCTCCACTGACTCATAAAACATGCAAGAAGGGGAAATGGTGCTGACAGAGCTGACTTCCTGTTCACCCAGTGTTGTTCACGGCACCGATATACTGCCACCCCAAGCCTTTTAGGGACAAAATGAAAACGTCTGAGCAGGGTGTGCATGCAATGTATTGTTTTCTTGTCTAGTTATATCTTCAATGCATGGATTGCATGTTACAGCCTTTTCAGTGACTTTTGTAACACTTGGATATGATCTGTCTGGTTTCAGTCTGGTGTTTGTCACTACAATGGTGAATGGTTTGAAAAAGATTGTAAGATAGTGCCAGAAAGAGTGTATGTGTGTGTGTACCCGATGTGTGTTAAGAGCCACTTTAGGACCTTAAAGTGATATAAAGTCTTATCCTCTCAAACTTAATACCAATTACAGTGAAAGCATAAACTCATTAAAATTGCATCGCAGCAGATGGGTGTGCAGGTGATTGTTTGACTGTGCTGAAGGAAGCGCACATGGTTGAGTGGTATTGTTTCCCTGCCTGTGGCTACAGATCATTAAGCCAACCTGTGTTTGATGCCTATGCCAGCTGGCTGTAGTCTTTGCTCTTCTCTAACCCCTGGCTACAACTGAAGCCTTCTCATTGTCTCACAGACATAGACCAGCCCATTGTCTAAGCCTCACACAACAGCTGTGTTGTTTTACCTGTCCGCCGTTTAAGGGGGAAAGGGAGCACCTTTACTCACCGGAGCACTCGTGCGGAACAATGCGTCATAGAGAATTGAACACAATGAATGAGCAAAAAAGAAAACCTGTCATCACATTTGTTGTTTCTTTCCACCTTCCGCTGGTTGTTTCTTTTTCCATCTTTCTACCTCTCCAAATGTACACTGTCAGTGTCCTTTCAATAAAAACAATCACATTTTTAGAATGTGTGTATAAGCATTTAAATCGTCCAGAAATTGTAAGTACCCCAATGCCTTAGCCTAACCTATTTTTAAAAAATTATAATTTTGTGACTCGATTTAGCTAAACGTGTCTTGAAACTGGAATATTCTTAATATTCCTAATAAATATTTATACTTTAACACTCTCTATATTAAAGTGTACTTAAAATCTGCAAAAAAACATGAGCCAAGATTACACGATTATAAAGAAGCGCATGCAAAAAGTAAGAATAATTGTTCTGGTTTAATTCACCCTACAATGTTATGAATTCTTCCTTTCGCTACTAGCGTGAGTCATGCATTCTTAAGATTCAACCATCGGTCCATTCAGACAATGAGTGAGGACTGCGACTTCAGAATTTGGTTGCTCTGGTGAAGTTTTATATGCTACTTTATCATCTGCCCTGCAGTCTACAATGTCTACCTGTCTTTTTTCACCCATTTAAACAACAAAGTTAACAAAGCAACTGACTGAAGCTCACTCATGTGTTGGCAGGGAAAGCTTTTAAATGCATATGCTGGAACATTATTTGCTGCCAAAATCATCACCACACAAACACTTGAGTTTATCTGCACCCTTCAGATTTAGCGTTGGCCATCGACGCTGAAAACACAACCCGCTGTGTTGTCTCCACAGAACCACACCATCTAATGTGTCCGTCTAGTCAGATGGTGTTAATTCTGCGGAAACGCTCTTAAGTGGTTGCTTTATTAGGTTACCATGTCCCGGACGTGACTCTGAGAACATCCTCTGCTCAAGCAGCTGTTGACATCAGGCCACATTTCTCTCCCACAGATCTGACCCACTAGGTCCATGTCTGCCTTACTCAAGATGCAGATCTGTCTCAGGGTTAATGCGCTGACCTAGTTCCAAAGCAGAAGTGGTTTATCCTAGTTTTTCCCACTTATCTACAGATGTTATGCATTTCTTAGCGATGGTGGCAAGTCCAGAGTGATACATATGTAAAGGAGCTTAGGTTACTTGCGACATGAACATACCTCTTGTGTTTTGAAACCTTTGACCTGCTCAACCCTAGATGACCTAAATGATCTGACCCCTGTTACTGAGGGACGGAAGACAGCACTTGCCATGTGAAATTGTGCGTGTAATGATGGCCATTAGAGGCGAATTTACTTTCACCATGCACCGTTTCAAAGGAATCTTTAATTAAGTCAATTGATATAGAGTGAAACCCATACAATTTCTCACATAAGAAAGGAAAAATTAGATATTTTTAAATATCTCTGTTCTACAACAATGAGATTAAACGGTGACCTTCTCTTGTCTCTTGCTTCTCCATGATGGGAAAAAAGACCACAATAATCAAAGGTCTCAGATTTGCCAAGACACCAATACCAAAGCAAATTTCTTGCAACTTGTGCTAGTTAATTCTTATTGTAATGTCTGTTTATCTCAAAGAATTTCAGGAGAAACATTTGAAACATAGTTGATACCTATTTGAGAACGGCACTTTGTTTCTTATAAGAGCAATATATTTTTTATATGATTGTCAACTCACCACTCGTCCAGTGTGCCTCTCTATGGCTTTTTTCACTTTTCCATATGTACCTCTCCCGAGGGTCTCGAACAGCTCGTAGCGGTGCTTCAGGTTGTGTTTGTGGTGATGTTTCTTCACGCTGGACCCTCTCCGTTCACCGAGAGAAGCTGGCATCTCTCCTCCCGGATAGTCTACCGGTAGAAGCTCACTTTCATTCGCTCCGTTACTCCCTAACTGGGACGATTCCGTGTCCATGGCTTCCTCAGCGACGGGTCCAGATGCTCGATAAATCTTAAGATCGCCGCTGAGATGCTGTAGAAAGTCGCAAATATCCCGAACTCAGTGTTCAGTCGTTATTTAAGCTGATGAATGGGGTCAGAGGTTTTGGGGGGGTCGTCTAAGGAGAGCGACCCGTCATTCATTCATCGGTGATGTGTTCAGAGCTCTCGTGTCGGGATGCGCTTGTCTCGCCTGTCAGCTCAAATATGCGCGAGCGGACTCCATGCTTTCCCGTCCATCCCACTACCGGCGCGTGTTTCTCCTCCCCTCCTTTTCCCTTTTCTCCAGAGTAAAGAATGCAGCCTGGATGAAGCCGGAGGCGGAGTTATGATAGCAGGTCTCTCTCTCTCTCTCTCTATCTCTCTCTAATGGAATAATGGCGTAATGGAGAACACTTAACTGTATTTTGTTAGGCTTGGTCAGTGCTTTCCTTTCATCTCTTTCTCTTTCAATTATTCTTCAATTTAATGTGCTTTATTGGCACAACGAATTGTAGCCTACATTTCTATGACTAAAGCGTTTCCAGTCACATATAATGTAGGCTATGCCTGTGTTGTGCAGTAATAATGAAAAGTTAAACAAAATAATCACAATATAACAGTAATTTAAAAATATGACAGAAGATAGAGATATGACTGAGTAGCTAATAATATTAACATATGAAAGTATTTAAGTGCAAAGTACAAAAAAAACAAAAGAGAAAAGTATAAAAGAAATATTTAACAAGACATCAATAAACTTCAAGAACATTCTGTCTTTCTCTCTGTATTATTTAAACAAGCTCTTTCTATGAGGTACAGCTTCCTGTGCTGCTATTGACTCGGTTTAATGCATTGGGCAGGTGCTGTAATGGCTTTTCTAATGAAGAATCTCTGGTTTGTATTTCCTTGAAATCCACTAGACATGGCATCATATCCTGAATGTCTGGTTGTTCTTCTCCCGTAGTCCATTGTTTGTTTTTGTTTGTGTTGTGTTCCTAAACTTTGGTCATGCTCTCAGGACAGTAAGCAAAAATAATGCAGTAGCAAAATATGGCTCAGCAGCGCCCTCTAGCAATAGCACAATATTTGTGCAGCTGTCATAAAGCCTACTGGGATCATTGGCAACTACTGCCATCATATGGAGGACATAACGTAGCACTAAAATAGGATGTGATCAGAATACTCATTTTGTTTCTGAAGTATATGTATTGTTGTGCATCGGATGCTAAACTTACGCGTGGAATATTCGAGTTTGGCTAAACTTTAATATTTGCAGCGATTTTTAACTTCTCAGTTTATATTAATTTCATATCAATAACATTTTACACAAAATTGTAGTTTGTATGCAGTTGTAGTTTGTATATCTAGAGTATTCTGCACTATTATTTAAAAATAGTTAGTGAAACAGAAGATATAGTGCAAGAAACTTTTCAAACAGTAGTATGTTACATTTGTTATCATATGACCTTATTATATTTGTCTCATGGCCTCACTGATCTGCAACCAAATAATAGCAAGTAGAACATCATGGTTTGTGTCTGTGACGTAACTGTAGCCTGTTGGCCATCTAGAAAACAAGCCTTTTGATATGTCCTGCCCTCATTTCAACAGGAAATACATTACCACAGAAAAGAAAACTGCCAATTAAAGAGGAGTTTAAAGCAAGAAACAAGTTTGCTGACGTATAAGGATGATGTAAGGATGATGCGTGTATTACTATATCAGAATAGAAAAAAACACAGATTAGCAAATCTGGATATAGCTGTCCATCTAATATCCAGAAACAGCTGGAGAGATCTAGTGTGTGTGTGTTTGGTGCTGATGTAGGCCTGTGCGTGTGCATTGCGCAATGCTCACCCGTTCCCGGATGACGGGCTGCTCAGGTCTTGCCTGTCTCTGTAACTCGGTGACTCAGGGGTCTGTGGGTCAAAGGGCAAAGCACAGTTTCCTTTTAAAGGGTGAGGCCACTTCATACTACAATAATGATGCTGGTATTGCAATTAATGAGAACAATTGGCTACTAAAAGATCTACTTTGTTACCCTCGTAAAACTGTCTATTGTGAAATTGTGAGACCCAATGTTAAGCTGCTTTCTTGTTATAAATATAGTTGGCATTGTTGGGTTTATATCTTGTTTGACTAATTCCATTGGACTGTAATGTGTCTTTATATACTGCTTAAACGTTTGCAGTCAATACGATTTTTTTGTTTGCTTGTTTTGGAACAAATTATAACTTTTATTCAGCAAGGTCGCATTAAATTGATCAAAAGTGACAGTATGGACATTTATAATGTTACAAAAGATTTCTATTTCAAATAAATACTGTTTCTATTCATCAAAGAATCCTGAAAAAAATTGTATCAAGGCTTAAAAAAAAGCTAAATAAATAGAAATTAAAAAAAGAAAGCAGCACAAATGTTTTAAACATTAATAATAATAATAAATGCAGCAATGATGCTGAAAATTCAAACCAAAGGATTAAATTACATTTTTAAAATATATTCAAATAGAAAACAGCTATTTTAAATTGTAAATATATTTTACAATATTAGTGTTTTTTATTTTTATTTTTTTAAAAGGCAGCCATGTAG
>RJVU01079805.1:7062375-7091651 GCA_003731715.1 Anabarilius grahami | reverse complement strand
ATAAGAATACATATTTAAATATATAATGAATATTTACTATATATTAAAATAATATATTTTCTTATGTTTGTTAAAAAAATATCACTTTTTGTGGGGAAAAAATAGTAATAGCTATGTACATTACGGTGTTTTATGCTAGATTTTTTTGTTAATATACCGTTAATTACTTTTGTGTGATGGTGTTTTGGAGTTTGTGTGAGCACACTTTTATTATTCATGGCTCATGGAAAAGCCAGTGTTGATTAAATTGAATATATATTAATGTACTATGTGGTTTTCTGTTTTACCACATGTATCATTGTGGTGGTCATCAGTGTATTTAAATATACAAAAGCAGATTTTTGTAGAAAAGTGTAATTTTTTTCTATTTTTCGACAAATATGCAATGTGACTCACTAAATTGAATTGCTGTTTTATTCCATTCTGTTTGTATCAGAGAAAGTGATTCCTTATGTTCATGTTCCCTTAGTTTCAGGTTTCGGGGTTGATCCAGCATTACATGTGGACATCTTCCAGGAG
Organism: Anabarilius grahami; assembly: GCA_003731715.1. NCBI lineage: Eukaryota > Metazoa > Chordata > Actinopteri > Cypriniformes > Xenocyprididae > Anabarilius > Anabarilius grahami. Next base: position 7,091,132 of record RJVU01079805.1, on the reverse strand, counting down.
TTTGATCTTGTGAGGTCAAGTGCTGGAGTCTCCCAAGTCCACGGGTTCCACAATGAGAGCAGAGCATATCTGTTTGAAGGTATGAGTAACTGGCTTTTAACAAGTCAGTTGAACTGGCATGTGGTTTGCTTTTGTTTTAACATCAGAGTGTAACTGACATCAGAGCATCTTTCCATAAAAAGCCTTTTCAGTGAGCCTCATCAATTTAGAGAAATTGGAATCCATTGTCAACATCTGGTGAGAGGAAACAGCCAAGCAGCCAGGCAGACAGCTGGTTTAGAACGGCATAATTCCAGATCCCACTTAATCTCTCATGAAAAATGGATCAACCCAACAGTGAAACATCAGTCCCAGGAGTAAACAGGCTCATGTGTTGAGCAGCAAGTTCTTGCCCATCAAAGAATTGTCATCCCATTCAGGAGATGCAGTTAATGAGGACAGTGAGTAGAGAAGGGAATAACATCTGGCTCCATGGCTCACTCTGAATGCCACGATGATGCTGTTTATGGCTCTAGAGTTACAGTATGATAAATAGAATCAGTTATTAAAGAACTCAGTTTCTAGAGCTTTAAAAATGAACGTCTACTGCTGTTCTATTCTATTCTATTCTATTCTATTCTATTCTATTCTATTCTATTCTATTCTATTCTATTCTATTCTATTCCTGCTCTATTGCTGTCAGTGAGGGTTGAAACAAAGATGGGCATAAAAGTACTGGATCTATTTGCAAGCTCTTTAATTAAACAAACTCAAAATAACACTATATCAGGGTAACGGATAAGAAAGAAAAAATAAAAAAACACGATGAACAAAAACAATCACAATGTAGCGACAAGATCAGACAAAGACTGAACCAAACACAGGGCAAATTATACACCGTGACACACTGAGACTAAACAAGATAAATAACAAGACACAGGTGAGACACATGAGGGCAAATAAAACACCATGGTGACAAATAAACAGAGGAAACTGATCTAGAGACTGTGAAAACCAACTCAAACAGACCAAATGTGACCATTATTTTGTTCTGTTCTATTATTGTTTTATTCTATAATATTAAATCTTCTGTTCTATTCTATTCTATTCTATTAACTGCTCTGCTGTATTCTCTCTCTTTTTTTTTTGTGGCTTCAGTATTGTACTTCTTTTATCTGCTATCTATTATCTGCTCTATTGTGTTCTATTTTTTTCTGTTCTCTTCTCTTCTCTATTCTATGACATTAAGGGCCAGATTTTCTAAACAGGGCAAATTAGCGAGAAAGCGCAATTCCAAAAAAGCGCTGATGGGAGCGGAAAGTTCTGCTCGTGATCTAATGACGACCCCCGAATAAAGAACACAGATGCAGCCGGAAAATTTCCATGATAATGACCAACGCAATCTACCAAGAACAGCGCAGATTAGCATCTGGTTTAAGACACTTTTTTGGGGCATTAAATAAAGGCTCAAATACCAGTAAATTGACTAGCGCAAACCTTAGTAAAACACCTTGCATGATTCATTTAAATACTCTCCTCCTATAATTTTTGCGTCTGAAAGGGAAACTCCTACAAATGCATATTCAGTAAGGTCAGCCGCAAAAATAACCCTGTCCACTCCTTTTCAGCGCTAACTTTTCACTGTGTGTCTTTAGTAAATCATGACAGTAGTTTTTAACCCTAAAAGAGGGTTTGCTCTGGTGCAAGCTGTTAGTAAATCTGGCCCTTAATGTCTACTATATTCTATTCTATGTCTGGATTTATTCTATTGTTTTTGGTTCTATTCTATTCTATTCTATTCTATTCTATTCAGAGTCTGATTCTATTCTATTCTATATGTCTGGTCTACTGTGTTTTTTTCTATGTTGTACTTTTCCATTCTTTGTCTGTTCTGTTCTATTCTATTCTATTCTTTCTATACTCTATTATTTGTGTAGTTTACTCTTTTCTATTCTATTCTATTCAGTATGTCTGGTCTACTGTATTTTGTTCTAGTTTGTAATTTTCCAATCTTTGTCTGTTCTATTCTATTCTATTCTGTTCTACTCTGCTGTATTCAATTCTTTGTATACTCTATTGTTTGTGTAGTTTACTGTATTCAGTTCTATTCTATTCTATTCTAATCTGCTGTATTCAATTATTTTTATAATCTATTATTTGAGTAGTTTACTGTATTCAGTTCTATTCTAATCTGCTGTATTTAATTCTTTTTTTTTACTATATTGAATAGTTTACTGTATTTAGTTCAATGGCTGCTATTCTATTCTATTCTGTTCTGTTCTGTTCTGTTCTGCTGTATTCAATTCTTTTTATACTCTATTATTTGAGTAGTTTACAGTATTCAGTTCTATGCCTTCTATTCTATTCTATTCTATTCTATTCTATTCTATTCTATTCTATTCTATTCTATTCTATTCTAATCTAATTGTCTGCTTTGCTGTATTCTACTCTGTTTCTTTCTGCTCTGTTCTACTCTGTTGAGTTTTTTGGCTGTTCTGTTCTATTCCATTCCATTCTGTTCATCTGGAGGGCTGTTTTTGCAGATCAGTCTTCAGCAGATCTGTCCTCTGGTGATTTATAGGTGGCTGTTTATCCAGATTGACATCCCACTCTGAGCAGTTTGGGTTAAGTGTCTTCTTGCTCAAGGGCACAATGGTGATAGTCATTCTCTGATTTCGAGCTCAACCACTCTTCAGCACCTTAGGACAAAACCACCAACCTTTTATTTACTTAAGCGATATCCTGTCACCACTCCCGTGACCTATAATGATGACAGATTTTTATGCATGCAGTAACGTTCTGGGTTTGCAGTTAGCCAGCATCTGTGTCATCACTTCTGTTCCGCACTGCAGTATGAATGGTGTATGAGAGACTGCAATTCTGGGGAATGTATTTATACTGGATACAATCTACGTGTGCAACTGTACACCCATAAACACACACACACAAAAGGTACACACTGCATTAGACAGACTTAGGATGCATTCATATTTGGCTGAAAAAACAAAGTCTGACATTCTAGGATAAGCAGAGGCATTTGATATCTGTGGAAGCAATAGTCTTGTTCTAATTTGGGCAGGTGGCACCTCCACAGTATTGATTGGCGCTCCAGTAAATGCCAGTGGGATTGCAGAATTGGGATCTAACAGACAGGCTCTGAGACAAGGTCATAAATGTGCAGAATGCAGATGAGAGACCTATCAATGTCCGTCAATGACATCCATGCTGTGCTGTTTATAAAGAAGGGGAAAGGAGAAAGAGGGGAGGATGGGGAGATATTAGAGATAATTCAAGGCTAAACATGCTTTTATGACACTGTAGCCAGACATTGTTGCATTGAGTTAGTGCGGGTGGGCGGTATGAACAAAATCTTATATCCAGTGGCGGAGCCGGGATGGCACTGACATCTGATTGGCCTCCCCAGGTGCAACACCAGAATTTAATTTACTATACTGGCAGTTTGATGCTGATTGAAATTTAATTAAAATTTAAAAAGTTTAAATTCTGTCATTATTAACTCAGNAGTTAGCCAGCATCTGTGTCATCACTTCTGTTCCGCACTGCAGTATGAATGGTGTATGAGAGACTGCAATTCTGGGGAATGTATTTATACTGGATACAATCTACGTGTGCAACTGTACACCCATAAACACACACACACAAAAGGTACACACTGCATTAGACAGAAAAAACAAAGTCTGACATTCTAGGATAAGCAGAGGCATTTGATATCTGTGGAAGCAATAGTCTTGTTCTAATTTGGGCAGGTGGCACCTCCACAGTATTGATTGGCGCTCCAGTAAATGCCAGTGGGATTGCAGAATTGGGATCTAACAGACAGGCTCTGAGACAAGGTCATAAATGTGCAGAATGCAGATGAGAGACCTATCAATGTCCGTCAATGACATCCATGCTGTGCTGTTTATAAAGAAGGGGAAAGGAGAAAGAGGGGAGGATGGGGAGATATTAGAGATAATTCAAGGCTAAACATGCTTTTGTGACACTGTAGCCAGACATTGTTGCATTGAGTTAGTGCGGGTGGGCGGTATGAACAAAATCTTATATCCAGTGGCGGAGCCGGGATGGCTCTGACATCTGATTGGCCTCCCCAGGTGCAACACCAGAATTTAATTTACTATACTGGCAGTTTGATGCTGATTGAAATTTAATTTCATCTCTTGTTGAAGACAGCATTTATTTTGATGTGCAGCGAAAACTCTAGTTCCACCACTGCTTATATCATGAAAAGAGTATTTCTATTTCACAGAAACGTATATACTGTATCACGGTAGTTATTTTTGTTGGAAATTCAACAAGTAGTTTATATATTAAGCACAGTAAGTAACTGTTGGGGAATGGAGTGAATTAAAGGGATAGTTCATCCAAAAGTTTAAATTCTGTCATTATTAACTCAGCTTGATTTTTGTGGACTGCAAAAGGTGAATTTTGGAATATCCTGGACACTGTTCTCAATATAATGAATGTGATTAAGGGCAGAGGCTGTCAAGCTCCAACATGTCAAAATAACCTCCAAAAAGTATCATAAAATTGGTCCACACTGTATATATTGTAGAAGCTAGAGCAAAGATAGAAAAATAGCAATGGAGCAGATTAACACACAGTTAATACTAGCGCCTATTGACGCCCCCCCAACATTACAGTGCCCAATGCTAATATGCGTCTGTAAGTCTGAGTGTGAATGTTATACTTAATAACTTGCCTTTACTGACTGAATTAATGCACAAATGGGTGGAACAGAGCAGAAGCAAATAATAAAAGAAAGAAGTTTGGCTCAATTGTACCTCTTCCATCAGACCTGGTGCTGACTGGGTCTTTTAAGTGCTAGGATCAGATTCCTGCTCATTCATCAGCTATTTGAGCATGCAGCAGCCAAAAGGGACATCAGCTAAGTGTTTCTCCTGCACGAAGATGCGGTTTGGACCAGACAAATACTCTACGTCACTCGTATCACTCAACCTGCATTCCCCAACTGAGATTCCATGTGTCTGCAGTACTATCACATATTTTGCAAAGACTTAAAGGGATATTTCACCCAAAAATGGGTGAAGATGTTTAGCTGATTGAAAAGACAAGAGTATGAAACTCTTAAACTGTTCATTTAATACTCTCATTTGCTGCACTACTTCTGTTCCCAGCCAGTGTTTTGGTCACACAGCTTTGAGGCAAGGAGACCTATGTCTTTTGATTAATGCAATGTTAATTTGAGGAGAGACACTTGTTCGTTTTGTCATTATAATAGGCTGTGAATAATTCATCAGTTGTAAAAATGAAGGTTTTTTTTTTTACATTCGCTTTAAACTTTCATTAAGGTACGTTTCAATGGTGTTAGGACACATTTTTAAGTGCTTGCATCATAAGCAGTCTGACTTTTGATCAATTTAAGTGCTTTTTAGATGTAATTGCTCATATTATTGCTGGCACAGATACTCAACATCATTAGAAAAAAAACTCACCAGCAACCTTCTTGAAAGGTTTTTAATTTAAATTCTGCCAGAATAGTGTCAACCGAGTTACATAATTTGCATCACACCGTGTTTATCTTGCTCCCTGGAGCACAGTTCTCGTTTATCATTATTGAAGTTATTGATTCTCTTGAGGCGCATAGCTGGGCTGGGGTGTTTGATAATTTGGAGCGATTGATTACAGATTCACGATGTAAAAAAAAACAAAAAACAAAAAACTTCTTGCTGAATGGTGAGTGTATCCTCATGGCCTGAAAACAGGGAACCTGAATGTCAGAGATGTTAATTTAAAAACAACCTAATATATAAATATTTCATTTATATTATTAAATTAATTTAAAACTAAATATTCATGTAACTCTTTTTTTTTTTATATAGTTAGCTAACTCTATCTGTACATATGTGTATCCATTTATTAATATTTAGCTCTTTATCTATATAGATTCATGTACTGTATTTATTTATTTTATATGGATTTTAAATGTATTTATGAGTCATTACTTGTAATTTGCATAATTTCCTAGCAGATGCAGCCCCTAGTTGCTCTTTGACCTTTAAATGCTGCCAGAGAACGTCTAGCGTTTGATTTACAGCACATGAATACAACCCTCAATGGTGATTGCAATAGAAGGATATCACATCTGAGACGAAGTGTCGATCCAATGGAAATTAATCAAAGAGGTGTCAGAAAAAACCTGTTTTCCTAGCACTACCCCAGAGGACTTTAAAGCTGATACTTGTGAACTGTCCTGGAATCCATTAGATCAGCTGTGGTGTCCTCTGCGGATTGTTGAGGTTACCAGGTTAGCTTCAGCTCACTGTCGTACAGTGTATTTGATTAATGAAGGCGGTGAAACTGCCTCATTCCTGCCATACAATAGGCTCACGGCTGCAGCTTACAACTCCCCTGAGCTTTACTTGACAATAGCTACAGAACATTAGTGTTCCCCGGTTGGCCTTTATGTGTGTGTGTGCGAGTGTGTGTGTTGCATTTTTTTTTCACCCTTTGAGAGGACCAGACCCATACATTTCTTATCTTTTGACAGGACTGATTTAAACATTCGTCCCTAAGGAGACAGTCAACTTCCTGTGTCCTCCTCAGCCAACTCATCACATCTCCCAGTGTGTTTCCTCCTTCCTTCTGTCTCTTTTTTTATTTCTGTGCTATTGCCACTCACATCAGTGTTGCGACATGACCTACATATCAGTCTACCATTCTCATTTCCTTAAAATGTGTACGCTCCAAGGAGGTCTTTAATTGTCATGATAATGTTCTGTTTACTTACACTCTAAAAAATGCAGGGTTAAATATAGACAAAACCAGGGATTGGGTTGTTTTCACCCAACCATTTTTTTCAAACAATTTTGGATTTCTTTTTTAGCCAGCAATGTAGTAATATAGTAAAAGGCATGTTTTTGCTCACCCCCAAATAGGGGCAAATTTGTGGGGTATTTTAAGCTGAAACTTGACCAGACCAGAGACTTATATTACATCTTGTGAAAGAGGGTATAATAGGTGCCCTTTAACCCAACCTGCTGGGTTTGTCCATATTTAACCCAACTTGGGTTGTTTTTAACCCAGCATTTTTTAGAGTGTAGGGGCCGTTTAACAACACAGTTTTCAACTAAAAAAGGAAAACTAATGCATTTTGGCCGTTCATTTACATGACAATAGCGTTTTGAGGGGCCAAATGCAAGCTTTTGAAAATAGGTTTCAATGTGCAAGTTTTTTTTTTTTAAATGATAGCGTTATCATCTCCGTGTAAACTACAAAAAACGTGAATCTGTGACAGCATGCACATACATATTATGTGTTTCAAGGCTAGTCGTTTTTGCGGATTTGTGTGAATGGGGATCGTTTTGGCAATGTTGTCATCTGTACAAAAACGTTTCTGTTTTTGTGCATCGTTGTTGTGTAAACGTACCCTTAGTTTTCCTTGTTTCTGTTTTACCTTAGTTCTATTCACTCATTAGTTACTATAGTCTTTGATTAGTCACACCTGTTCCCTGTTCTTTTAATTATCCTCCCTTGTGTATTTAAGCCTTCAGTTTTCCTCTGTTCTTTTTCTTGTGTTTATCGTTATGTGGTTTATGTTGTATTGCTTTCTCTGGTCATTAAATATAATTTTACTGTTCTTTCTCCATCATGCATTGTTTGTGGATTATCAATATAAGCCAATCCTTTACAATAATACCTGGAGAAAGCTATTTGTTAGAATTCACATTCATTTCAATGTTTAACAGTGACACGGTGATGGATGGATCAAACATATTCATCTGTTTCGTGTTCCTTTAATATTTAAAGCATGTAAGATCATATATAAAGTTGATCTAAGTTGAATCAGTAAGTGCATCAGAATTTCCTGAACACTGAATTTATTTATTTTTAAATGATGAATTTTTCAGTTGATTCAGAAGTGATTTAGGGAGTGCAGAATGAAGCTTACTTCATTAGATACAGAATAATCCAAAATCTATGGACAACCATGGATTCTTTCATAACTCTTCATTTTATGGTCGGCTCTATATGACAATCTCGTGCCTCATGTCTCGTGTCAGTCATGATTGCATATTGTTTTTGCTGTTTTTAATGTATTGTATTCCTCTTGTTTTCTGTCACTCTCTCCATCAGGCTCATCAAGGAATGCAAGAGCTTCCCCCAAGGCAGCAGAGAGAATTCTTCAGAAGTTGAGAGGAAGAACAGAGTTCACTCTTCTACTGACCCTCAAACAGGAGAAATTCAGCTCAGGAGTGCTGCTGTCCATCCACTATGGAGAACAGAGGTATCTATCTATCTATCTATCTATCTATCTATCTATCTATCTATCTATCTATCTATCTATCTATCTATCTATCTATCTATCTGTCTATCTGTCTATCTGTCTATCTGTCTATCTGTCTGTCTGTCTGTCTGAAGATAAGACTGAATTTTTGCATTTTAATAATTTTTATGGGGTGTAGATGTGCATAGGTTTCCTTTGTCTTTTACATTGCTGTATAATATGCTTAGTGCCAACCCATTCCATGCTGAAAAAAACACCTAAACCAGGCTAAACTGGTCTAAGCTGGTCTTAGCTGGTCTAAGCTGGTTTTAGATGGTGTAAGCTGGTGTTCCAGCATGACCAAGCTGAAAAGTAGACAAAATCCCTATAAAACCCACCAAAAGACCAGCCTGTCCAGGTTGCGAGACCAGCATACCACTGGTTTAAACATCTATCTGTCTATCCATCCGTCTATCCATCCATCTGTCCGTCCGTCCATCCATCCATCCATACATCCATCCATCCATCCATTGGCTTATCGGTGCATCCATATAGGCTTTTGCTCCGGTAAAACCTTCTTTCTATTTTTTCTATTTTAATTCACTGTTTCTCAGAGGAACACATAATCTCTTCTCCTGATGGAATGTCTGTAACGTTTCTGATTAGGGTGTCCAGTGACATTTCTTAAACACACGCAGTATTGATTCTACCACCTCTTTAAGGTCAGCACTCGGAGTGCCGGCCAAGAGATTCATGGATCACTGCTCGTCTTCACATTCATTCAGAACTCACACATTCCCTTGAGCTCCATTTTTCCCTGCTGCTTTGCCACAGTCCAGAATTTAATAATAACCATTTGGCTTAACCTGCAGAAGTCTCATGCATGGGAACATAAGAACTATTGCAGCAGTTATTTCTAGGAGTTCTTAGATTTTAAGCAGTTGATTCATGATTATGACTTTTAACATAGTAAATCTTTTCCCTTGTCTTCCTCCTCAGGTTTCTGGAGGTAGAGAGCAGCGGTCTGCGTAATGAGATCCGTCTCTTCTTCCAAACCTCAGACCAGCGGCAGCAGAAAGAGGTCTTCCCCTATAGTCTGGCAGATGGACACTGGCACAAAGTCTCACTGGCATTCAGCACCACCCAATTGGTGCTCCATATTGACTGCAACAGGTGAATAGCTTGAGAATAAAAGGACCACCAAAGATGGATTTAAATACCTTGTATTCATCCTTATCAATGTTCACTCATTACTTTTTATTTGTACTTGCTTTCAGAATTTATGAAAGGATTGTGGAGGCACCATCTATGGACTTTCCCAGAGGAACAAACATCTGGCTAGGTCAAAGAAATGACGCCCATGGTTTCTTTAGGGTACAACATAGCCTTGCATATTGGAAATAGACTATAAAATATGTAAAAGTTGTACATTTGTCCTGTCTACATCTCTCTGACTTGCTTTCTGCAATATCTTTCTGTCAGGGAGTGATGCAAGATGTTCAGTTGGTAGTCGTACCCCATGGATACATTGTCCAGTGTCCAGATCTCAACCGCAGTAAGTGCATGCTCTCTGTAGACGGCACAGAAAAAAAAAATGTATGCACTTTGTTTACTCACTGGTCTGGAAATGCCATTAATGCACGTCCACCACATTGCAGCTTGTCCCACTTGTAATGATTTCCATGGGCTGGTTCAGAAGATCATGGAACTTCAAGATATTTTGGCTAAAACATCAAACAAGGCAAGTTTGTAAAAATATTTAGCATCGGGGTAGCCTGACTTCAAAAACTGATTTTTCTGCTTGCTCGAATTATTTAATTATACTGAGCTAATGCAAAAGAATTGTTGAATTTTGTCAGTTTCATTTTCATTCTGTGCATTGAATTTAAATTTGTAATATAGAAGTTTATTTGATCTGTTTGCATTGGGACTACATTAATAATGTAGGAGGAATGTTAAAATTAAGCATTTTTTTATGTTGTTCTGAGCTAAATGACAAAAGATGGAGATCCGTTAGGGTTATCTTAGGCTTTAAATGAGTTTTTGTTATATTTGGGGGTTATCTTTGTGGTGAAGAGTGGAATTTTTTTTTTTTACTTTAGGATGCTAATGTTGCTATTGTTAGCTAGTAGTTAGTTTGATGTGTTTTATTTTATTGGGACTTAATTTTCTTTCTACTATACAAGGTTTGAAGTTTGCAGAGCCCCTAAAGGGACATGGTGATGTAAAGGAAAAAAAACATATTTTAATGCTTTTGCATTCTCTCACAAAAGTTTTGCAAAGTTTTTTGTTTTTTTTCCCTCCATCATCATGTCCCTTTAGGGGCTCCGTAGTAGTGTGTGTGTGTGTTAGATGTCACTAGTTTTCATGTGCTATGCTTAATGTCCTTAACAGTGAACACCACAAGCGCTTCCTTCATCATAAATATCTTATTTCCCCCTCCTTCTAACATTAATTTTTTTGCTTGCTTTTCATTTTTTGTATCGTCTCCCGCTATATTGATTCATCATTCAGTCACACCCTCTCTTCTTCATCATGTCTTTATTGTGCTCTAGTTGGCACTTGCCGAAGAGAAGATGAAGTACTTGGATGGCTGTTACTGTGAGAGGACGTGCACCCTGAATGGAGAGATATACAGGGATGATGATGCTTGGATAGATGGATGCAGAAACTGCACATGCTCAGTAAGCTCATGTATTGCCAGGAAAGGGTAATTTTGGATTATTTGTTTGGGATTTTAAACAAGAGATGGCTTTCCAAACTACAAACTCAAGGGCTGTTTACAATGGCAGTGATTTTCAGCGACAAAGCAACTAGAAATCATTGTTTTTCATTGATAGTTACTAATTTGAGACATGAGTGACAGTGCAAATTATGGAAATAAGCTATGATGTGACTACTATATGTGGGATCAAAGCATTTTTTCCTGTCCCCTAAGGGGACATGGTGATGGGAAAAAATGTTTTCAATGCTTTTGCGTTCTCTCACAAAACATTTGCATTCACTTGAAAAGTATTGCGCTCCCCCCAAAACTTTGTGTTCACTCATAAAACATTTGCTTTTCTAGCAAAACTATTGCGTTCCACAAGAAACTAAAAAAATATTGATTTTCCTACCATGTTATTTCCATCACAAAATTTATGTGAGTGGTCAGAAAGTTTCTCAGAGGAGAAAGTTTTGTAGAAAATGCAAAAGTATTAAAATACAATTTTTCCTTGCATCCTATTTATTTATTTATTTTAAACACCACCATGTCCCTTTAGGCCAGGGCTCTGTAATAAATTGTAACACTTTATTTTAAGGTGACGTAGTTACAAGTTACTACATGTACTTACTATAGTAATAACAGTAGAATGAATTCAGGGTGATTGGGACACTTTTTGTCATTGAGATGACTTGAAAAAAGTGTCCCAATCAACCAAAAATCACCCTAAATTATTGGATTGTCTATTTATACTAAGTATAAATAGCCTGTCTTTATGCCAAAGGCTATTTATACTAACTCCGCCTACCACTGTCTGGTTGGGCCACAGAAGATTAAAAAGACATGCACCAGTCAATGTCTGCAGTGGTGTAGGCCGTATGGAGTATGGCGCGTGGAAGTAGCTTTTGACGCGATTGACCCGAGTTGGAATCTTCTCGCTCTTCTCCCTTTTCCCATCACATATCAGATTGTAAAGGCATTTATTTTCAATAAAAATGAAAAAAATATTTGAAAAGTGGAAATGCATAACGAGTGTTTAATAATAATATATTTATCGGGTAGGGTTAAGGGTAGACGTAGGGAGGGCTTTATTGACCTAATAAGGCGGCATCCATTTAATAATTTTAATAAATATAATCATTCACACTCTGTTATTATTGCATCCTGTTAATGTAAAACAATACTGGGGTGCAAACAGTATCTGCCACTATTTATCAGTATAAATAGCATCTGCAGTACGTATAAATAACAACTATTTGCACTTATTGCAAAGAACTGCTACCTTTATATAGTGTAAATAGAATATATTGCTATTTTCACTTAGTGTAAATAGCATATCGCTAAGAAAATGCTGCTGTTGTCATTTAGTCTTATGCTGCGTCCGATTTTGCCTACTTATACTACACTCTAAAAGTATGTACCGTTTTTGTGAAGAAAAAGTACATACTTTTGAGTGTGTAGCAGAAGAGTATTCAAGCTTTGGTACATACTACTTTGTCATAATTGCATCTTTAACTGACATTCTTTCGCTTAGTTACGCAACCTGTAACTGTTTAAACTGCCCTGTCAATCATCTTGTCACAGTTAAAATCCTCCACATTCAGTTAAATTTAATTTCCTTCCGTTTCAGAGAGAAATGTAGTCGCACGTTAATCTGCCAGTCATGGGTCTTTCATGCAGAGAACTCTCCTCATCTTTGCATAATGATGCATTAAAAAGTTAATGACCAAACGCGTTGATATAAAAGTTCACAATGCTGTTGCAGATGAAATATAATGTGGATAATGTGGATTTCGTCAGGTTAGATACTGATTATTAATCACTCAAACCCCTTTATCTTAACCGCTCTGCTTAACCAACGGTCTCGCACATAGTATTTAGGATGGATAGTATGCGAAATGGGATGCAGCATGTGTGCAAATAGCATCTATCGCTATTTTCACTTAGTGTAAATAGCCGCTGCCATAAATTTTACTCTATTACAAGTAACTCACCCTAAACCAAACCCTAACTCTAACCGTACCGCTATAGTAATTAACTATACATGTAGTTAATTAATGTTACCCAGTATTTATTTAAGTAAGTACAATGTAACTATATCACTTTAAAATAAAGTGTAACCAAATTTTAAGTTTTGTAGCATTAAATAGTACAGAAGTTTGACAAGTCAAGCTTTCTTGTAGCTGTCAGTGTGGGAACGCAGCCTCAAGTATTTGTTGAATGGCTTTGTTGTAGTTGTGAAGATTTTGAAGATCTGACTATCTGAGTTGCCAGCAACACTCATGAAAAGTCTGATTCTGTTAGCTTATTTTGCAGAATCATGTGATTGTGAAGCTATTTTATTGACGATGATGGTGGTGGTGGTGTGTGTGTGTTTATTCCACCTGCAGAACGGTACAGTGGAGTGTCAGAGTATTTTCTGCCCACCACCTCAGTGCCCCCCTGATACAGCTCCAATCTACATGCCTGGAGCATGCTGTAAAGAGTGCCAGCGTGAGTATACACACAAACAAACACAAAATGAGGCCATGCATCTATCGAGATGCATATATTTCTCAAGTTTTCCTCTCTCCCTTTGTCTCAAGTTTGCTCCTTTTCCTCTCCATCATCTCAATTTTCTCCTCACTATCTATCTTTCCACCCAAATCATTTTTATAATCATGCTGCGGTGTTGATGACAAACTGACCACATCCCTGTGTTGCTAGGTTACTGCTGCCACAAATTCGAATGTCAACACATACACAACGCAGTCACACACTTTCTCTGGTATCATTAATAATTCAAGGCCAGTGTGCAGCATGTTGTGTTTGAGTGAGCAGAGCTAATGTGCAGAAGCTAATAGCAGTTTGACTGATGACCAGTGCTTTATTTAACACTGCGCTCTGGTAGGCTTAATCTAACATGCTTGTCCGATCGATGCTTTACTGGTTTGCGCTCTAAATTACTTTGTTTTGTCTCTGTCCTCTTAATTTCTTGTCTTGTCTTTAGCCGTGTGTCTGTTCAGAGGAAGAGTGTACGTGGAAGGTGATCGCAAGAGCGTACACGACTCTGAGGGGAACTGTCTGCTGTTTGAATGCAGGGTAAGTACCAGTGTCACTGCAGGTCTGAAGGTTTTCAGCAGACCCATACCAGAATCAGACACTTCTGCATTTTTTTTGCACTCATTTTTGGAGAAATCTTCTGAATTGTATAAGGTGGATGTGTTAATTGGAGCTGCGAGTACTGCACTCTTATTTGTAGATGAAAGCATGATCAATCATAATATGTCATAAATAAACACACAATGGGTAGATGACATGAATGATGGGAATTTGAATTCTGTGGAAATCTGAATTCTGTTAGCACAGATTCTACCTGGGCCTGGTTATGAATTGTAATGCCAAGCAGCATTTGAATTCTGTCTGGGTTTCGGTTTGATTATGAGTTTGAATTCCAGGCAAAATTTGAATTTTGACTGCATGAATTGGAATTCAGGCATAATTTGAATTTGAATTCTGTCCTGGTCTGGGTCTGATTATGAATTGGAATGCCAAGAAGCATTTGAATCCGAATTTGAATTCTGTCTGGGTCTGATTATGATTTTGAATTCCAGGCAGAATTGGAATCTGAATCTGAATTCTGTTTGTGTCAGATTGTGAATTTGAATTCCAGGCAGGATTTGAAGTCTTTCTGGTCCTTCTTATAATTTTGAATTCCAGGCAGAATTTGAATCTGAATTTTATATTCTGTCTGGATCTGTTTATGAATTTGATCTGTTTTTTCTGGGTAAGGATATGAATTGGAATTCCAGACAACATTTAAATTCTGTCTAAGCCTGGTAACGAATTTTAAGCAGCATTTCAATTTAAGGCCAAATTTGAATTCTGTCTGGGTCTGATTATGAGTTTGAATTCCAGTCGGAATTTGAAGTCTGTCTGGTCCTGGTTATACATTTGAATTCCAGACAGAATATGAATCTGAATTTGAATTCTGTCTGGGTCTGTTTGTGAACTTGAATTCCAAACAGAATTAGATTTTTTTTTTCCTAGGTATGGTTATGAATTTGAATTCAGACTGAATTTTAATTCTGTCTGGCCAGGTTCTGAATTTGAATTCCAAGCAGCATTTGAATTCAGGCCAAATTTGAATTCTGTCTGGGCTGGGTTATGAAGTTGAATTCAGGCCGAATTTGAATTCTGTCTGACTGGTTGCAAGTTTGAATTCCAAGCAGCATGATAGCTTATCTAAGCTGGTCATTATCTGGTCGGTCATGTTCCAGAAACCATCTGCACCATCTTTGGTTTCCATCCATCCATCCATCCATCCATCCATCCATCCATCCATCCATCCATCCATCCATCCATCCATCCATCCATCCATCCATCCATCCATCCATCCATCCATCCATCCATCCATCCATCAGTTGCTTGAACCAGTTTAGAAATGGCTACCATGTTCCAAAACTAGCATCTTTTAACTAGCTTTTAACTAAGCTGGATGTTTGACTTGCTAGGTGAATTGAATAAACACTTGTTTGTGTGTTTGCAGGATCGAAGTATGCATAGGGTTGAAATGACTCCTTGTCCAGAACTAAACTGCCCAGAATCAGAGCAGATCACACTCACAGACCGCTGCTGCAAAGTGTGCAGAGGTGCGACACACTCACACACACAGAAACAACACACACCCTCTACACTCCACTGATTAGAGTCATATTAAGGGCAGCCACCTTTGACCACTGTGCACACAAACTAGATTTGTGCTCAACACCAAGCCATGACTGTGCATGACAGCAAACATCCATTTTTACACTCTTCACACATATAACCTCACACACATAACACCCCAGTGTAACAATGATACTTCAAAGGGTAGGTAATGCTCAGCTCGACTTTACCACACCTCTCATAGTTCACAGATTGAGCCACAGTAACACTTTTGAACCATTTTGTAAATATAGCATACAGTCTGTGGTATACAGGAGATTGACACATATATTTTGTTTTGTTTTATTTTTTTATGTTGTGTTTTGTGTTTTTGTAGTTTTTTGTTTTTGTTTTGTTTTGTTTTTCGTAGTTTTGTTTCGTTTTTTGTTTTATTTTGTTTTTTTTTTTGTTTTTTTTGTGTGTGTGTTTCGTTTCGTTTCATTTCATTACGTTTCATTGTGTAGTTTTGTTTAGTTTTGTTTCACTCGCAAAAGCGCTGAAATACAGATTTTCCTCCCATCTAATTTTTTTTTACATCACTCATTCAGTTTTTGTTTCACTATAAAAAGGGTCCTGTGGCATGAAAAATAAATTTTTAAAAGTACAGATAGTCCATGTATTCTCTCTATTAATTTAGGATCATATAAGCAAAAAAAAAAAAAAACTATTCTTGACAAGAATTTTTGTCTAATTTTCAAGTTAAAATATCTAAAAATCATTGAAACAAGATCAATTTATTTGACAAGCAACACTGCATAGGATTTTTTTTTTCTTTCAATTTTTATATTTTTCACTTGTTTTCAGTGTAAGCAAGTTAAAAACAAGTGAAACCAGTGCAATAGGATAATGTACAGTTACATTTAAGAAAAAACAAGGATTGATAGACTTAGTAAACTGATCTAGTTTTAAGGATGTTTGTTGGAAAACAAGTAAAAAAGACCAATTAAAAACTCATTAAGAAGTAATTTATTAACAATTAGCAAAATGCTGTTTAAAATGGTTTTAGATGGTGAATAGCCTGTCACACCGCAGGACATGCAATGTCTCAAAACATTCCAACATCCTATTTCATGTCAGTTAGCCAGGAGTAGGTGAACAATAAATCCTCCCCAATTGAATTTCATCTATTAGTATGAGCTGAAAATATGTCAACACAGGGGTGAAAAAAATGTACAATCCATCAATTATAAATGTTAAATTTAGGCATTGCATAGCACTTCTAATCTATTTATCTCAATCCCAGGGCATGATTTCTGTGCTGAGGGTCACAACCGCAATTGTGTGGAGAATTCGGACTGCATTAATCTAGAGGCAGGAGCTTGCTGCAGCTGTAAAGAGGGATACCATGCGCTCAGGGACGACAGCGCCTACTGCCAAGGTATTCAAACTCCCACAGACAAACTTGCCAATCATTGATATATGTATGTTTCTAAACACTATACAAACAAATGAAACTCTAAATCCCTCATGTCCTCTGTCGCTCCATACATAGCACCTGTTTTTTGACCCCCCACAGATTTGCTTGCTTAAAATTTCTGTTTTGTATGAGCAAATAACAGGGCTTTCGCAAATCACTAAATTGCCTGCAATCACAGATGGAGGAGTTGCCGATGAAAGCTGTTGACTGGTGATTACTTAGTGTCTCGCTGAATGAATATTTCAGCACCACTATTATCCTTACAACTGTAATTAATGCATTGTAAACCCTGGAGTTCATGCTGTGCGAGTGTGTGTACAGATGTGAAGGAGGATTCCTGTGGCTCGCTGGCTTTTAATAGGCTGTACCCTTGTCTAAACATACACGGCAGCCCAGCGAGTATGTGATGGATATCTCTTTCCACACAAAAGACTAATGAAAATTTTTTGTTTTAACTTAGTGTTGCTTGCAAATGTGCTTTTGCGAAACATTGCGTTGTCTTTTGGATTTGATGTACTGTTAGTTTACCCAGAACATGGATAGTTTACCCAAAAAATGAAAATTCTGTCATTATTTACTTACCACCATGACGTTATACACGGTACAGAAAGGAAGATATTTTGAAAATTGTTTCAGCTGTTTTTGTCCATACAATGAGAGTAAAAAACATAATTTTCCCTGCTGTATAACAGTTTTGACTTCCCTCTAAAATTTCGAGGCAGTTATCTAAAAGCGTATTCATCGAAAACCGTGAAAAATCAATGTTGATGGCTAGGGATTAAAGTGATGTGTAGGCGGTCAACTTGCTTTGTCTTGATGTGAATCTCACCTTTATCACTAGGACACCTCCAGCATACAATCAATAGACAATTTTGAGGGTGGCATTAGAACTTTTGGTCACCAGAAATGCACAGAAAGTGTCTGGAAGAATTTACGCAACACAGTTGTTACAGTAATGTTGCTCCAAGACTCACAAGATATCAGTATGACTTGACAAAATTAGAGACATATCTGAGAGGACCTGCCGGGTCATAATAGCGCTCTTTATCAAGCACTGTTGGACTTATTTTACCTTTTGGGAATGTGCTGATTTTCCCTGTTGTGATACTAAGTCAGCAAAGTCTCTTTGTTGATTTGTTTATGCTTTTTGTGGCAATTAACCAATGAAGTTTTCGTTGTCTCTTCACATTAAGCTGATATAATATATAATAATATAAAAGTGTTTCAACATCGAAATTACACACATCAGCTGAAAATAACTGGCAAGGGTCTCTATATGAAAGACTTTGTTCTGTTAGTTTGGGAGAAATTCAGCATGTTTGCGTGGACTGTTGTAGTCTGTATGTCTGCAGTAGCCTCAGGCATATGAATATGCCAGTCCCAGTGCGGCTCTGAAATAACTTTAAATTATTAATTTGGGATTCATATCTTTTAGAACAAAAGCAGCCGAAAAAGGCATTACATTTTCAATTACAGAAATTATGAGTGAGTATTTTTCCTCCTTAGTTTAGCCTCTGAATCCTCCACAGCAAACACATTGGGACAGATAAGGAGAATTTCTTACCACTGTTTACTGTTAAACCAAACACATTGCTCTGATGCGTTTACAGTTTGTTTACAGCTTCCCTGCAATGCCATCTTAAAAAGGAAACTTGACTTTATCAGTCAATTGCTGAAGCAACTGTTGGATAAAGGCTACATTTATATTTATAATTAATATTTCTCAAAAAGTGGTTGCTATGCCTCTGTGTTAATAAGACTTATTTTCAGAGAATATATCTTGATTTAAGAGACTTCTTGGTTGGTTGGTTGGTTGGTTGGTTGGATGGATGGATGGAAGGATGGTTGGTTGGATGGACAGAGTGGTGGATGGGTGGATGGATGGATGGTTGGTTGGTTGGTTGGTTGGTTGGATGGATGGGTTGGTTGGTTGGATGGATGGATGGATGGTTTGATTGGTTGGATGGATGGACAGAGTGGTGGATGGTTTGGTTGGTTGGTTGGCTGGTTGGATGGATGGATGGACGGACAGAGTGGTGGATGGATGGATGGACAGAGTGGTGGATGGATGGATGGATGGATGGACAGAGTGGTGGATGGATGGATGGATGGATGGGTTGGTTGGTTGGTTGGATGGACAGAGTGGTGGTTGGTTGGTTGGTTGGATGGATGGATGGATGGATGGATGGATGGATGGACAGAGTGGTGGATGGATGGATGGATGGATGGATGGATGGATGGGTTGGTTGGTTGGTTGGTTGGTTGGTTGGATGGACAGAGTGGTGGGTGGTTGGTTGGTTGGTTGGTTTGGATGGATGGTTGGTTGGATGGATGGATAGATGGACAGAGTGGTGGATGGATGGATGGACAGAGTGGTGGATGGATGGATGGGTTGGTTGGTTGGTTGGATGGATGGATGGATGGATGGACAGAGTGGTGGTTGGGTGGATGGATGGATGGATGGATGGATGGACAGAGTGGTGGATGGATGGATGGGTTGGTTGGTTGGTTGGATGGATGGATGGATGGATGGATGGATGGACAGAGTGGTGGTTGGGTGGATGGATGGATGGATGGATGGACAGAGTGGTGGATGGATGGATGGATGGATGGACGGACGGAGTGGTGGATGGGTGGATGGATGAATGGATGGATGGATGGATGGATGGATGGACAGAGTGGTGGATGGATGGATGGATGGATGGATGGAGTGGTGGATGGATGGATGGATGGATGGATGGATGGATGGATGGACGGAGTGGTGGATGGATAAATGGGTTGATTGGATGGATGGATGGATGGGTTGAGTGGTTGGTTTGGTTGGTTAGTTGGATGGATTTTATTTTAAACATAAAAGTCACAAAAACCTGTTTGATTTATTGCTAATGGGGTAAGAAAATTTACCTCAAAATATATTCTTAATGTATCTTAATTCTATATCTCAAGCAACTGTTTCATCAAATATATCTTGTTTTAAGGATCTTTTTTACTGGAAAAGAGACAAAATGCTGATTAAGAACATGATTTTGTGCTGTGAAGATTTAAACAAAAAAAAAGAAAAAAAAGAAATGTGAGGAAGATTATATAAAGTGTTCTTGAGGAGGAGAGAGTGGGTGGACCGAAGGACAAGAGTGTGTTGATGAAAAGTGTAACAGAAAAACTGGAGGCTGAGAAAGTGAAGGAGGTGGAGGAAAGGGACAGAAAGTGAAAGGTCTAGAAGTGCTCTGTGTTTTGTTAATGCAGTTTAAGGACTGAATTGAGTCACACATACAGTACTGTACATTATTTTCATAAGTTTTTACTATAGATGTATTTATCTTCTTTCCTTCATCAAGGCTGCCAAACCTTTAGGCAGATGCATAAAAAGTTTAAATGCTGAACCTGCAGCGAATTTAAAGGAATAGTTAATCTATTAATTTATTATTGTTATCTTTTTCAATAGAAGACAGGGAGTCAGATGGGGTTGGAGGCAACAAAAGCTTGATTAATAATTGCAGAATTTCATTTTTGTGCCTTTCCTCTAAATAATCTTCGAAACATTCTAACATGGCCATGGCGTTCTTGCTATTTTACAGTCTTAGCAGTTTCCTGCAGCAGTGTAATGTTGTCCGTACAACAGAACGCTCATGATGTAATGACTGGATCTTCCAGCACCCTCGACAAATGCTGTTAATTGATCACAGCTGCAGTGTGAATGGTGGTTTTTGGCAAAGCTTCTTCCCAAATGTTTTGAAAACCGTGTTGTGTTCAGGTCATAGTACAGAGTGTCTTGTGTTCTGCTATGGTTGCAGATATCGATGAGTGTGCAGAGGGGAAACACTACTGCAGGGAGAACACAATGTGTATGAACACACCTGGCTCCTTTATGTGTGTCTGTCACACCGGTTACGTCCGTATTGATGATTACTCCTGCACAGGTGAGTACAGAGATCATTATAATGTGTTTTTTGCCAGGGATTTATTAGGAATTATTGTGGAGAATGAGAATGGGACACAATGAAGGCTGGTTTCAAACCTGTATCAGTTGATCACCATGGCTTAAATATCTCTATCTATCTATCTATCTATCTATCTATCTATCTATCTATCTATCTATCTATCTATCTATCTATCTATCTATCTATCTATCTATCTATCTCTATCTATCTATCTATCTATCTATCTATCTATCTATCTATCTATCTATCTATCTATCTATCTATCTATCTATCATCTATCTATCATCTATCTATCTTTCTTTCTTTCTTTCAGGGTTAAAATATGAAAAAACCTAGGAGCCAGTTCTGTTATGTAAATGTTTAGTGTAATTTTAAAAGCATTATTTTTTGCTATTTTTATATTTTAATATGAGTAAAAAAAAAAGGACTAATATTTAAATAAATAAATTGTTAAATATATTAAAAATATCTCCAGGCAACATACAAACCCAACAAAATTGTATTGTTTGTATATAAATAATATTATTTATTTAGTTATTAATTGTTTTTTATTGTACTAATGAGGTTTGTTTTATGCATCATATCAAGCATTGTTTAACATTATTTTAATAATGCGTGCAATAGAGGAAGAACAAGAATGAAACCAAAAATGTTCAAGAAAGGCAGCATATGTGAAAGTTTTCACTGATGGAAAGTACAGATGGTACGTGCACCTGATCTTTAACTTAAAAAGCAATTAAATCTCTTCAGGAGCGCAGGATAAGGAAGCGAAACACGGCGCAAGGGAACAGCTACACGATAAATGAGCCTTAGTCCTTCTGTGACCTACTTTAAAACTGAATTAATTACAACAAGTCCAGGAAGGTTTCTATCTCAATAAATACGCAAAAAAAGCATTGAACACCCCACCTGGAATGTAAGGTGCACAACAATTCAGCTTTTATTTTGGAAACTATTCTAGTTTTTTTTTTCTGCTGATCATCTCAGAAATCCATGAGTAGTCAAGGCCAGCTGCATTGTTATTGTTTATTGTTTTAATTTATAAGTAGTCTGCATTACACCAACCAAGCAATCAAGTTCTCTGACCTCTGTTCATTTTAATGCTGCATGTTGTTGTTTTGTAATGGAAAGGGTTGAATTAATGTATGAAAGTGCACTGTGGAACAAGTGTCAACATTGCTTGCTTTTTATTGCTTTCTTTGAGCAAACCCGCATACTCAGCGGTTGATGAGGAAACTTGCTGTACATCATTTGAACAGCATAGAGCCCCAACCACGTGGAGGTGTCGAGTCAATTATTCGATAATGTTAAATTTGCCTATAGAGCACAAATTAAATGGTGTTCACAATGACCTTTCAAAGGATAAAACTCTATTTGAGAATTGATTCAGAATCAGATTTTGTTTGTTCCTCTGAGTTTGTGTCTTCTTCTCAAAACGTACAGGTGAGAGATGTCTTCTAATTTAAATGCACACCATGCTGCTTTTATATCAATTTAATAAAATAATTACTTGCAGCAGTTATCAGTTTAACTCTGTTTAATCTCTCCTTCTTCCCTCTGGATCTCTTGCCCCTTGATGATTGGTTGAAAGCCTTGCGTCTGTTCTTGATTGGCTCAAAGCTGTGTATCTGCTTCTGCAATTACTTTGAGTCTCTGTGAGGCTGGCGTTCTGATGGCAAAACATTATTATTTTCAATTATTCATGTGTGCAGTCACACAGAGAAATATATTGCATATTTTGCCTGTGGGATTATTATGAGATAATCTGCAGGCTGCAGTCACGACAGTTGAAACTGAAATTCATTTAATTTGGAAGCTGGAATAGACATTACCTGATAGAAAACGAGAACACTTTTAATCAGACAATCTTATTTTAATTTAAAACATCAGAAGTTATTGGAATTACTGTAATTGTTTTAATTGTGCTTCACTGTTTCCATATCTGTTCATTAAAGCTCTGTCTTGCCTTCATGATCGGCTCAGTGATATTTACTAATTACATCCTTTACTCGGCAATGAACAAACTTGTAGAAGTGATAAGAGGTTTTTTTCAGTTACGTGAACAGTACCAGTCATTAGTTAGCGTTTATTGTTTCAAAAAAGAATAAGCCTGTTATGGAGGTCCTCTTTCTCCTTTCTTTCTGTCTTCATTAGTTCCTCTTGAGCAGTCAGCAGATGTTAAGCTTAAAAGGACTTTAGTCTCCAATCAGCTCATTTATGTGCTGTTCTGGAAAGAGATGTCCATGTAAATGTTTCTTCAAAGATCAGAGAGGTTTCACCTTCGTTTAGTTTCTATTTTTCAAGGGATTGTTCACCCTGAAATTAAAATGATTGTCATTTACTCACCCTCATGTCATTCCAAATCTGTGTGACTTTGCTTTTGTGGAACACAAAAGGAGATGTTTTGAGGAATGTTCACGCTGTTCTGTTACATACAATGAAAGTGGATGGTGACCAGGGGCCTTCAAGCTCCAAAAATCACCATAGAAGCATCATAAAGGTGGTCCTTTTGATTCATTCACTATATTTAAAGTCTTCTAAAGCCATATGATATGTTTGTGTGAGAAATTATACTGAAAGGCCTGAAAGGCATTCTTTTACATTGTAGAAAAGAGCAGCTTGGATGTTCTGCTAAACATCTTCTTTTCTTTTCCACAGAATAAACAAGTCATACAGGTTTCCAAAGATGTGAGGTTGAGTAAATGATTTAAATTTTTGGATGTACTATCACTTTCCTTGTACAAACACAAAGAATCTCTTCCAAAAGTGATTTTTTTTGCATGCTTGCAAGAGGCATAGAACGAATATGCTTTTTGTCTTTCTGTTCGGTGTGAAAAGAAGCAGAGCATTCATACTGAATATGTGATCTGCATTATTTTGGTGAACAATCCTCAATTCAGATGGAAATGCCTCTTGAGATGTTTATAGACAAGGAACCGCAGCATAAAAACAACCAGCCAATCAGCATCATTCATCAGTCAAAGTATATTTTAATGAGATGATTTAATGACATTTTAATGAGTGTGATTTAAGATCTGTGTTGAAAGATTTATGACTAAAGATGATTAGGCAGTTTCACTTCACTGGAGGGAATTTGAGGAGATGAAAAGTGACACGTGGTGAAGAAAAAGACACCAGACAGGTGTAAACACTGGGATTTTGGGAGATTAAACAGAAGAGAAGGAAATGCTAAGAAGGATATATACTGTATATATATATATATATATATATAGTTGCAGTTCCACTTATGTTTATTGTAAAAGAAGCAGTGAGAACATCCTCTATTTTTCACCTAGTGGTAGCTGACAGATCTGCCCATCTGGAAGGTAGAAAGTAAATGTGTGAGAGAAGGAGAGAAGAGCTTTGTTAATGAGTAATTAGAAGGATAATTGGTGTCATTTTAGCTTTCATGGGCAGATGAGTCAACGCAGATGAGAAATCAGACCACACAAACATGTCCACTGTGAGGGATTCATCTCAGTCAAACATTGCTTGGCATGACTGTGTGTATAATATTACTGATTGAGGTAAACAGAGCTGGCGTCAGGGAAGCCAGTGGAGCTGATATTGGACCAAATTGTATATTGGCTTAAATATCGTACTTTTTTCTTTTGAGTCTTACAATGAGGGAAAAAAAGTGCTAGATCGATCATTTTAAAAGCTACAGTTGAATTTAGGCATCACAACTATAATGTAAAGTATGAAAAATAGATTTAAAAAATGCAGTGTTATTTTTATGAGTTTCACTGAAGGTTCACATTGTTCACATTGAGAAGTAACTTCTCAATTCTCTCTGAGAGTCTCTCCGGTTCTCCTTAACTTTTGGCTGCTTTGGGAACATTTTGCCCCAAACAGAAATATTAATAACAGAGCTGAAGCAGAGGACCTTTCATTGGCATTTCAGGCAGGCTGAGGGAAGACTTTCTTTTAGTACGGGTCATCTAGCGGTCATTGTAAGACTGTAACATTGTGAGATGATTGTTGAATGTTTCATGATCAAGTTCAATTCAAGATTCAAGAAAGATTTTTTTTTTAAATTACTACTATACTGTTGACCCCTGTTCTGTTAAACCGTAAATGGACTGCTTTGCTGTCTTTATTATAAATCACAGTGTTTTAGTCTAGTAATGTAGTCATGACAGAGTAGCTCATTGTTCATTGCAGTCTGACTTCAACTATTTGATTGCCATTTTCAGCACTTATTGTAGTAAACCCTTTAAAATGTAATGAGGATGGAAGGATGGAACAGTGCAAACTAAATCTGAGCCTTTTTCCATCTGATGAACAATAAAAACATTGACAGCCAATTAAAATCCATCCTGCTTTAAAGGGATAGTTCACCTAAAAATGAAAATTATCCCTTGATTTCCTCACCCTCAAGCTGTCCTATAGGTATATATAGGTGTCTCTTCTTTCTGACGAACACAATCGGAGTTATATTAAAATATACTGTATCCTGGCTCTTCCAAGCTTTATAATGGTAGAGAAGGGGGTGTGAGATTTTGAAGCCCTAAAAAGTTCATCCATCCATCATAAAAGTAATCCATATGGCTCCAGGGGGGTTCATAAAGGCCTTCTAAAGTGAAGCGATGGGTTTTTGGAAGAAAAATATCCATATTTAAAACTTTATAAACTATAATAAGTAGCTTCCGGCAGACGGCCGTACATATCGGATTAATGCCAAAAGAGTAACCTCTGACGCGACGTAGGATGTAGGAGTAGCGTAAGCTTAGACGCCTCTCTCGCAGTTCAAACAAATAGGGCTGGGCAACTATTTGTCAAGCTCCTCTTCTCTTATATCGAAATCCTCCAACATTTCTCTTTAAAAATTCTCATACTTCTCGACTTCTAACTCGTGACCGGTGTTTTGTTTTGCTCTATCCTCTGCGCTTCCGCGTTCTTCAATACGTCATGCAAGAGCATAGAGAGAGTCCAAGTGCAAAAACTCTTTGACAGCATCTCAAATGTGCAGACAACCTTCAGCAAAGACTGTGGCATATTATTTTTGCATAAAAGTGTCAGTTATTCCCTAAGCACTGTGCTCATACACATCTGACTCCTTCCCCTTTCAGTGTTTTATTCTTTCTTTCTGTCTCTTTCTCTCTCCTTCTGCCTGTTTTTCATCTTTGAGTGAGATGGAATTGTATTCCCTCGGAGAGAAACGGCAGCAAGGAAGAAGCAGAATGTGCAAAAAGTTATAGAAAATTGTGCAAAAACACACTGACGCACACTCTCCTTGTGTTTTCAGAGCATGATGAATGTGTGCGTGGACTGAATACTTGTGACGAAAACGCTCTTTGCTTCAATACAGTTGGTGGACACAGTTGTTCCTGTAAACCAGGGTACGTCGGTAATGGGACCGTCTGCAGAGGTAAGCACAAACATCTGTACTCCACACTAGTCTCTGTATTACAGTAAAAATTCATGATTTTAATATAAAAATCTTAATTTTAATATTTTCAACATATTTCTCAATTAATAAAGTTATTATTCAAGTGAACAGTTAAAAATAAAGGACAAAAAAACTAATTACATGCAATTAAAACAATAAAAATAATACAACAAAGATATACACTAAGCAAATAGTATGTTTTTCCTTTTATAAATTAATATATCTTTATTAATATTAATTGTTGACATAAATATTAATTCATTAAATATTGAAAAAATGTACATTTTATTTCTCAATTAATAAATACGTTTTTGCTAAAGTTATTATTGAGTTAAACAAAGTAAAGCAATAAGTGGCAGGTCTATTAGACTGTATTTGCACTGCAAGACTAATGGTTAAATTGAAAATGTTACATTTTCTCTCCATATACATGTCAGTCAGGCAGTGCACAGGTACCAAACTCATTAAATGGGGGGAAAAAATATATTCGGGGTAACACATTACAAGTACTGTAACTTGAGTTACTTTTTAAAAGTAACAAGTAAAGTAATGCATTACTTTTACATTTACAACAATTATCTGAGTAACTTCAAATACTGTAAGTATAGTTACTTTAGTAAGTTTTCCCATTTATTGACCTCTACTGTACATATATGAATTAGCATTTCCTTCAGCCAGGGGCTTATTCATTTCACTTTTGGTATGAAAGGACCTTTATTTGACAAAAGCCCCAGTGACAAGAAGTTATGCAAAAGTAACAACACATTACTTTCCATAAAAAGTAACTATGCAATTAGTTACTTTTTACGGAGTTACGCAGTATTGTAACCAGGGCTTGACATTAACACCCGCCAACCCTCCAAATGTGGGTGGATTTCAGCAGTGGCATTATATTTTCGATACATATTGATACTCAGATATCTGAAATGCTTCCATTACTCATTTTCTGCAGAATAGATACACAATACCAGCTGTGTTTTCTCGCTCTCTCATCTCTCTGACAGCGAGTTGAGACACAAACCCGCCTCCCCTCACTCACTCTTTTCATTTTCACGGGATGAATATTGTTGGTGTTGCAGGGCTTGAATTTCATGTGAGATTGTGCATATTGCTCATAATTTTACTCATTCCCACAGATCTTGTGCTCTCACCCAAAGAGTGTGAACACAAAGCCACCTCTCAGTACTAAATTGAGTTGTTTTTCGTTGTTTATTGTGCTTAAACAGTTAAACAAATACACACAAAACAATGTCAAAATGCCCGTCTTGGCGAGTTTTCATGTAAACACAGTCAGTTATGTTTTAACGCATAAAATGGATCCATATGTCAGGTCTTAAAGTGACAGCAGATTATGAGATGTTAAAAATATCTATATAGCAGTTTTCCCCCATGGTACCGATGTCAAAAGTGTGGCCAGTGAAAATGCTGAGTGGCTAGTAACTTTGGAAAAATACTAGCCACAGTGGCTGGTGAGCAAAAAAGTTAATGTCAAGCCCTGATTGTAGCTCATTACTTTTAAAAGTAACTTTCCCCAACACTGGAAATCGGTACTTTTTGCATCGCTACACTGTACACATGCATTAGCTCCGCTTCTGGTTTGCAGAGACCCTTTTTTATTGGTATGTTGTAGCCCTTCTGAAATGTGTGTTGACCCCTGCGTCTTGTGTTTGGTGTGCAGCGCTCTGCGATGGCCAGTGTCTCAACGGAGGTTCTTGCGTCAATCCAGATACCTGCGTCTGCCAGCAAGGCTTCACTGGAAAGAGATGCGAGACAGGTAAGACGCAATTAGGTCAATGGAAGGGCATTTCCCGTAACCTTTCAAGGGGAGCCAGAGCAGAGTGGAGAAAAGTGTACAACATACTCACATACTGTGATATTGCCCCTCAAGAGTTTTCATATTACAGTGATGGACTGAGTTGGTAGAAATATTGAGCTGTAGGAGCTGCAGAAAGCATGGAGGAGAGGTGATTTATGTTTGATATTTTCCAGGCGGGTGAGATGATTTCCATGAATGTGAACATAACCAAAAATGTCTCTCTGTGGACTGTGCAATATTTCATGACACTGTAGATATGCATGTTTGCTATGAACGAATGATGAATAATGTCTAAGGATAATCTAAAGTGATGCTTGCACTAAAATAATCTAAAATAGTTGCTATACTTATTCCCTATATTTTTCTGATTGCATAATATTACTATATAGTTCTGTATTATAATGCAGAATATAACAAATAAAATTGAATTTTATTATAATTAAAATACTACATTATTATAAAAATAATATTTTCAGTAGTCTAAATGTTACTTATTCTCGACAACAATTTTAACAAAAAAGTTAGATATTAATAATATATTTAAATATAATATAAATTAATATTAAAAAAGATATATATA
>RJVU01079805.1:7049494-7059823 GCA_003731715.1 Anabarilius grahami | reverse complement strand
TTAGATTTTGAAACCCACATTTTTTATTGAGGGCTCTGACTTTTGGACACCACCATATGTACTTATGCCAAAGGCTTTTTCTTTTTTTTGATGTTGTGGTATATGTGTATATGTGGGAGAGACAGATTATGCGCTTTATGGTTGTTTTGTGTGCTTAGTCGTCTGTAATCCCTCATGGTTCCTCCCTCATGTTTTCTTTCTTCCTCTGAGGGGAAATATAATGTTATGACAAAGGCGCAAAGAGGATAAATATTGCACAAACAAACATGAGAGGCAAAGAAAAGTCTGTTCTCCATCCCTTTTGAAACCTCCTATCCTTCCACTAAAGGAACTGCATTATTAAACTCTCCGTCTTTGTCAGTAAGTCTCTTCTTCTTTTTTTTTTATCTACACCAGCTTGATGTTGGCACATATGACCACATATGGCGACTCCCTGCCAGTTTTGTAAATACAAAGCAATCCATTAGTTCAGGGGATAGTGTACTCCTGGTAAAAAAGAAAAATGATTTGATAAGAGCATTGTTTTCAATGTTATTCTGTTCTTTTAATGAGAGTAATCGACTGAAG
This sequence comes from Anabarilius grahami, assembly GCA_003731715.1. Lineage (NCBI taxonomy): Eukaryota > Metazoa > Chordata > Actinopteri > Cypriniformes > Xenocyprididae > Anabarilius > Anabarilius grahami. Next base: position 7,059,256 of record RJVU01079805.1, on the reverse strand, counting down.
CACAAAGACAGAATTATCTTCTCCATCAAATATCCTGCTGCAGAGATGCTTTCTGAATAAGAATCACTCTCTTTTTATCTTGCTCTGAAAAAGAAAGCTATAGAGAGTCACATTTTCTTTCATATTCAGCTCTTACCTCTTAGAAGACTGGCACCATGTATTATCCATCGGATTGGTTCAGATGCTTCACACACGCTCTGTTCATAAAGGAAACCCAATTACAGCAGGTCCTCAGGGGTTAAACGCCCTGGGCTCGGGGGTCCTTCCTCTTAAACAAGACGTTTCTGCAGGCTACTTGTTAATTCTTTATGTGATGGGTGTAAAGCAAGAGGACGTAAGCACCTTCAACTTGCAGATAAAATGGCTGCATTCTGTCACTGATCACCTTAACTGTGTCTTTGCACCAGGACGGGAGTCTTGAGAAGTGTTTACTCATAATATAAAGCTAGATTGGAGCCCTACCCCTATCAAATTTTAATGTGAATATCTTCAGAAGCTCTAGTGAGAAAGTCCCACAGGGAGGAGCGTAACATTGTGTGTACAAAGAGATTCAAAACAGCTGCTGGTTCTGTCCTCCGATAAAACTTCTCCATGTTTATTTAAGCGCTCTGATTATGTCTGCTTCATTAGGTTCATGTATTCTAAGGCATTACTCATCATGTCTAATGAGGTGGAGCTAATTAGAGTTTAACTGTTGAACGTCTTCCCTTACTGTGCAACACAGACCTCTGTTTTATTCTAATTAACACTGCACAACTAATATATAATAGGCCTATTATATATAAAGTAATAATATAATGTAAGTCAACAGTGTTTACTTTCTAAATGCTCATTCCTGGTCCTATTGTTTCATCATGTTATTCCAAAGAAACTTTTTGTTTCACTGAATATCAGTTTCACTCTGAAATACGTCACCATCGCCAATAAAATGGGTTACGAACAGTAATTCACTTTCGGCTTTAAAGATAAGACTTTCCTCTGAATCGTCGCTTTTATTGGGGAACTCTTGAGGATCTGCTATCTGTCTTCTCACTAAGAAAAGGTGTGCTTTTAAACTCCCCGTTCAAAAAAACGAAAAGAAAAAAGTGTCAGACTTTGTTTGAGAATGGTACCAGGCTTTCATGCACACAACCGCACTTAGAGTCCCTCGTTTGCATCGAGGCCCTTCTGCAGTGCCGAGCTCCCCAGCGAGTCCCAGCAGTGGGTGTGAATCTGTTCATTAGTGTGAGGATGGAGGGGGAGGATGAAGGGAAGGGGGGAGAAAACGAGAGCAGGGCAGATGAAGGAGATAGCTGGGATGGGAACAGCCAAGATGTTAAGGGACTGAGTGGATTGATGACTTGCCGTTTGAAGAATCATCCCTGATTAAATTGACTTGAGGATACCACTGTGGACCCATAACTATTCCCTTCCTCATGGGATTGTAAATTGTAGATCTTATATACTGTATGTGTATGTAGTATATTTTTCACCCTAATCCTCTTGATTATCTTAAAGGGGTTCTATTATGCTTTTTTTTACATTTTCAACTTTCTTTAGTGTGTAAGTGCTGTTTGAGCATGAAAACGGTCTGCAAAGTTACAAAGCACAAAGTTACTACAAAGGGAGTTATTCTCTTTATCAGTAAGCACTGTTTCTGAACTCCCTGAAATGCCTCGATTGTAGTCTTGAATTTTCTTCTAGGAACGTTCACATCAAAATATATCTCATTTGGGGGGTTTCACACCTGAGCATTTGTTTCGGAACCTGGTGCGGTTTCACCCTTGGCTCGGCAATCGCGCGCGGACCCTCACCAAAACAATCGCTCCAAGATCGCCTGAACGAGGTGGTCTCGGTCCGATTGCAAATGAACTCTAGGGCGATTCGCTTGTGGTGTGAAAGCAATCTGACCCAACGGACCAACAAACCAAACAATATCATATTTCATAACGGGAAATGTGTTATATAAAATCCAGCAGTGTTTGATTCTGTGAGTGAGCACATTAGTGAGCACATTAGTTAGGCTACTGCAGTTAAACGTCTAAAACGTTGTGTAATCGCGCTTCTCAGTGCAAGAACGCTGTCCAGACGAAGTCTTGATTCCCACTTTAGCTGCATTATATCATTCATAGTGTTTGCTTGTGTCTTGACACAGTTCGACAGCGCTGGAAGATACAAAGAGATTGAATTAATACGAATGTAGTATATAATTTAAAAGCAGGAATGATGGCGACATTCGTATGGTGTTGTATGCGTGTCTCGACAGTAGGTACTAAACAAGCCACAATATGCTCAGTCATTTTAATTGATAACGCAGAGTAAACTCGGACCAATAAGGGGACAGATGTACACGCATGTGACTTGCATGAACACATTTTGGTATTCTTTGAAATATTGCCTTGTGAAAGCAAACCAAACCAAGAAGAAAATGCAACATTGTAACAAATTAAGTCCCTGTTTCGGAACAAAAAAGAATACAATCGATCTACAGGCATGAAAACACCCTTAAATAATTCCCACCGAAGGCATATGCAAAAAAAGGACGATTCCTGGTTGAGTTGCGTTAGTATGGTATAGTGTGGTGAAACTTGCGGTTATGGTGAAGCCAGTGACATTTCCGAGACCCGCTTCAAGTGGTTGACCAATTACGACACACTGGTCCAGGCGACCAATCAGAGCACATTGCGCTTTTCGGAAAGAAGAGGCTCTATGAGGTGTGACACACCAAGCCGACATAAAAGAACTAGCGACAAAAGATGACTGTCACCTTGCGTTGGCTGCATCTCTTAAAGGATTAGTTCACTTTCAAATAAAATTTTCCTGATAATTTACTCACCCCCATGTCATCCAAGATGTCCATGTCCTTCTTTCTTCAGTTGAAAAGAAATTAAGGTTTTTGATGAAAACAGTCCAGGATTATTCTCCTTATAGTGGACTTCAATGGCCTCCAAAAGTAATTTATCAGGAAAGTTTTATTTGAAAGTGAACTAATCCTTTAACCATCTATATCAGCAGGAATCAATAGTCTATTTTATCATTCAAAATATCATTCCACAATCATTCCACATGGCTCATATTGTTATGAAAATATAGGTGACAAACAAGTAGAACAGCCTCTGTCTGTGCCATCTTGACATATTTGCTCACTTTCATCACTTTTGATTTTATTCTATGCACTGACTTGTTTGCTAAACTGAACAGTCAATCAGAGTTCTCTCTCTCACCGATGGCACTGTCACGGACAGACGGTGATTCAACATGCTCAATTGGTCAAAATACCCCGACGATGTCCAACTAGTGATGACTGTGCAGAACACACCACAAAAACTGGGCTGGCCGATGCTCAGCGACGTCAGGGCCTACACTGTAAAAAAGAATTGTAAAAAAATAAGTTACCTGGTTGCCTTAAAATTTTGAGTTCATTGAAATTAAAAATTTGAGTTAATGCAATCAAGGCGATTGGTTTAATCAACAGAAACTCAAAAAATTGTTATCTGAACCACATTAATTATCTAAGTTCACTTGACAAAAGAAAAAATGTTTTTTACATTGTATAGAGACAGGACCTAAACAGAGCGTTGCTGACAGACTTGGAAGAGAGGTGCTGCAATAATGTAAATTATGAGAAAAATAAGTTGTTTGTTTAACATTTAAGCATAGAAACCTATTCTAGTAAACACCAAAAACAAAATCAAGACTTTGAAAAAGGGCATAATACATCCCCTTTAAAAGAAACGGCACCCTTGTTTTTTGCTAGAGCAAAACTCACCAGATGTGAGGATCCCAAATGCTAAAGATGGAGCAAATGAGATGGAGACTATGTATTGTGCCGTCGACTTGTGACATTCCGTGACAAATTAGTGGCAGGGCTGCAGGACAGCGGGAACCCTGGGGGTTTGCCCGTGAATGCACAGTCAATCAATACCCGCTACTGCTTACTGACAGCACAAATGCCAGCCGTTCCTCTGAGAGAGATGAGTGCGGTGTGTGTTTGTGCTCAAGGAAGAAAATGAATAAATGTCATCAGCACTGCCTACATCTATGTATTATTCAGTATTGTTTGTGTTATTTTCGCCTTTCTCTGTTTTTAATGGATGAGGGATTTTGTGTGAGTGTGGAGCGAGAGGAGCGAGATGTTCAGAACTCTTGCATGAAAAATTTTCATATCAGACATTCTTTTTCTGATGAAATGTTCCTCAGAATGTTTCTCTTAAAAGGACAGTTCAGTTAGAAAAGAATGTTCTGTCGTCGTTTACAAACCCAAAAAGGTACAATAACCCTCCGTCAGTGCACTCAAATTTAATTAGTGTGATTTGAATATGTGCATATTCAAATGTTCACAGTGTTAAGCCTGCTCTGATGCACTTTAATGTGCAATATTTGAATATAGACAAAAATGAATGACATTTAAATGAAAGACATTCGTAAAGTTACAAAGGATTTCTTTTTTAAATAAATGCTGTTCTATTGAACTTCTATTCATCAAAAAATCCTAAAAAAAAATGTATCACGGTTTCCACAAAAATATTAAAGTCCCCCTGTGGTAAAAATCAAGTTTATAATGTTGTTTATATGTCTATGTGGTGTTTTAATGTGCTTTAAGACATGCATAAGTCAACACCATTGCTAAGTATTTTCTCCTTAAAACCAAAGACAATCTCAAAAACGCGGTTTGAAATTGCTGGTGTTTCTGACGTCACAAACTAGTAACCAATCATGTCAACGTGTGATCTTCAATGAGTGGATCTCTGAGCTGATGTGAGTGGAGGTGGGGCTAATTTGCATATTCATAGAACTGCGTATACTAAATGAGGCAAGGGTGTAGAGTTACATTCAAGCTATTTTAAGGCATGAAGAATTTTTTTCAAGAAAAAAAACAGTTAAATATGTCATTTTGGTGATTAAAGTTGAGTTTTTTTTAGAGATAAAATTATTGACTACAGGGGGACTTTAAGCAGCACAATGGTTTTCAGCATTGATAATAATAAGAAATGTTTCTTGAGCAGCAAATCAGCATATTAGAATGATTTCTGAAGGATCATGTGATGCTGAAGACTGGAGTAATGATGCTGACAATTCAGCTTTGCCATCACAGAAATAAATTACATTTTAAAATATATTTGAATAGAAGAAATGGTATTTTAAATCGCAGTAATATTCACAATATTACTTTTCCTGTAATTTTGATCATAGAAATGCAGTCTTGGTTAGCATAAAAGACTTTTAAAAATAGCTGGCCATCATGTATGGAAGAGAGCAGCATAAACATTCTGCTAAACATCTATTTTGTGTTCACTATGAAATCAAAAAGGTTTATATCAACTTGAGAGTGAGTAAATAATGTCAGAATTTTCTTTTCTTTTGGGTGAACGATCCCTTTAAAGATGCTAACAAGCAAGACATGCAAACCTATTTCACAAGGTCCTTTAGACGGTTTCTCATATTCTGTGCTCTTTCACAAAGACTCTCAAGGCTACATACATTTTTTTTCTTTCTCACACATACCCACAAACACATAGTATTCATCGACTTTCCTTTAACCCTCTCTACTCAGCCTTGCCTTTATTTCAGACATTAAAACTGGCATTGAAATACAACACAATGTAATTCTCCCTTAGCAATCTAATGAGATGGGTGAGGTGAAACACATTCTGTTGCCTGAGGTTAAAGTCACAAAATCATTTTTTAACCCAGTATGCCATTGTGCTTGAAGTTGTCATTGAACTGACTTGGTCTGAGTGACGCTCTGTGTAGCTTTCTGTGAGAGTGAAATCCAAGGACAAGGACCGAAAGTTGAATAGATTCTGAAGAGCATCATTATCAACAGCTGTTGGATACGCTCCTTTTAAGACGGCCATGGCAAAAGCTCTATTTGTCTCACTTCTTTTGTGTTTGGTGTGAGGACAGACATCAAATATGCTTATGAAGATTTGCATTCATTTAGGAATTTGAAAAGGTTGTGGAGACAGTCTAGCATAACACAACATTTGAATTCTTTGTTTGCTTGTTCAAATAAAATAAAATGATGGTAATAGATTAACACATTGTACTGTATTTGATTGAAAATTTTATGCTTGTATTATTCTCATGTGTGAGCTGATTGGAATAGCAGCACACAAAATATTTATATATATATGTTTTAAAATGTAATTTATTCCTGTGATGGCAAAGCTGAATTTTCAGCATCATTATTCCAGTCTTCAGTGTCACATGATCCTTCAGTAATCAGTCTAATATTCTGATTTGGTGCTCATGAAACATTTCTTATTATTATCACAGCTGAAAACAGTTGTGCTGCTCATTATTTTAGTGGAAACCATGAATTTAATGCATCTCTGCTGAATAAAAGTCTTAATTCTAAAATGCAATTAGATTTATTTTCTTAAGTGTCTTTCTGGCTTTAAATGCCATGACAGATCATATTAAATATTTTGTACAATTTTTTCCATCTTTTTTCATGACTAGAGTTGACGTCCTTCAGGTACAATAGTGCTCACCTAGAGTGACACTGCTTTTTTTTCATACATTTCTTGGGTTTCCTCATGCATGTCTCCACCTTGTCACCTTAGACATCGACGAGTGCTCCGATGGATTTGTGGAGTGTGACAGTCGAGCCACTTGCGTCAACCTACCTGGCTGGTACCACTGCGAGTGTCGTGACGGATACCATGACAACGGAATGTTCTCAGCCAATGGAGAGTCATGTGAAGGTAACTTATTTTTAATGAAACAGTGCTTCTTTTGAATGGAAGTCAATGGAAAAACATGCATTTCCCCTTCAGATGTTGTAGTTACGACATCTACCAACAGGGGCTAACTGTGCCATGCTAACTAACCAGCCAAACCTTGACCCCATGGATTTAACCATTGACTTATATTGTGTTTGGTTCTTATTGGTAGACATTGATGAATGTGAGATGGGGAGGCACAGCTGTGCTAACGACACCGTGTGCTTTAACGTGGACGGAGGTTACGACTGCCGTTGTCCGCACGGTAGGAACTGCACGGGAGACTGCGCCCACGACGGGAAGGTGAAACACAACGGGCAGATCTGGGTGCTGGATGATGACAGGTGCTCGGTCTGCTCTTGTCAGGTGAGCCAAAGGGGCTGATGGGAATTGTAGTCAAAGGAAAACTGAGAAATGAGTTTTTACTCACTCTCTGTCTTTTTCTCCTGTTTTAGTCGGGGTTGGTGATGTGCAGACGGATGGTGTGTGATTGTGAGAATCCCACGGTGGATGTGTTGTGCTGTCCTGAATGCGATCCTCGCCTGAGTTCTCAGTGTTTGCATCAGAACGGCCTGCTAGCATACAGTAATGGAGAAACCTGGGTGGAGAACTGCCAACAGTGCCAGTGTATGGTGAGTGGCAGCATGTTAAACCAGTTTGATTTGGTAATGCATTATGATTATTATTATTATTATTATTTGCAGTAGTGGTAGCAGTAGTAGAATTTTGAGTGAGGGTTGGAAAATGGTCAGTTAAAACTGAATTGAAACTCTTTTTTTTTTTTTTCTCAAGAATCCTTGATTAACATTATAACTGGACTCAAGGGAAAGAATATGATGCAAAAGTGGGAAATATGTCCCTTTAGGTAAACAGTATGCATTTACAAATGCACAATGCTCCGAATAAACTCCTCTATCATTCTGTTCTATTAGATTCAGATCTATTACAGAGAAACTGCAGAGAAACTGCTGGTCACAGTGGAACTTTCTGCAATATCTCAGTCAGGAAGTCTTGCACCAAATGTTGAACAATGCAGTTTTCAGCCCCTCTGGTGTTTGTCCCTCCTGCAATTTTTCTTTCTTTATGCAGAACTTTTTGCACTCTGAGAAGAATTGACTTATAAAGTCCAGCTCCATCTTTCTCTCTAGTAAAAACCCTTCCTACAGTATTTGCTGATCTGACAATGGGCTCAAACAGGGCTCCTAAACTTGTCAAAGGTTTTGCGACATGCCAGGCTCCCAGTTCGCATTTTCTCTGTCTGAGAAGGTTTTTAGTACACAGAGAATGAAGCTTTTCCCTCAGGGTTTAGGACTGCTAAACTTGTAGGTCTGTAATGAATTCTGTTAAAGACTTCTAGACAGTTGTGGACTGCATGCAGACGGAAGGCTAATGCTAAAGCCAGGCTCTGGATTAATTGCTCAATAACTGACTTTCAATTGAAAACCCTTTTTAATCCGACACAAGCGTAATCTGTGTCCATTAAACCAGCTTTGAGAATGGAAAATGATCAAACAGAGCCAGTTTTGCACTGCCATATTGAAATTTCATTAGGTTTCAGTACAGCTGTTTTTTGTTTGTATCTTTTATGTTGTTCTTACACTTTTGGAATTTTATAACATTCTCTTTCAGTCAGCGATTGCTTTTAGTCATTTTCAACCCCCTTTACACTTCGAATCTAGCTTCTCATCAGTTTTCTTTTTCTTGTTCCCTGTGAAGTAGAAGGAACACAGAACTTGAAAGAGAGGAAGAGACACAGAAAAAGAGAGAATGAGGCAGGAAGAATGCTTTGTATTTTAAGGATACAAAAGTGTAAGGGGTGAAAGAACAAAGAATGTTTCCGGAACGGAAAACTCCAGGAGGGGAGAGAGAGAGACATTCAGAGAAATATCTGCATTCTCCTTGTAATCAAGGTCTATGTAACCTGCTCAGTCTGATTCATGATGTAGACTGAAGAATTCATTGTCTTGCAGCAGAATACAGCAATCCGTTCACCCAAAAATGAACCTTTATGACTTTTTAGGAGAATGAGTAATGTACAGATAAACCTTAAAATAAATATTAAAAAATAATATAAACCATAAAAGTATCATTCGAATTATCTATATGACTTCAAGTCAAAATTTAAGTCATTATTTATTGACCGTTATTACAAACCCGATTCCAAAAAAGTTGGGACACTGTACAAATTGTGAATAAAAACAGACTGCAATGATATGGAAGTTTCAAATTTCAATATTTTATTAAGAATACAACATAGATGAAATATCAAATGTTTAAACTGAGAAAATGTATCATTTTAAGGGAAAAATAAGTTGATTTTAAATTTTATGGCATCAACACATCTCAAAAAAGTTGGGACAAGGCCATGTTTACCACTGTGTGGCATTCCCTCTTTTTTTATAACAGTCTGCAAACGTCTGGGGACTGAGGAGACAAGTTGCTCAAGTTTAGGAATAGGAATGTTGTCCCATTCTTGTCTAATACAGGCTTCTAGTTGCTCAACTGTCTTAGGTCTTCTTTGTCGCATCTTCCTCTTTATGATGCGCCAAATGTTTTCTATGGGTGAAAGATCTGGACTGCAGGCTGGCCATTTCAGTACCCGGATCCTTCTTCTACGCAGCCATGATGTTGTAATTGATGCAGTATGTGGTCTGGCATTGTCATGTTGGAAAATGCAAGGTCTTCCCTGAAAGAGACGACGTCTGGATGGGAGCATATGTTGTTCTAGAACTTGGATATACCTTTCAGCATTGATGGTGCCTTTCCAGATGTGTAAGCTGCCCATGCCACACGCACTCATGCAACCCCATACCATCAGAGATGCAGGCTTCTGAACTGAGCGCTGATAACAACTTGGGTTGTCCTTGTCCTCTTTAGTCCGGATGACATGGCGTCCCAGTTTTCCAAAAAGAACTTAAAATTTTGATTCGTCTGACCACAGAACAGTTTTCCACTTTGCCACAGTCCATTTTAATGAGCCTTGGCCCAGAGAAAATGCCTGCGCTTGTGGATCATGTTTAGATATGGCTTCTTTTTTGACCTATAGAGTTTTAGC
>RJVU01079805.1:7038824-7049444 GCA_003731715.1 Anabarilius grahami | reverse complement strand
GCTGATAACAACTTGGGTTGTCCTTGTCCTCTTTAGTCCGGATGACATGGCGTCCCAGTTTTCCAAAAAGAACTTCAAATTTTGATTCGTCTGACCACAGAACAGTTTTCCACTTTGCCACAGTCCATTTTAATGAGCCTTGGCCCAGAGAAAATGCCCGCGCTTGTGGATCATGTTTAGATATGGCTTCTTTTTTGACCAATAGAGTTTTAGCCGGCAACGCCGAATGGCACGGTGGATTGTGTTTCTGGAAGTATTCCTGAGCCCATGTTGTGATTTCCATTACAGTAGCATTCCTGTATGTGATGCAGTGCCATCTAAGGGCCCGAAGATCACGGGCATCCAGTATGCCTTTCCGGCCTTGACCCTTACGCACAGAGATTGTTCCAGATTCTCTGAATCTTTGGATGAAATTATTCACTGTAGATGATGATAACTTCAAACTCTTTGCAATTTTTCTCTGAGAAACTCCTTTCTGATATTGCTCCACTATTTTTCGCCGCAGCATTGGGGGAATTGGTGATCCTCTGCCCATCTTGACTTCTGAGAGACACTGCCACTCTGAGAGGCTCTTTTTATACCCAATCATGTTGCCAATTGACCTAATAAGTTGCAAATTGGTCCTCCAGCTGTTCCTTATATGTACATTTAACTTTTCCGGCCTCTTATTGCTACCTGTCCCAACTTTTTTGGAATGTGTAGCTCTCATGAAATCCAAAATGAGCCAATATTTGGCATGACATTTCAAAATGTCCCACTTTCATCATGTGATATGTTATCTATATTCTATTGAGAATAAAATATAAGTTTATGAGATTTGTAAATTATTGCATTCCTTTTTTATTCACAATTTGTACAGTGTCCCAACTTTTTTGGAATCAGGTTTGTATTTACTCACCTGATATTGAGTCACTGAGTTGAACATGGATTAGTCCTTTTTTTTTCTTTTTTTCCAAATGGTTCATCTAATGCTCATGCACGTTATAGAATATGTGACTATTTTTTAAAGGGGACCTATTATGCCCCTTCTACAAGATGTAATATAAGTCTCTGGTGTCCCCAGAATGTGTCTCTGAAGCTTCAGCTCAAAATACCCCACAGATCATTTATTATAGCTTGTCAAATTTGCCCCTATTTGGGTGTGAGCAAAAACACGCCATTTTTCTGTTTGTCCCTTTAAATGCAAATGAGCAGCTGCTCCCGGCCCGCTTTCAAAAAGAGGGTGGAGCTTTAACAGCTCACGCTTTGGTTGCTCAACAACAACAAAGCTGGAGAATCTCACGCAGCCAAAATGAGGACTGTCAGTAACGGTGTTCAGCCTTATATTGTTCAAACCGGAGTCAGACACTGATGGAGAGACTCAGGAAGAAGTTACAACTTTTAGAATGCAACTGGACATTTCTAAACGGTTAGTGGATAAATTTATATAGTTGCTGTGGAGTTGATTCAACTCATCGACTAGCATGTGCCGTCATGTTAATCGTTTGTGCAAATCAATTTAACTGACCCTCATTTGTGAAGCAGTCCAGCGTAAAATGGCGGCATGGTAACAACACTCTACAACAACTCTTTCTCTTCTCTAAAGCAGCCTAACATGACCTCACCCCCTTTGTTGCGTGTTCCCGTGGGCAAGGTTTATGTAAATTTTAGGGTTAGTCATGTCACTAACCCGGGAAGAAGCTCATTGTAGTCCCTACCAGCCGTTTGTTGTGGTCCTTAAACAGCGAATTCTTTAAAAGAAAATATCTCCCTTTGCATTGAACTTTGAGCGTTGTAACTTTGCAGATGTCGTTTATGCTCAAACAGCAACATTACTCATGAACTAAAGCTAAAAAAGTGAAATCATAATCAACCACCCCCTTTAACTGAAAGGCAGGATTTATTAAGAAAATATAATCTCGTCATATGCTCTCTGGATAGACTAGAGCCCATCTTAAACTTAACAAGCAGTGTTTGACCGGAGTGACTTTCACACACTTTGATATTTGGCATTCCAAAAACTCCATCACTTTATCCTTGCACCTGTGGAAAACATCCAAAAAGGACCAAAGCCTTGATATATTTTGACACATCACCTGCAGTCTAACAGATGTTACACAAAGTTTTAAAGAATACAGAACGGAGATAGCCATGTGTATGTGACTGTATTAAACCAGCACTGACCTAGGAATGTCGTATCGATCCTTCATTACACGCTCCTCTCTGGATCAGTGAGCACAACATAGTATATGTGATTTGCAGCATGTTAAAGTGGAAGTGTGTAATTTATGTGCCACTAGCGTCACCGAACGGAATTGCAAAAATATTGATTCTTTTCAGTGTGGGAATGAAATATGTCTCCTTCTGTGTGTTTCTCAGAGGGGTGAAGTGGACTGCTGGCCGGTATCATGTGCGCAGGTCTCTGACTGTGAGTTTACAGTGGTTCCTGAGGGCGAGTGCTGTCCGCGCTGCGTCACAGACCCCTGCCTGGCCGATACCGTTCGGAATGACATCACCAAGACCTGCGTGGATGAATACGGAATCACTCGATTCAGCGGTTCCGCTTGGACCAAACACGGCACGGAGTGTTCCCTCTGCCAGTGCAAGGTACTTGACACTTATATAACCACCCACAGACACACACATTACAATTCACCAAGGTCAAGCACTTTATTTATTATTGAGTGTTTGAGTATTAAAGCATAAACCCCTATGGTTGTCCTTGTTTAAACTCACCATTAAATCAAAATTGACGGTTCTTGTTTTTTATGGAATATTGCAGTATTTATTATTAATTATTAATCCGAGCACATCGTTAAGTTTTTTTAAATTCATGTACCTTCGTGATCTTTAATCAAAACAACTTTCCCTCCTGCTCGCAACGACATCTCTTCTCTGATGACATGTTAGTGGCGTGAGGGCGGGATAACCTGTCAGAAAACAAAAAGGTTCTATTTACAAAGTAGAATGGAATACAAAAACTTTAAATCACATTATCACAAAACCACTCAGAACGCACATAGAACCTTATAATTCCAAGGTGGCAAACCAATAGCAAACCACAACCATCCAATCAATTACTGATGGACAAAATCAAGTCCCGCCCTACATTTTTTAACAACATATCAATTTCAAGAAATGGCTATTGCAATGTCTGTTTCATGCCGCCTTTAAGCTGGATCCTTTCATTTAAAATGAACACAGCTTCCACAGGCCCTCTAAGGGTTTCATGGACATCTGGCTCATTTATTTTTAAACATTTTAATACCAATTTAGTCAAAGGCAAATGCTCTTGTTTGTGTGCCCAGTCAAAGCTTTGATTTTATTGTTTCAGTACAAATAAATATTCATAAAACACTTAAAGTGAGATCCAAAAGTCTGAGACCACATTGAAAATCTGAGATTTGGAATCTAATTTAAAACTGGAAATAAACAAGGGTTTAGAATAAAAAAAAAATGTAAACTAAAAAAACTTTATGATGTAAAGAAAAATATCTTTGCATATGTTTTTGTTGTTGTTCACTTTGTCTACACTTTAAAAAATGCTGTGTTGTCTCAACCCAAATTTGGGTCAAAAATGGACAAGCCCAACCATTGGGTTAAAAATTTAAAGTCCCTGTAAAGTCAATTCTGAGAATTGTTTCTAAACACGTTATAAATGTTACAAATGTATTGCTGAAACACATTACAAAGACTGTGAATTATGTAGTGCTGAATTGTGAAGTTAGAGCGTTAAACAGTTTTTCACCAATTCTCTGTTCAGGAATTTTTGGGCGGAGCTAAAACGGGGGTCCGATGACGCACTGGAGCCCCCGAGCATGGCGCCGCCACTAACACTATATAAATGTCGATGACGCACCGAGCATGGCGCCGCCCCTAACGCTACAGCAGCTCACTCATTCAATCTCGAGTGTCATTACCATTAGTTATACAGCCCTTTGCACATTTAGTTAGTAATGCCTTCGTCACAAATACATATTACATGGTTGTTATAATATACAATACAGCTCAGTCTCCTTATTTAAATTTCCTAAAACGATGATATGAAGAAGGGGTGGATTAATTTAGTCTCTAAAATGATCGTTCTACACCGGATAGTTTTACAAACTTTCATCAGACAGCTGGGATTCACTGATAATCCACTGTTTTTGGTGAATGGGGCTGAACAGACTATCTCCCGCCTCGGCCTTCATCCTCCCGTCCCACCGACAACCGATGATATGAGGCCGGAAAGAGTCTCTCCCGTCCTGGCCTTCATCCTCCCGTCTCGCGGCGCCGTCATCTACTAAAATTTGCAACCCTCTAACGTAATTCTTTTGTTTATATGCCTCACTATGTTGGACTCACAAGTCAGTTGAGAAGGCAGCTCTCGCGAGTGGGTGTGGTTTCAGCGTCGACAGCGGAAACGCCCCCAGCGTTTACTCATTTTTTCGAGATTTTGATAACTTATTTCATTTACTTGGCCATTTTTTTAATCATTCAAATTTGGCTGGGTGGTTAATAACATATTTTTCTGCGGTGTGACAAACTCAGAGCACATACTTTAAAATGACTTTACGGTTTAACCCAACTGCTGGGTTTGTCCACATTTGACCCAAATTTGGGTTAAAACAACCAAGCTTTTTTTTAGAGTGTAGGTCACTAATCAAATAAGCAAATTTGTGACATTGATCATGTGACTTTTTTACAGAGTCAGATGCTTTATACAAACTTGTGGAATTTATGCAGCAAAAACAGAGACAAACCAAGCACAGAGACGTTTTGAAATTCATTCTTGTTTTCAGTTCAACTTTTCACTGAAATGATGCTGAAAATATAAATTGTGATGGAAAAAAATATAATAATTATATATTTTATTATGAAGTATATTATAATAAAAAGATGTAATAATAAATTAAGTTAAAAATGTAAACATATAAATTAAAACATTAAACATAAATTGAAATAGATGTACTTTCAACTAGTGGTTTCAGCCACTTGTACTCCTTTCTAAATAATGGGATGTCATATACAGTAGATAGCTAAGAAACATGGACAATCCAGCTTAGCACACAGAAATCGGTCCTGGGTGCTGTGAGATTTGCCTTGGCAAGGAATGAATGCAGGAAAAAAGAACTGCACTCATGGACAGGAGAAAATTAATCTACTTATTAAAGCACCTTATGTGACTGGCCAAGGTCATCAACATCGTTTGAGCTGGAAGATGAATTGTGAGAGAGTGAGAGGCTACTGACGCTTAGTCGATCCTTTACACGCATACAGTATGGAAGTGGTTGAGTGAGTGTCACATTGGTTGCTTTTCTTTTTTGACTAATGTCTCTCTTCCTTTTCCTTCCCTACCTCCCTCTCTTTTTCTCTACAGAACGGTCACATCTGTTGCTCTGTGGACCCTTTGTGCCTATAGTCCCATTCAAAGGCAACATGTCTGATTACTTTTGCTTTTCTCTCTCTCCTTTTGCTTGTTTTTCTTTGCCCCCTCTTTGTCTCGGCTCTTTCAGAAGATCATTTTATACCAAATCTTCATGTGTATTATAACATCAAGATAGCTCTAGTCACTCATAACAAAAAATAAAGCTACTATCAAACAACTGAATCGTTTTAGCTTTGAGCGGTGTTTCAGATTTGCTTGATGCATTTGATGACGTGTTTATTTGTAGTTCATCATTTAATAAATGAAAACCATGGTGCAATATTCAGATAAAGAGATCAACCTTTGCAAATTCCATTCAATTTTCAGGTTTCAATGTCAAAACTACATTGAAAATAAAGGTTAACTTATCGTTGATCGCAGTGTTTTGTGCTTGATGGGTTCAGCAGACTGCAGACCTGGTAAAACCCCTTTGTAAATGAGCTACAGGTATTACCAGTGTTTAGTTCTTTCAGTATTAATGGTTGTTCGCTCCCTTTTAGGGGGAAATATGATCTTGATGTTGTGAATAGTTTATTTAATGTGTTTGTTTCTCACATCCTTTGAATTCTGTCTTTACTTTGATGTATTATGTTGCACCTTTTGTCAAATTGATGTTTTGTTTCCTTCAATGGCTCGGTGCACTTGTGTCATGGTAAAATAAAAGGTTTCCATGGAAAAATTTCCAGATGTCATTTTTTATTTATTTACACAAAAACACAATATAAATCCAAATCAGTGTGTATCAGAAAATCATGTAGGAATTGTTTTACACCTGAGGTCTCTGAGACCCTCAACAGAAGTCATAAAATATTTTTCATGGAGGATGTTTGATGCATATCAAGTTGAAATTTTTGTTTATAATCAAGAATAATAAGATTTTTAAAAGTATCAACCTGAAATTTTTAATGTTACAGTCAATATGAACTGCAGTTTGCAACCCATTTTACTTTCAGAGGGTTATTATATTTTGATTTTGATTAAATTTTGATTCAACATTACAGATTACAAAGACAACCATTTTCTCTTTGGAATAACATGCACAGATAAATCTTTCAAGATAAGACTATAAGATTTTGATTTGATCTTGACTGTAAGTATATTTTGGGGGCTTTGGGATCTCTCAGGCCGCAAAAAAAGAACATGAGAGTTCAAAAGAGACAATGAAAAATCAGAATAATGATATTTTCTTTTCTGCATCATTATTTTGTTTCCATTCTTGCTGATTCATTGTCATCTTCCATGTATCTGTTCCTTTTCCAGCCTTCCAGTCTCTTTTCATCAAACTGGTGTCTGGATTCCTCCTCACATGCAGGCTGAACTTGGGTTTATTTCAGTGCCAGTAATCCTGTGCAATTACACTTGGTTTAAATAGTTGGTTGATCATGGCTGGTACTGTTTACCGGCCTCTCTCATCCTCTCTCATCTCACATTATCCTTCTCTCTTTCACACTCACACACAGTTTTCCTGACGCAGGAGATTACTGCAGTGTGATGGCTCTCATTTCCGTGATTTTACTGATCCCACAGATTAGTGACCATACTGCAGATCTGATGTGTCTGTGCCAGCCCTCAGCTCTGTGAGGGCCTCGCCATGTGCCAACCCTTATCTGACCTATAGTGTGTGCTTGCTTGTGTGGACATATGGGTGCGGGTTTGTCTCTGTGTTTTCTCTTGATGAAATGTATGTGTAATGTGAGTAGCTATTTATAGAATCAGCATTTGTGTATGAAGTACTTTTGGAAAGTTGCTGTTAGGGTTAGTGCTAAACTCCATCTAAAACAATTTTAATAGCCTTTACAATTTAAATTTTAAATTTTTTTGATGCACTGTAAAATTATTGTAAAAACCTGTAATAGATTTAACATCTCAGGTTACACATGTAACCATGGTTCCCTGAGAAGGGGAATGAGACACTGTGTCCGAAGACACTTTGGGGAACACCTGAATCATGTGCAAAGTGTCTTCGGATGCAGTGCGAGTTCCCATTTCGAAAGAGAACCTTACATTTCATGTAATTTTACAGTAAAATACAGTAAAATATGTTTGTATTTTTACTGTATTTTTACAGAATTATTCTGGCAATAACAGCTGTTTTACTGTTTGTTTTTTTCAGTGTGTGTTTTTAATGTTAATTTACATTTTGCCACCTTGGAATTATAAGGTTTTTGAGATATTGTGCTTTAAAGTTTTTGTATTCCATTCTACTTTGTAAATAGAACCTTTTTTTCTAAATAAAAAGTCCCAAAATGTACACAACTTGGCTATTGAAAAAAAAAAACCCCATAAATTAACATAAATAACATAACGTAAATAAGTTGTCTCAGAATAAGAATATGTGAATAACTCAATTTTGACAAAAATGTCAGATATCACCTTATAATTCCAATGTGATGATTTTTATTCATTTTTATTAAATTGCAATTATTTATTCTGATTATTTTGCAATATAGATTTTTATCATCACAACATAATATTATTATTATTATTATTATTATTAGTTGTAGTAGTAGTAGTAGTAGTAATAATATTTGTCTAACTGCAAGAGCACTTAAAATGAATTAGAAATGATGAATTAGGCAAATATGATTAGAAATGGTGGAATGGAACTATGGAAACAGCTCCATCTAAAACTATTTTAAATGGCATTTATTAATTGTTTAAATTTTGTATTTGTTTAATTTTTATTCTTTTTTATTTTAAAATTTTCATTTACATTTTAATTATTTTGCTGGCAACCTTTATGATCACATATTAATGATATTTATATTTGTAATAATAATTATTATTGTTATTATTGTTGTTTATGTATTATATTTATTTGTCTCACTGTTTCCCTTATACATTCTTATAATTTGTCATGTTTTTTTTAAGTCATATTAAACCAGTGTTTCTTAAACTTTTTCTGCCATTCCCCACTTTGGAGGTAGGGAAGGGTTCCGAGCCCCACCTGTCCCCAATCGCCCCAACAAAATGGTAATAAACTAGGCTTTTAGTTTAACTGTTAAAATTTATTAAACTATATTTTATTAACATCACATTTTAAAAACATAACTTCAAATAACAGCATTAGAAACTTTCAAATAGAGAAAATAAAAGTGCAATTATATTATCACTTTGTATGAAAAGACTTTGTTCAAAAGTAAATAAAATGGCGACACTTCATGCTTGTCACGTCACACACCGCAGCTTCAATAACACAGTATGACAGATGTATCGCTTTTATTTAGTTTCTCCTTTTTTAAAATATTCACAAACTTGCTTACCATGTTATCAACTATCTGATATTCCGATTCTCAAATAAAGGTTTAAAAACCTATTTAAATGATCTTGATCTATAACACGAAATGGGCGCCGCCATGCAGCTTTATAGTTACTTACTTCTGATATGAATAAAACACTTCTGCAAATTATATTTGAATTGATTGGTATTGCTGCTTCCATAGACATCAGTGTGTATTTTACAAGCTCTAAATGTATTGTTTTACTAGTACTTATGGATTTTTGAATGTCTGAAACCTAAAATAAACATCATGTTGTTGAAAACACTGCATAGTTCTGATAAATGACAAGCACTGCTGAGTGTGTCCGTCTCTGGCTCAGCGCCAGTCAAAGCGCGTGAAAGCACAGTTTGAATCTGGCAGTTAAGTGACGTCTCTGAACGTTCTCCAATATGTGGGACCGTACCGTTTAAAAGTTTAATAGAGACGGGCACAAAAATGATCACATTTCCTCCCATTTGTTGCGCCCCACTTGTCATGTCTCTATTCCCCACCAGGGGGGCGCGCCCCACACTTTGAGAAACGCTGTATTAAACACATCAACATGTTCATATTCATGGCAGGGGTGTAGTATAAGACCAAAGTTTTCGGTTACCAGTGCCCTTAATGTGCTATTCACAATCAGCCATGATTAATTTATGCCAAGAGCAAAATTGTCCAATAACAAAGATAAAATGAGTAGTGTTCGTTATATTGGTCATGTGATCAATGTGACCTCCATGATGTGACCCTCCATGTTAAATAAAACATGAGCCTTCTTTTCATGTGAGCAAAAGTGCTATTCATTTCTTCTTTTTTTTAAGTAGTAAAAAATTGCACCTTTGACCTATATAATCATCATGTTAATTACATTTTTTTTGTAGCCATGCTTATTATTCTTCTCTTTCTCTCACCAAGTGCTTGTTTTTTAATCTCTTGCCCTTTTCAGCACAGTGTGTAATCTTGCTGAAGTGGTGAATCCAGTCCCTGCCAAAACTAACTGGCAATGTCTCTTTCCCCGTGCTGTTGGGCACTTTGGCTCTATATTTGTCTGCCTGTCCTGGCAAATGGAGAGCCAAGAGTCTGACTAGTGCTTCCTCATGCCTGTGAAGTGCGGAGAGGAAGAGAGGGGAAGGGAGACGAAGTGACCCGGCATGTTGTCTGGTTATCCAGCTGGCTCTGAAAAGCCCATAGCAGAGAAGAGCCCCACGCTTCAGCGGAAATATCAGCACCATGGAGAGCTCCTTTGAGATCTTCTCTTACGTCAGCGCCTGTGGGACAGACTGCCAGGAAATCTGACTCTGAAAGAGGATAGAGCCTCTCTTTAATGAGTGTTTGAGTAAGTTTTAACGACTTGAAGGGAGAGTTAACTCCAAAATGAACATTCAGGCATCATCTACTCACCTTCATGTTGTTCCAAACCTGTACTGTACTACTATATTTCTGATGTGGAAAGCAAAAGAAGAAATTCTGAAGACTCTACTTGTCGGTCCTTTCCATCCAGGTAAAATGAACCTTAAAAGCTTAGTGAAGGATGTTAAAGCACCATAAAAGTGACCCTTATGAAGCCATGTGAGAGTTTGTATGGACAGACTGGTATTTAAGTCATAATTCAATGATAACAGAACATTTTTTAAATTTCAAAAAGTTAGAGAAACATATTAAGTTAATTTTTATACCTCATTCTTCTGTTATTAGAAGACTTTATTATGTTTGGGGTGCATAAAAATAATAGTAAAATAATTTTAAAATGTACCTTTTATTTTCCCTTTCGGTTTTTTTATTAGCTGAATCCCTTTGACCAAAAATATTTTACTTTTTTACTATTATTCTATTGTTTAATATTTACAGTAACCCCTGATATTATTCTATTGTTTAATATTTACAGTAACCCCTGAGATTTTAATTTATATTTAAATAATTTAACAAAGCATTAACATTTTCACGGTTCTCTGATGTGGGTTCATTGTCGCA
>RJVU01079805.1:7025160-7038528 GCA_003731715.1 Anabarilius grahami | reverse complement strand
TATTACTTATAAATATTTCATTTTAATAAATGTTTTAATTATTTATTTTATTTTATCTTATTTTATTATTTTATTTTATCTTATTTTATTATTTAATTTAATTTAGTTATTTAGTTTAATTATTTTAATTTAATTTAACTTTATTTTATTTTCTGACAAGAACACTGTAGAAATACAAGAAAATAAATCAAAGCAAACAGCTGTCAGGCATATACTTCTGAAGTTCACTAGCTTGTTAAAATGTTTACTTATGAATGGCTTTATAAAGTTTCAATTTTGTTTATGACTTTCATAAGGTATCAACCTATTACTTCAATGGACAGTTTATTTTTTGAGCTATTAAATTGATGCCGGGGTTTCCTCAAACCCTGAACACAACATGAGGGTTATGTTAATTTTCCATAATATGAAAGAAAAAAAAAGTTGCTTTACCGTTTAAGATGAAGCGATGTTCGTTTCATAATAATTCTGACAGGAGGAAATGTTCACTGAGGTTACCGAAGGGGTGTGATATTCTGACCAGTCATATCCAGTTCAGCAAGGCAGCACTTTAGAGAGGAGCAGACACATTAAAAACCTCTGATCCAGCAGAAGAAAAGGAATCGTGTTACCTTTGATCTTCACTGAATGAAAAATGTCACGGTGTGAAATCTCCGTCTTGCAATCTTTCCCCCTCCCTCTTTCCTTCAATCCTACCTTTTCAGCTCTCTTCAGTCAATTGAAATTAAAGAAGCATGGTCATGAGATCCATTTTCCCTGCCGTATTACTATTATAGACCTATAGAAGCAGCTTGAATGATCTAATTTCACTGCATGGAAAGTGGAAGTTTCCTTTTTTACATCATATTTGCTGATGCTTTAATAGTTAAATTGTTACCAGCAGCACTATGCCTGCAGTTTAAAGTCATTTTGAACTAATCTAAAGTCAAAACCTCTTTGATATTTTTACTCTGATATAAAGCCACCTAAGCACTCAATGTGTGAAAAGTATGAATACTGAAGGATGGCAGAAGGGGGATTCGTTATGCTGTGTTGAAGGTTCAGCGGATCTACGGCCAGGGCTTTTCCTTTGATGTCTGTGCCATCGAGCGTGTTCGTGCAGTAATGAACACTCTTGAATAGCATGAATATTTTGAGCTAGCACTTTTTTATTTTATTATTTCTCCCTAATAAAGCTCGGCGGTACACTCAAGGGACTTAATGCAGAGTTTAAAAGCAGTCCTTGTCGCTAAAATGAATCCTTTTTTATTCCTGCTATGAGTCTCTTTTCATATGTCTGGCAGAAAAGATTTATTTTCAATTTATAGCTTGAATAATTTAGGCCTAATAGACTTCATCATTCATAGTTTTGTATTCAGTAGAAAAAGGATAGTTTACAATTACAGGACTATAATGGGAGATGATCTGGGGTTATATTCTAACACACCCCTAACACATGTACACTGAAAATTTTCACTCCCAATTATGATTATCAATAAGGCTTAATAACCTCTCACCCTAGGTGTTATCGAGTGGAGAACATTATTGTATTGTTTTTGTAAATTCTTACATTTTTGTTTATTTGTTTTATATTATCTTAACTTTATGTACAGCACTTTGGTCAACTTATGGTTGTTTTTAAATGTGCTTTATAAATATAGAGAATGAATGCTTGCAGATATACTGTACATCCCTCTCGAACAAAGAGCTTATGTCAAACATGCAGGCTGATCGGTAGCTATTATACTGTCATTGTTCTATATTATTCTGCGAAAGAGAGATAAAGAGCTCAGATGAGTGAACAAGAACAAAAATGATGAAGTGACACTTAGGCCTTTTCATGGGAATATAAAATCACAGAGGTTGGTGGATGTGAAGTAATAACAAGTTGCCAATTTTTACAGTGAATATCCTAATGCATTGGTTGTTGCATATCTTGTGACCAATTTCTTTGATTTGACCAACCCGATCTCATGGGAATTCATACATATTTTATGAGGTGTCTAATTCTTAGGAATTCGTACGATCTCACTCGTAGGAATTAGTAAGTTTTTTTGCTAAATCGTACGTATTTTACGAGTTGCTAAATTCGTATGAATTCATACGAATGACCTACCCCTAACCCCGCCCCTAAACCTACCGTTCACTGGGGTTTAGTTAAGTGACATATAAGTGAAGTGACATATGGCCAAGTATGGTGACCCATACTCGGAATTTGTGCTCTGCATTTAACCCATCCAAGTGCACACACACAGCAGTGAACACACACACCGTGAACACACACCCGGAGCAGTGGGCAGCCATTGCTGCGGCGCCCGGGGAGCAGTTGGGGGTACGGTGCCTTGCTCAAGGGTCTCACCTCAGTCGTGGTATTGAGGGTGGGGAGAGCGCTGGACAATCACTCCCCTCACCAACAATCCCTGCCGGACCTGAGACTCGAACCCATGACCTTTGGGTTACAAGTCCGACTCTCTATCCATTAGGCCACGACTGCCCCCAGTCGTTTAGACAAATCGTATGAATTTGTACGAGTGAGGTCATACGAATTCTTACGAATTAGCTACCTCGTAAAATACGTATTACATATATAATATGTATTTATATATATATAATTGGTCGTGAGATAGCATTTAACACATACAGGTTAGTTTTGTTGGTATGCGATTGTGATTTAACCATTCAGTCGAGGCCGACTTTCGGTCACTTTATGGATCCTCCTCCTCCATGCTTTACAATCTTTGATGTGCTCTTCTTCTCATCCCACTGACTATGCCAAGCATTAATGTTGTTTCCAAGGAATTAGCTCACATGATATAACCAGAGCCACTGGTTTTGCCCTCCAACGATATCTTTGTTTTGACTCGCTCTAGGATTGTCTTGTTTGTGACATTTGTGCAGCATTCGCCTCCAACCCCATAGTACGAAAACATTGATTTTCCTTCTGTCCACCTTCCTGAGTGTCCAGCTTTCACATGCGTACATGGAAATTGGGAAAACGATTGTGTTGATTATTCAAATCTTTATTGCAGTGCTAATATCTTTGCTCTTCCAAATTTTTGCCATTCCTTGCATCGCGTTGTGACCAAGTGCAATTCTTCTGCTGATTTCCGGTTTTCGATTCGCCGCTGTGGACAATTTTGGATCCAAGGAAGAGGAAATCTTGTAGCATATTGACTCAGTTTCTTTATTGTCAATTGTCAATTTCTTCATTGTTGATTGTTTTGTGAACTGTGTCGTTGCCTGCTGTGTTCATTACCTTTGTTTTCTTGATGTTAAGGTATAGTCCCATACACTCGCTTTCTTCTTTGACTCTTTGACCCAGATATTCCAAGTTCTTTTCACTTTCCGCAAGTAAGGTCGTATCGTCGGCATATCAAAGGTTGTTGATGTTCCTCCCAACAATTTTCACACCAATTCGTGATTTGTCCAGATTACATCGCCTTATGATTGTTTCAGCGTACAGATTGAATTGGGTCGGTTTAAAAATAGGATCTTAAAGTAGTCTGTATTGCCAAATGCTGTCCTGACTTTGTTGGTATAAATTAATTTATTTAGGTGGATTTCAGTGATGTTAAATAATATTTTTGACTTGAATAAAACCAGGTAATTGAGATGTTACCTTTTTTTTCAGCATTGAATTGCATATCTACAAAAATAACAAACTATAGTTCTAATAGATTAGACTTTTGATACTTAAGTACATTTTTAAAATGGACACTTTTGTGCTTTTACTCAAGCTGAAATGTATTCATATAAATATTCGAATACATGAAATATTCAAATATTTTGGAATTTTGAGTAACATAAAAAGTATATTTTGGGGTCTTTAAGATTTCTTTTTCTTCTTTTTTTGAAAGAAAATACTTTTATTCAGCAAGGATGCATTTAGTTATGTAAACCAGTGACAGTAATGACATTTGTATACTGTTATAAAAGATTTCTACTTCTAATAAATGCTGTTCTTTTATGCGTTCAAATTCATCGAAGAATCCTGCACAAAAAATGTCATGGTTTCCATAAAAATACTAAGCAGCACAACTTGTTTTTAACATTGACAAAAATAAGAAATATCTTAAGAACGAAATCACCATATCAGAATGATTTCTGAAGGATCATGTGACACTGAAGACTGAAAATTCTGCTTTGCCATCACAGGAATAAATTACATTTTAAAATATAGTAAAATAGAAAACAGTTTTTTTTATTTATTGTTATAATAGTTCACAATATCACTGTAGTTTTGATCAAATAAATGCAGCCTTGTTAAATGTAAGAGACTTTCAAAA
The DNA here is from genome assembly GCA_003731715.1 of Anabarilius grahami. NCBI lineage: Eukaryota > Metazoa > Chordata > Actinopteri > Cypriniformes > Xenocyprididae > Anabarilius > Anabarilius grahami. The sequence goes on along the minus strand of RJVU01079805.1, from coordinate 7,034,263 downwards.
ACGTTGAAATGTCTTACCGACCTCAAACTTATTGTGTCTGTACTTTAACTCATATTTTTGCAAATGAAAAAGATTTGAATTTGTATTATGCTACAGAATCCTTGTTAGCATGTGGGTCTTATTAGTTGATCACAAACCTCAATTGAAATGTCATTTTATTCCAGTTTCTTGTTGATGGTGCCGCACCACTAAGATTGATGTATTTTATCCAGTATCTGTCATGCTTAAAAAAGTAGGACATTAACCATTACTGACAGTTTCTAGAAAGAGACAGATATTAACGACTACCAAGACAGTGTCTTATGAATAATCTGTCAGTCAGCATTGGTAGTTCAGGACTCCTGGGATGAGAGTCCAATCAAGAAAAGGTTTCAGAGTAATAATATTTTAAAACCTTTTCACATTCACATGGGATTAAAAGAGTAATTAGCAGTTTTTAAACTCAAGCTTAGAAATTTAATGTAAAAGTGACCTATTCAAGAAAGCGATAAATTAGCATAGTGAATATACTGGAGTCAGGCATTTTTCAACCAATGTGAGGTATTGTGTTCTCCGCAACCTATATTCATAAATAACCTGCTTTATCTACTAATAAAAAATAAACCGTTCTGCAAAATCCTGCTTGAACAGCAAGGAAACAGTAAGCCATTAACGTAGCCCTGCATTTTTCATCTGTTTGAAATGTCAATAAACCCTGAGAACAAAGACTGTCCTGCGGCAAATGTTTATTTTCCCCCCAAGGACAAAATGGAGTCCGAGTGCGTGCGCGTATGCGTGAGGAAAGTGAATTTCCTCACAAAAGGGCTACTTTTGAATAATTTGTGCTTAAAAAGCCTTCTTGTAATATCAGCAGGATTCAGCACTCTGTCCTGCCCTTACATGCATTCTCTCTCTGCCCGGCGAATGCTAATGCAGGTGTTACACTGAGCTGTCAGGCCGCTCTCTCCTGCCGGCTATCAGATAGCTGCAAGACTGCAGTGTAAAGTCTTGACAGATGGCTGCTCGCTCACTCTCTCTCTCTTTCTGTTGAAGGAAGCAGAAAGGGTGTTTTAAAGGACATTGTCAGAGCACTTTCAAACTCAGTCTCATCATTATCCCCCCAGTCCATCTCTCCATTCTCTTTCCTTTATCTCAAACCAGTTTTTTTCCCTCCTCCCCTTCAAGTTCCATCCAACTTCTTCTTTCTGACCTTAAAGAATCTCATGCACTCATGCCATTATTTTCTCCATCTTGTATTCTTCTCTATCTAGCTTGCTGCTTTCTATTGTGTGGCTGAACACTTACTTGCAGCACTTCTGATGGAGCTTTTTCTTTGACCACTTGTACAGCTGTTATTAAGATTGCAGGTGTAGACAGGGACCAAAATGTTTTGTGTGCATTGTACTTGTAGTGTAAATCTGTTGTCAATCAAGCATTGCATTAAAATGTTTAACTCTATGTTATATAATATGTGGTTTTAAAAGAAAAAAGAACTCAAAATGTAGATCACTCCAAAATAAATGTCATGGCGAACATGTTGAAGATTAGTATCAAGGCACTTTATTTATACAAGTCCCACACAAAAGAAGTTTATTCACTGCAGAAAAAACAGTATTAAGTATTTTTGTCTTATTTTCCAGTTATATTAAAAAATTCTTCAAACATATACATTTTTTTTTTTGATAAGCAAGCATAATATATTATGTTTCCATGGAATACATAATTAATATCCAGAAGTATATGCAAAATAATAATAATAATAAGAAGAAGAAAAAAATGCTGTAAGAAAAAATACATTTGTATTAAAGATATGTTCTCTGAAAACAAGTCTTAATAGCTTATGCAGTGCTTCTCAAGTTTTTTGGGGGTTTTTTTATTCAAGGATTTGTAGATATTTTATTGGAAAACAAGTAAAAAAAAAAAATCATTAAAAACTCATTAAACAGTAATTTCTTCTCCATGGAGATTGGATACATTGGATACTGCCATTTTAAGCAATTTTTAAGATTGCTTTGGGGAGAGGGGTTCTGGTTCATGTTGGTCTGCTCATACAGAGCAATAAATATTTATTTTCCAATTTAAAATACTTTTTACTACCTAACTTAGTTCACAAATATGTATGTATTTATGTATCATTCATTCTTTCATTTGTTTTAATTATTTTCCTGTTATAATATTAAAAAATCCTTCAAATGCCTAAAAATAAATTTTCTTGTGAAGCAGCACAACCTACTGTAAGATATTAAGTTTCCAGAGAACATATAAACAAGTATAAACAATTATATTTTAAAAATGTATTAAAACAAGTCTAAAATCTGGCAGTGCACTGAGAAAAAAATACACTTAAATATTAACGTTCTCTAACAAGTATTAATATTTTAAACAGTGTTTTTTCACAAGTAATTTTTTTCCAAAGATTTTTAGATATTTTTATTGGAAAACAAGTAAAAAAGAAAAAGAAAAAAAGCAATTTATTCTTTATTAACTTCCATTCAAAATATTTATTTATTTGTTTGTTTGTTTATCTTTAAAACTGAGTAAAGGAATAAGAGCAAATGTACTGTAGCACAGTCACTATTAGGGTGTTGCCAGTTGTAGAGGATGTGTAATATTAATTACCTTATGTCTGTATAGAAGCGAATCCACCTATCCATGTTTTCGCTGACAGACAGATGGCTATACAGAACAACCGCACTACTCTGTGTTGTTCAAAATAACCTCATTTAACAATCTTTTTCTAGAGTCTACGTATGACTGACAACAGAAGCAGCATCTTGAGAGAAAAGAGAGATGAGTACCAGGAGGAAAAAAAAGAAAATGAGTGGGAGAAAGTGTTACAGAGTGGACGTGTGAATGAGTGAGCGAGTGCCAATCAGTATGGCTGAGTGTGACTGCCGTCAGAGTCTTTCACTCTCTCTCTCTGTGTGTGTGTGTGTGTGTGTGTGTGTGTTTGTTTGAAACACAATTAGGGATTCAGTCCCACTCACACAGTTGGTTTGAATATCATCCATGTCTGTTATGTAATGACTGTTTCTCCAAACAAAAAGTGATCCATCATCCTTGTAGTCATTTTATGAAATTAAGATTTATGTTAAAACATTCTAGTAAGTATTATTTATTTATTTAGAGTAATATTTACATTTAATAATATTTTATTTAGAATGTTGTTGTTTTTTTAACGAAAGTAAGGTGTACAGTTTGTAACTACGTGAAGGTAAATAAATGATGACAATTTTCATTTTTTTTAAGGACTACAACAAACGGCTGGTAGGGACTACAACAAGCTTCATTCCCTGGTTGGTGACATCACATACCTCACAATTTGCATAAACCCCGCCCACGGGAACATGCAACAAAGGGGGCGAGGCCATTTTGGGCTGCTTTAGAGATGAGGAAGAGTTGTTAGAGTGTTGTTACCATACCGTTATTTTACGCCAGACTGCTTCACAAACAAGGATCAATTTAACACTGGATTTGCACAAAAGATTAACATGATGGCACATGCTAGTCGATGAGTTGAATCAACTCCACAGCAACTACATACATTTATCCACTAAACATCCAGTTGCATTCTAAAAGTTGTAACTTCTTCCTGAATCTCTCCATCAGTGTCCGACTCCGGTTTGAACAATGTAAGGCTGAACACCGTTACTGACAATCGTCATTTTGGCTGCGTGAGATTCTCCAGCTTTGTTGTTGTTGAGCAACCGAAGCACGAGCTGTTAAAGCTCCGCCCTCTTCTGGAAAGCGGCCAGGAGCAGCAGCTCATTTGCATTTAAAGGGACACACACAAAAAACTGCATGTTTTTGCTTACACCCAAATAGAGGCAAATTTGACAAGCTATAATAAATGATCTGTGGGGTATTTTGAGCTGAAACTTCACAGACACATTTTGGGGACACCAGAGACTTATATTACATCTTGTAAAAGGGGCATTATAGGTCCCCTTTAAGAAAAGGCTAATTAGTAACATCTACACCATCCATCCCTTAATTCAAGACTGTGTACAGTTATAATTATGTATCATTGATTAGTAGGTGGGCTTGTGTTCACTCTATATGAGCCACATTGAGAGAGTTTGCTCTCTAGTCTCAGTGATAGTGCCCAGTGAATCTGGGTCACTTGCTTCCCCTTGAGTGGATCTAGACCATCTTGCAAGTAGATGAATGAAGAGCCAAAGTTCCAGGGACTATAATTCAACTACGCACATGTGTATTTGTGTATGTGTGTAGTACAATTTGGGTCTAGCTTCAATAGAGAAGGTTAAAGGTCAGAGGAACGAGGGAAGTTTGCACCTGATGCCGCTCTGAAATGATTTAAAGCTGTAAAGCGTATATTCTTTAGGTCCGTCTGTGCTACAGGGCACATTGGGCAGCAAGCATATTCCACTGGTTGCAGTTTGCTGCAGGCATTCAGCTTTTTCCCACTTAACCCCAGCTTGCTTTAAGTCCTCTTTGAATGCACTTTGCCAGGTCTTCTTCGACCTTCCTCACCATCCATGTCAGTGCAATTTTTGCTAGGCGTTGTTGGCTGCTTTGCCAATGCGTTGGTTTACATTTGACTCTGCATCGCCATCCTGTGTGATAACATTGCCCAAGTACAGTATGTGAACCGGTCTATATCTGTGAGCGGCTGGTTGCCAATGGTGATTGGCATCAGTAGATCTTCATCTTCCCCGCTCATTTGCATCACTTGTGTCTTTTTGATGTTGATCTGCAGACCGATCTTAAGTGCAAATCTTTCTAACCTGGTGGTAAGTTGCTTCTCCCACGACTCTGCTTGTTGTGCAATATCATCTGCAAAGTCCAGATTGGCGAGCCTTGTCTGCTCTGTCCATGAAATAGCACATTCATTCCCACTTGCTGTCTTCCGCATGACATAGTCTATGGCAAGCAGGAACAACATAGGTGACAAAATGCACCCTTGCCTGACACCTGTCAAAAAACTCAGATATTCCCGTGTTGGTTCGCATGCATCACCTTGAGTTATGATAGATGCCTATATATAATGGACTTTAAAAAATAATGATTGTTTTCAGTCAGGTTTCCCGAAAAACACTTTCCTCATCTGCCAGTAGTCAGACAAAAAGTCGTATGATTTAAAAGTTGAACAGCCTAAAAGAAAGTTAGTAGGACTTAAAAGGCTCGCCAACAGTCGCTGCGTACAAAATCGAATACTTTCCAACTATATGCGAAAAACAGTATAGAGTAGTATGTCCGAATGCATAGAATTCAAAAAATAGTAGGTAAAAAGTCCTCAAATGACCTACTACTTCTAGTGAGATCTGAAGTGTGCATTCAATGGACATGTGGCCACAGGAGAGTTTTTATGAATGGCAGTGAATTGACACAACTGATGCTGCTATTGGATATAGCTACTGCCAATACATACTTGACATGCTGTTGTGAGGAAGTAAGACATGCTGCTGCTGTACAATATAGCGTACATGAATTACCCGTTATAGATCTATACAGGTGGAGCTGGGGAAGGTGGAGGGTTTCTGAAAGCGCGCTGCAACTGCTACAGCAAATGCTGACCAGTATTTGAAGGTTGAGCTGCAAGTTCATTGGCTACTGATTCAGCAGGAACCAATCAGCTGTGCCCTATAGAGAATGATATGATTGCAAGCTGAGTTAAGGACCTGTCAGCCTGCACCATTTAGAGTTTCATGACAGAACTCTGTATTAAAACAGCAACATTTTAGTTTTACATATCATTTAGGGGTAAACGAATGATAATAAAAGACTCCCACAGAAAAAAATAACAATATAATAATTTAAATGTAAATGGACTGAGACTATTTTTAAATGTTTTGTAATATATAAAAGAATATAATATAATATAATATAAATTGTGTTCATAGGTCTTGGTATCAAAAATAAAAATCCAAATGATTTGCAATTTGTGGCCTATGTGCACCTATTAACCTTGTTTTGGACTCCTTTTAGTGTGCAGTGAGTCTAAATTCAAAAAACAAAGCACATATAATACACTTCAGCTTTAAAGTTTTATAGTAATATAATCTAACTGTTATATTGATTTATCTCTCCCTGTTGCTCTCATGCCCACATACTGCCACTGTACATTTATACTGCATGTATTTACCACTCAGGTTAAGCTCATGGTTCAGTGAGATAATTTACATCTTGTTCGGTGGACCTGTGTAGGTGTAGGTAATGTTCAAACTGACACTGAATACTGTGTAAATTATTGCCACATCATTTCCCTCAAACACAGCAGTAATACTGTTCACTCAATATCAGCCGTAACGAGAACTAATAGTCAACTCCAGATACAAATACACTCCTGCCTGATCCTCAAAGCCTTGTTATTTTATTCCTTATAAAAAAAAAAAAATGTCAAAACAGTGTGAGCTAACTTCAGCCCACACATAAATCACATGGCTCTCGCCGGGCCTGCACTGCCTGTTCCTCACAGATTGAAACAATTTTTTCTCCCATTCTCTATATCTCCTCTTCTCACTCGCAATCACAAATTGAGGCAGGAAATTGAGAGAGGAAGGCAGAAAGAGAGAGGGGAGAAAATGAAAAGCCCCTCACTGTTGGACCTCCTGCATATTTCCTTTTGTTAAATCGTTTTCGGCTGTCTCGCTGCAGGAAATATTCTCCTTTCCACTTGCTTCCTACACAGCTCATTAGACCTGAAGATCCCCATCGTCCGTCAAACCCACAGTAGCCTGGAAACCTCTTGTGTTCTGAACCTGTGCCTCATAAGAGGACACCTTTGTGTCATCTCTCGAGTGCAGGGGTTTGTTATAACAGAATTGGAGTTCAATTTATGGGTTCATATCTGAAAATCCATTTAAATCACATTAATGCACTTTTTAGAACTGGTCCAAATAGATTTCTGTGACATACAAACTATAAAGGCTGTATTTGTTTTGGCAAACTCCTACAATTTGAATGACCCTGGGCAGTGTGAATAGTCTTATGGGAAATTTAATGATGTTAGTGAGACTTTAAAAAAAAAATCTCATGTGAAGTTGCCAAAACACTTTTTAGGTGGCATTTAGGGGTGGGATAGTAAATTATTTTATTATTTTTTATATATATTTTATTTTATTAGTTTAGTTTAGTTTTATCTTTATTTATTATTACATTTTGTTTTATTACATTTTATTTTGTTTTTTTATGCTTAAAACAAGAATAACTATGTTCCAGTGGTGTAAGAAAAATACATTTAATTCCAATTTAATATATTCTCTAAAACAATGTCTTAAAATACTCTGCAGTTTTTGCTTCTGATATAAATTATTTTAAAGATATACAGATATTTTTATTGGAAAACGATAAAAAAAAAAATACTAGTTAAGAAAATGTTTGTAGTAGAAGGCAATAAATATTTTTTTAATTATTATTATTTTAATTGTTTATTTTAAATATTTTGCTTTATTATGTATATATTATTATTATGTTTATATTAAAGTAATACAAAATATTTTACACAAAATAAAGTAAATATTTTATATGTAATTGAAATAAAATAAAACAAATAAATAAAAAATAAAATAATAAAACCTTTGGCTATAATGACTGTACCAAAAAGAGTTTTTAAAAAAAGTCTGAAAAAATATGCATCATTGAAGCTGAGACAGGGCTCGTGTTTGCTCTCACGCTGATTTTAAAAATGTAAAATCATTCGGTCAATCATGTTTCATTTGTTCCTCTTGCATGCTTTATTCATGTATGCTACAATTTGAAACGGGCAGAATGTAAGACACCTGTCAGAGCCAGCATGGCCATAAAGAACAGGTCTTCTCTTGCTTGTGTGGGTTAATCTTTGAACTCCCTTTGAGACTCATTAGCCATTTTAGTTCACTAGTGATAATTATGAGTTTGTGAGGGGAGCAGCATTTGTGCAATACAAACTGGACGCTCCTGCTGGGCTCTTGCCTAACCATCAGAGCGACCCACATTCATACAGTCACATCGGCACACTCATGAATACAAAAAAAAACTCCAAAAACACATTCAGCCCACCTGTGGTGTTCATCTGTTCGTCAGCAAACACCTGGAGAGAGACCCCTACAGTCGTCGTACTTTTTCAAACAGACTTTAGAAAGCTTTTGCTCAGACTCGTACAAAATAAGCAAAGAACATGTTAAAAGGCAGAAGTTTTTCAGTGTGGCTTGAGATTTATATTTGATCTTACAAATGCTCAAGTTTGCCTTCAGCACTGAATATTAATTCAGGGATCCACAATTCCTTTGTGTTCCAATAGCCGTGGCTCACTTTTAAGTGACCGAATGGACTCAGGTGTTCTGGATCCACCAGCTGCACCTCTGGACCCCCATAAGGCATCATTATCATACTAAAGCAATGAGAGACTAGCAGATTCAGCCATTCGGTCTCCACTGAGAGGCCATGAACAGCGTGGCGGCCCCTACAACCATTCGTCATTAAATTACTGTCTGCTCCAGCGTTCTCCAATCACCAAACCCCCTCAGGCTAAAAAAAGTACTTTGTCCAAAAGGACAAATCACAAATAAGGTCATATTTCCTCCTGAGAGCCTCACATGTTCTGTTACTGATATTGATTTTGTGACAAAACCAAAGGTTATTTGTAAAATATGCAAATACCTTCTTTCATGCAGTTGTTAATCATTAACCTAATTTCTCACACTGCAAACCAGTATTGTTGTGTCTAAACAGTAAATTTATGTTTTCAGATAATATAACCTGAATTAAGTTTGTTTTCTTAGTCCATTGGTAAATGTTTTTTTCTTATTATATGTTATTTTGTTTATATAATATAACGTTTTAATGTGCAAACACAAATTATATTACATGATGTTGATTTATGCTTAAAACAAGAAAAAATATGGTGTAAGAAAAATAAATCTTGTTTATTTTTATATATTCTCTAAAACCGTGTCCTAAAATTTTATTTTTTGCTTCTCAAGTAAATTATTTATTTTAAAGATGTTCAGATATTTTTGTTGGGAAAAAAAAACATTTAAAGAAAATGTTTGTAGTAGAAGGCAATAAATATATTTATTTATTTATTTATTATTTATATATATTTTATTTTATTATTTTATTTTATTTTTGCAAAATATTTTTGTTGGAAAAAAAAATACTATTTTAAAAAATGTTTGTAGTA
>RJVU01079805.1:7013441-7025155 GCA_003731715.1 Anabarilius grahami | reverse complement strand
AATAAATATATTATTTATATATTTTATTTTATTATTTCATTTTATGTAATGTAATGTTGTTTTATTTTATTTTTGCAAAACATTCACCTAAATTTTCAGGAGGGATCTCCTCAAAATATTTGGTGAAATTTTATAATTCGGGTGCTTTTCCAGATCAAAAAACTGACCACAGAACTCTGTATGCTGCTTCTGCAGATTTTGCTATGCATAGGCAGCAGATTTCATTCATTTACCAAACCCGTGCTCAGTATGTCCCACCAGCTCTGACTGAAGAGCACCAAGCGGTCATGAACAGCAATCATCTACATCCATTAAACAGCTCCTGTTTGCATCATTCCTGAGAGAGGCAGAATCTTAATATTCCCCTCAGCAAAGCAGTGCACGGCTCTGGACTAGCTTGTAGAAATGTCATTAGCAAGCTGTGGGGGTCACGTTCCCAGCCCTCTAATCGTTTTTCAGCGGGCTGCTCTCCTACCCACTACAGCAGCATGAAAAGGTGTCCGTTCATATGATGCCATGCATCACTCTGATAGCCAGACCCCCTGGGCTCTTCATTAGGCCTCCGTTTCCGGACAGATTGTGTCAGAGGGCCTGGGTTTGAATATGCAGTAGGCCTTCTGCGCAGATCATAAACTGATTGGATGGCATGAACGGAAGTGTAGGATCCTTTGCATTGGCAAAAAGTACATGAATTGTGGCTGTATGTTTAACACTATAATATATATATGTAAGCAATAAGGTACGAGAGGCTGTACTATATTGTGAATAAGTCATGGCTGAAGGGCGTTGCCTGCAACCCACTCACTCGATCTCTTCCTCAAAATACTCTTCTACATAATACAGTAAGCTTCAATGAACAATATCAATTGAGAACATACAGTTTACGTTGCTAAGAGTGGTTGCAAAGGGTGTTGTGTAGTGATACACAGAAACGTTGGGTGAAACGGTCATAGCTGTGTGATATCGTGAATAAAACACAGCTATTGACCAATCAGAATCAAGGACAGGAACTAACCGTTTTATATATATATACATATTAGTGTTGTCAAAAGAACAGACCACGATACCAAGTCGGTACTGAAATTTAAAAAATGTGACACTTTGAGCGCTGTTGAGTGGATTCATAAACACCTCTGATTGGCCTTTGTTTTCACGCACTCAACAGAAATGTCTGTGATTGGCTACAATTATCAACACAGGAGCTTTTGAAAGCACACAGAAGTGTTTGAATTTGAAAGTGGGAGCGTTTGAAAGCAGGCTCTCATTGATGTCTATTTACAACATGTTTTTTTAAGCATTGATCATTGTAGCCAATCACAGACATATCTGATGAGCGTGTGAACACAACTGCCAATCAGAGGTGTTTAGGAATCCGCTCAACAGCACTCAAAACGTCACATTTTTTAAAATTTCAGTACCGACTTGGTATCGCAGTCGGTACTTTTGACAACACTATATATATATATATATATATATATATATATATATATACACACACACTCACACAATCACTACATATATGTTTGGAGAAACAGTGAATGGTTTCAACAGCAGTGAGGATAGAGAATGGAAGACAATGAAAGGTAGGAGATGAATGGAAAACTGAACTAGCTGCATGCTGTAATCCGACTAAGCAGGCGTTTCTAATGGCCCTCTCAGTGTAAGACATTTACCGCCTCAAAATCCCCCTCACAATAGATCATTCTAAATAAATCCCTCTGCACCACTCTCCAACACACACACACACACACACACACACTGTGCTGTACCAGTGCTTGATAAATGGCGGTGTGTAAACTGAGGTGATGTTAATTGAATCTGCGAGAGTTATTCATGCTGAGAGAAGCATTTTCAGCGGTTTGACTGGAATTTTTACGGTCAAATACATTTCTGTACAATTAAGCCAGTTCATTAGTATTAACAGCACAACCATCTGCCTCTCACAACAGAGGAAACCCCTCTATAGGACTTTAGGTAATTGGCTATAAGGGGAAAATATGTCATGATAATGAGAACTAAATATAGGTTCAGTCTAATTAGCTACAGGGATAATTTCTTGCCAATTTTTGACCTTTTATTGTCATGTTGGACAATGTAATTTGCTAATATTTTAATGAAAATGTTAAATGATTTCATTTAAACCTCACTTATTGCTTTAGGACTAATTTTGCAGGCACAGACACATGTTGTTTTCCCTCTTTACCTTTCCACAGGTACCACACCAGGCCAAAGAGGCAAGCTTACAATGTGAAGTGGTTCTCTGGTTTTGACGAATGGCACGGAAAGAAATCCGTTCAATACTACAGCAGATATCTTCTGCTTTGGGTGTGTATCTGTAAAACGTACTATAAAGTGGGGTGGTCTTCACTCAGCTCTAAGATTGCTTTCAATAAGACATCAAATATACACACAATTACAGAGAGTTTTAGAAAGGCTTATGTTGTGTATTCAACTGAAAGAAAGAGGGAAATAACAGATGTATCTTAATGGAAGGTGCTGTCAAAGCTGACCATCTAATTTCCTGTCCTCACACCACACCCAACTCTTCAAGCTACAGAACAATGAACATAAGCATGGGATGGTCTTCAAAAACACCTACAAAGATGTTTCTCTCTTTATTTTTCCTGTCAGATTTTTTCATTTGGTCCAAAAGATTAATTTGCTATTCCTACTATAAGTGGAATTAAATTACAATATTATTGCGATGTGTCAAAGAGATCTCTGCCTGGTCCAGAAGATGTCCCTCCCCCATCCCGTGACTGATGTCTCCGCCACCTTTCATGACCCGAGTAATGGATGGGGTGATTACAAACGCATGTCCCCCCCCAAAAAAACACAAGAAAAGCAAAGAGAAATATCCTGCTTTCCTCTAGAGTTGCTGTTAATGTACGCACATCATGAGTTGTTGGCCTGCATTGGTACAACTGTAAAATATGAGTTTAATAAAATAGACAGTGGAGCACTGGGCCACCATTCTGTCACCCATCATATCTTGATTCATTGAGAAGTCAATGCTGTGAAATTGTGGGAGCCAGTTGCTCGTCCCAGGGGCAGCCTCGTGTTTCGTGTAGAGTGTTGTTAGGTTAGCTTGAAATGGTCTTGAACAGAATGCCACAAAATATAATCTTGGAGCAAAATTGTGCTTGGTTTTAAAATTGTTTAGCTTGTTTCCTGGCGTTTTCAAAAACTCCAGAAGCACAGCGAGGGAAAGGAAGGGAAATCATTTGTTTGATTAATCGCAAAATGGACGCAATCTAACATACAAATTTAGGAATGTCCCGTACAGGTTCTTGCAACAACAACAACCAAAAAAACAGTAACATTTTTAAAGTGTTCTTTGAATATACAAAACTTTAGCATGAAAGGGTGAACCTGATTTCACCAAGTGCAACATGTTCCTGGATCAACATCTTCCGAACCAGTCAACCAATCAGATTTGAGGCACAAGTTTACACATTTATGTCAAGTTTAGGCTTACAACCAGGGTTAGGTGCTTCAACATCAGTGTTATTCTATCATTTCCCCTTAATTTATGGGTTAGGTTTATGGGTAGGGATATGGTTAGGACAAAATTTTCTGACAGGAATGTAGTTCCAGATATGTTGATCCAGGAACATGTCTTAATTGGCAAAATCACAGAATCAAAGCGCCATTAACTTTATCTTAGTGTAACATTAGTACAGGACAGTTTGACTATTTCTGTTTTACATCCATAATGATTCAAAATGGTCTGAAATGTCTTACAATGTGCTTAAATTAAGACACTTTATTGTCCATTAAGGAAAGAATGACCATCAAGGAAATGTTGAAAGAATGTTCTAATAACATAAAAAAATAGATGTTTAGAATGTTCATTTCACATAATGGAAATGAAAAACGTTCTTAGAACAAAATATTGTTTTATTAGTTGTGTTCGATTTCCCATATAAAGCATCAAGAGATGTATGCAGGCTAGGCTTGCTGCTCGGTAATTTAACTCATTCAGAAAGAACTAATTTGGTACAGAAATGTTTGAAATCTCACGGCTTTGAGGAAAGCTCATGAATTATAAAAAATTGTGTTCCATGCATGATTCATTGATGAAAGTATACAGAAGTCACAACTTGAAAATGATTTCAAAATCAAGATAGTCATTACACCCCATGTAAACACACACTTTGGCAGATCAACATGTCGATCAGAGACAATAATTGCCTTGGTAGGTACAAAATGTGTCAAATCACATTGCAAAATGAAACACTCTTGATTATAAATTCAAGTCCATGAACCTCCTTCATAAATGTAGCACTGATGTCGTGTGGTGACCATAAATCTCCTACTCTGCTGTTGAAGGTCATGAAATTTTAAGCACCAAAAGTTGGTGATGTCCATCTGGATATGAGCAATAAAGCAGCCGTGCGTTGCCAAAGCCACTATACCAGGAGACCAGTGATGGATGAAGGCAAGAACGCTTTCAGTGGCGATAAAATGAGAAAGCATTCGTCCATTTTATGACTAATGCCTGTGAATTTTCCCGCAGATCTTTCAAACACAGGTATAACATCTTCTTTGGGATATAATTTGGTTTGGGTTAGAGGATGAATGGTGGGACTTTCCTGTAGTGATGGTTTACAGTAATGACATTTGAACAGTTGGATCCATTATACAGTAGCTCATATTAAGTGTCGGCATACAGTGTGCATCATTACAGTAGGTGCTTTTATAAGCCTATGCATATATGTACACTAATATCATAGTCAAGGACAGAAATATCTTTTCAGGCTCTAACTATTCTATTCTCTACCTTTCTGTATCTCCCTCCCACGCGCACACACAAACAAAAAACATAAGCCTACACATTTTCATTCTCTTTCTCAGTCTGTGCCGTAGCCACACACACACGCGTACACACACTCAAACAAATGAGACAGCTTGAGTTATGGTCTCTAAATGTTTCTTGATGTAGCCTTTAAATTCTGGACAAACACCTGATGGCAGCTTTGGATGGGTCTATTTATTTTCCCATTATAGGAAGGCCAGACAATATTGGGCCTTTTGTGTGTACTGGGGATTTTTTATATGTGTACTTGCATGAGAACCTTCTTGACTGATAGGGTATATGTCTCATGACAGTGTGTTAACTTTGTCATGTGCATTTAAATTAAGTTTTTGTTTGTTTTGGGTCGCTGCATTTTAGAGGTGGCTTTAAATGAAGACTCACACTCTCTGTTAAGTCTATATAATGAAAGATCTGTAGAAAGTGAATACTGCAATCTGCAACTGCTTCATATGGAGTCTAAACTTATAAAAAAAGCAAGGAGTCTAGAGGAGCTCCAAAAACGAAAAGGATAATGGCGCCACCTAGTGGTAAAACCAGCATTAATGCTATTGGAAATTATTAGAATAGAGTTTACTTGAATACTGAGCAGAATGCACTGTATACTGTGTACGCTCTAAAAAATGTTTGGTTAAAAACAACCCAAGTTGGGTTGAAAATGGACAAACCCAGCAATTGGGTTGTTTTAACCCAGTGGTTGGGTTAAATGTTTGCCCAACCTGCTGGGTAGTTTTATTTAACCCAACTACTGATTAAAAATGACTATATGTCTGGCTTAAAATGAATCCAAAATAGGTGAGAAATTAAAAATCAGACACATAATTACTAGAGGCAACAATAATAATCAAAAGGTGTACATTTATTAATAAGCAATTTAATAAATGTTTATTGTTTATTATTCATTATCTTATTAATAAATGCTCATTTATTAAACATATTAATAAATGTTAATTTCCAGCATATTTTGGGTTCATTTTAAGCAAGCAATATAGTAATTTTTATACAACAGTTGAGTTAAATAAAACTACCCAGCACGTTGGGCAAACATTTAACCCAACCACTGGGTTAAAACAACCCAATTGCTGGGTTTGTCCATTTTCAACCCAACTTGGGTTGTTTTTAACCCAGCATTTTTTAGAGTGTACACTGTGTACAAAAAATGGCACAAAAGATGTCACTTGGATGGTACTTTTTCAAAAGATACTAATATCGATTAAGGTACTATTATGTGCACTTTATACATTAAGGTACTGTTATGTACACTTTAAGGTACTAATATATAACCTTAGGGGTAAATAAGGTACGACACATGACCTCCTCACATTGCATATGAATGGCATCCACACTGTAAACCCAAATAAGTTGGCAAAACTAAAAAAATTTGAGGCAATCAGTTGTCTCAAAATTTGTAAGTTAAGAAACTCAAAGTTTAAGTAAGCAGAACTGACTTTATTTTGTACTCATTATTAGTTTGAAAATCAAACTAAACTTGCATTTTCAATATGGCAAATAATAAGTCAAAAAACAGATGTTAAAAATTATGACTGATGTCACTTCCTGTTCATGAATCACAACGGAATTGAAAGTTTCGTCTCGAAATAATGCATTCACCTACAGTATGTGCGCTATATTGTGTACTTGTACTTAAAGTGTGTAATATAAAGTAGGTTAAGGTTTGATTTAGGGGTATGTTCAGGCAGGGTTAATAAAGATATTGATTCTTCTTTATCTAAACTCTGCATTTGACACAGTCTGCCACAAAATACTTATCTCTTGCCTTTCTGATATCGGTATAACTGGTCAGCTTTTTCCTGGCTCATTTCCTACATCAGCGACAGAAAATATAATATCACCATACAAGGGTATAAATCTGCCACTGCTCTGCTTTCACAGGGTGTTCCTCAAGGTTCAGTTCTTGGTCCACTTCTGTTTTTCATTTATATATATCCACTTGGTAACATCATACGCATCATACATGGACTTCAGTTTCATTTCTATGCTGATGACATTCAAATTTATCTTACCACCAGCTCTGATAGGCCATCCCTGCCTGACTCACTTATTGCATGATATCAAGCATTGAATTTCCTTAAACTAAATAATAACAAAACTGAAATAATGATGATTGGCTCTGCTTACTCAGTCAAAAGGATGGACCTGTCCTTTGAAATTGACGGGGTTCATGTTATGCTTTCTTCATCTGTCTGTGATCTTGGTGTCTTATTTGACTCAACTCTATGTTTTGCCTCTCATATTTCTTCTGTTGTTAAAAACTCTTTTTTTCCATCTTCGTAATATTGCACGTCTTCTCTCACTCTAGCTGATGCTGAAATCTTAATTCATGCGTTAATCACATCACGTCTGGATTATTGCAATGCTCAATTTCTTGGTCTATCCTATATTGTGAGATTACAGTATGTTCAAAACTTCTCACCTCTAGGTGTTCTGCTCACATTACTCCTCTACTACATGATCTTCACTGGCTTCCCATGGCACGTATTCACTTTAGGATATTGCTTCTAACATTTAAGGCATTAAATGGTCTTGCGCCTCCATATCTGTCCAATCTACTCTACTCCTACTCTCCTGCCTGGTCCCTCAGATCATCTGAGCTTGTTTTTTTGTCCATTCCTCGTTTTCAGTTGTCCATTGTATAGGTGGTAGGTCATTTAGTGTTAATGCTCCTAAATTATGGAATTTACTACCCCTTACACTTCGTAATATATCATCTTTGTCTACCTTCAAGACTCAGCTAAAAACATATCTAGTATGTATTTTGGAGAATGTGGCTATATGTGGCCTTATGTGTTTGTATTGTCTATGTGGGTGTGCAAATGTATTGTATAGCACAATGTAAAGCGACCTTGAGCTATGGAAAGGCGCTATATAAATAAAACTTCTTCTTCTTCAAGTTTATACCAAGGTATTACCCAGTTATTGTAATTACTATAATAAGTAGGCCTGCATAGACATGCACAGGACTGTAAAATAAAGTGCTACTTTTTCTTGTACTGTAGTCTTTTGTGCTTTTTTTGGCTAACATAGTGGGTCTTCTGGTTATTCCATTTCATACTGTATACTGCATATTCCAGAAATAGCTTATGCTTCATGTGCATTTGAATGAGATTCTAATGTTATTGGTCATATTGTATACTGTACTAGTTTGCGTTGAAAATAAATGATCCTCCAGAGCATGTTGAATGTGAAAATCCAGGCTTTCTGCATTTTTCACAGCTGTGAGATGTGACTTTCGCTTGTCCTTTGCATGCTTTACATAACCAGATAAACAGGAGCTGCACAAAATCACAGTGATTGTCCTCTGCTGCTTGAATCAAGTATTCAGATAATATTACAAAATATATTGTTTTATCAGGTCAGAATAAACTAATTGATGAAGGAGAATGGAAAGTTACAATTTGTTCTTTCTGGTAATGCTGAATTCAATGATAAAAGTTTTGCTTTAAAATGCTTTCAAGAGAAGTTGGTAAGGAACTAAATTACTTTTTAGTAATTACCTTTATAGCAGCCAATTTTGAGTAATAATAGAAATGTCTTCTTTAAATAGAATATGTTATTACACACACAGCTATCGCAGAGGATCTTGATTAAGGCCTTTGGCACTGTGGCCCAGTAACCTCTAATTCACAAGGAAGGTTTAGTCTGCTTTTACCGTGAATTACCCTGCCATTGCTCTAGTGCCACCCCTCCCTGCTGAGTCAGTGGTTCATTTAACACACACACACACACCCATACACACACACACACACACACACAAACTGAATCAACACTATAGTCTGGCAGTATATTTATATAGTATGTCTGTGGGATGTTCGCAACCCCACCCTGCATTTGAGAAATTCCACCACTTCCAAGATCCGTCCCAAGTGCACAGAGCCTAATGCCAAGTGCCCTGCTTCTCTCAAACATGAACTGCATAGTGGGTGACCATATTTTTTCAACCCCCAAATAGATCATCCTCGTGTGAGAGACCCCAATGCTAAAATTTAAAGGCATCTATTTCTTGTATAAAGACCCTATTTACACTGTGGAAATACACTGACTTTTTTTCTTTTCTTTTTTACACTATTTTTCTTTAAAATTTAACAGGGACCCCCTTACACCCCCTGGGGGTCCCACGTTTGAAGTTATGATTCAATTCGATCAGAGTTAATTTCAGTATTTGATACAAATTTGACCATTATATAACATAAAAAAATTAATAATAAAAAAAACTCTTGATTAACTTTCCGTTTCTAGTTATATAATTATAATATAATAAACAATGTCAGTTTTAGAAATGAATAAAAAATATTTTATTACATTAATCTCTTTTTTTTTTTTTTAAAACATTCTCATATTAAACTTCTGTAATCATTTTTATATTTATAAAAATTACATTTATAGTTTGTTGTTTCTAAAAAGACACAAGCACACGCACATTACGCCGCAATGGGCGGGGCCACGTAATGACATCAAATGACAGGCATATCAAATTACTGTAGTTCATTCTCCTACTTCCGTGTTCTTTCACTACTACCATCAACCAACCGGCCGACGCAAGAGAAGCAGAATGTCTCATCAAACCGGCATCCAAGGTAAAATCCTTTACGATCTTTTATCGTCGATTCAAATAAGTTGGACGGAGTTTATTGCATCGCTATAATGCATGTTTCTTTATTTGGCGATTGTTTGTAAACAGAATAACCTGTTGTGGTCGTTGCTGAGACTGAATTGCCTTATAGAGTTTTATTGGGAGCTAGCAGTAAACAAACCAGAGACAGACAATGAATCTGTGTCAAGTGTACTCTGTCTTTTGCTGCTCTAATATGGTCATGCAAATAAACTCCGATTGGTCTTTCACTATCAGTGTGTGTAGTCAGACTGGAGTTGAGGATTGTGCACTCATAAGGAAGGCAGCAGGTTTCAAAGGTCCAGCTGTAATAACCGTGTCACCTTTATTCAAAGCTGTTGCCAGGCATTATGCAATGGACATCTGTTTACATTGATTGAGCTTTTACTGCAGTGGCGTTGTGTTACCATGACAACAACACATTATTATAAATCAAATGCAGTTATGCTGAAGGTTTAATTAAAGATCACTTTGCATGGTAATATGGTGATTTCTGCAAAGAATTTCAAAGAACATACTTCAGGAACAATGCCTCTTTAGATTTCTCGCTTTGGTTCATCAGCCAAATTTCAATTCCGTTTTCCAGAGATGCTCAGCTTTGTTTCGGATCAGAATAAAAGGATTCATTGTGTCCTGTTCTTGCCTCTCTCTTCTCAGCTACCGGGGAAGTGAAAGAAATCTTTGCAAAGGCCCGGAATGGAGAATATCGGCTCATCAAAGTAGTGATTGAAAATGGTAAGATGAGTTTTACCTAGTTTTACACCTCAGAGTACAAACATATTTTCAAATAAGCTTATTGTAAATAGGTCATATTCATAACAACAACTGTCCATGTATTTTTCACTCACATTTTCAATTGGACTTCAATTGAACATGTTTAAAAGCTTTAAATTCAGAGCCTTGTTTTAGCAAAATTTTACATTCACAAGTTAAAGCTGCAGTCTGTAAATTTTGGCGCTCTAGCGGTTAATAAACAAAACTGCATACGTCTTGCGGAAGAACATTGTAGCCGGAGTCACACAGGTACTGGGCTACTCCATAGTGGTACGACCCGAACCAGTCTAAAATAGTCTGAATATAAACACTTAATATAGGTGTACCCTAGTGTTTCAGGATAAGACAAAAACACGGTTTGGAAAATGGATTCATGATGTACTTGCTCATTATATAATTTTTTTGTAAATTTTGAACACAAAAAAAGTTACGGACAGCCACTTTAAGACTAAAGGCCCATTCACACCAAGAACGATAACTATATTAGCTTCCACACCAACACACTATATCATTTTGTTTATTGTAAGCACGCACTGCAGTTTTGTCGTCTGCTGCTTTAAAGTCGAGTGGATTCTGATTGGCTGTCAATGGCTGTGCCGTTATAGTTATAGTTCTAGTGTGCTTTTTTAGATTTTTCAAACTATATCTTTATCATTAGTTATCTGGCTTGGTGTGAACGGCCCTCATTTATTTATGAGAACACAAAACAAAAAACTTATTATGAAAATAATTAAAATTTGTATATATATTTTTTAATAATATGTATATATATGTATGTTCACTTTGTTTTATTGTTGTTTTTTGTTCTTTATCTCACATTCTCTAAACTGTTAAATAATGCTCTATACTTTTTTTGTTTTACATTTGACTGAACTAAATAGAAGATTTAAATAGAAAAAAAGATTGTTCATGTATGACCAAAGAATCATATCACGCTTTCCTTTCTCCCATTGTGTTCCTGTAGAGAAGTTAGTTCTTGGCGGAAGTAAACGGGCTGCCAAGAAATGGGACCAGGAATGGGACAGCTATGTTCTCCCACTCGTGGAGGATGACATGCCCTCGTACCTTCTCTACCGGTTGGATACCACAAACAACCAGGGGTACGAGTGGGTCTTTCTGGCCTGGTCTCCGGATCACTCTCCAGTGAGTTTGTTTGCATGCTGTCCTCTTCTTGCAGCTGGTACGAGGCCAAAGGAAATCATGAGATGGCATCGCTCAGTGCATTTTAATCCATCCACTCCATATATAGTATCCCTGGTTTAAAGCTCTTTAAAAAAAATATCCCAGTTAAGCCTGTCCATTTTAAAACAGCCTGCTTTGTAGTACTATGTGGATAAGATCATCAAGGATATTGTACTATTGTTATAACAAAAGAGTATATCTAAAGTGAATGTGGGTAACTATGGAGATCCACTTGTAATTTGATCTTTTACAGACAGAATAAGTATCAGGTAAGCTCATAAAATTAGTCTTTGCATTCAAGAAAAGATCTAG
>RJVU01079805.1:6994119-7013020 GCA_003731715.1 Anabarilius grahami | reverse complement strand
CTGATGCATGTTCAAGCTTGTTCCTAAAAAAAAAAAAAAAGAACAAAAAAAAAAAATCCAGAAACCTATTTTGAAAACAAATATTTTCTTTCAGGTCCGACAAAAGATGTTGTATGCTGCTACGAGGGCCACGCTGAAAAAAGAGTTTGGTGGTGGACACATTAAAGAGGAGATTTTTGGCACAGTGAAGGTATGCCATCTTTCTTAAAATCAAATTCTCTCATGAATGAAACACAGCCGTAGGTTTCCCCACTAATGCGTCTCTGTCTGGCCAGGATGATGTCTCTCTAAACGGCTATAAAAAGTACCTCAGCTCCCAGGCGGCGCCTCTGCCTTTGACTGCAGCAGAGGAGGAACTGAGGCAAATCAAACTCAATGAGGTAATGCTGACATCAGCGTAAACATAGCATGGGTGAACACCTTAGTCAGGCCCTGCTAAGGTTTTATTAAAATAGGGTGAAAACCACATCAGTCCAACCGTCTACATCAGGCCTTTTGTATTCAGTAACTTCATGACCTGAGGTAAAACACTGTTAAGCTGTCAAAAAAGAAAAAGAAAAAGATGGATACTTCCTAACTGAGGCTGCTCTTTAGAAGCCATTAGGCCAGAACCGTTTAGTACACTACACTGCATTGAGAACTAAAGAGATTTTTTTCCCCCTCTTTGTTGGTGATTGGTTGTTATTTTGCTGGCTGAGTAGATCTAATATATTTGCATATATCTTGTGATGCAGTTTGTTGTTTTGATCTATTTACAGGTCAAAGCCTACTGTGTTAACATGATTTGTGGAAAAGAGTCTGCTAAAAACGTAAATGTAATATTTAAGATCAAACATAAGCTGACTAAAAATAGAGAAGCTCAGTCCCATGCACTCTCTCATTTTAACCAGCTCCTGGAACCAATTGCAAAGGATGCTGCTGGCAGTGCATACAAACCTCCCATAAACCATAAAAGGATATGCTCTGACTCTTAAATGCCTCAGTGGCTGTTTCAATATGACAGGCAGCCTAAATGAACCAATCAAAAGGCTTGCTGAACTCCCCTCAGAGCAGCAGCTGTGGGAGGAAGATAATACTACACTAATCTACATGTATAAGAGGAGAGGAAAGCAGCTTTGTGGTGTTTTATTTTTATTAATTTGTTGAAAGAGAGATTTTATTGAGTAGATGGGTGTATGAAACACTGGTCCCAATCCTGGATGAAAGGAGGCAGAGAGGCAAAGCAGGAAGTTCATTCAGTGGGTGCAACGCAAAATGTGGCATGCAGTGTTGACATGTCCATTTTTATTATATATATTTATTCCTGTGATGGAAAAATGTAATTTTCAGCATCATTGCTGCAGTCTTCAGTGTCACATGATCCTTCAGAAATCATTCTAATATGCTGATTTGGTGCTCAAGAAACATTCTTATCAATGTTAAATACAACAGTTGTGCTTTTTAATATTTTTGTGGAAACCGTGATATTTATATTTGTATTAGTGCAATTATTTACTGCCACTTTTTGATCAATTTAAAGCATCATTGCTGAATAAAAGTATTCATTTCTTTAAAAAAAAAAAATTTGTCAACACTGGTGACATGGCAGTTAATCAAGGGTCAGAAGTCAAATCTGAATATACCATTAGTTGGATATCTGAATATACTTTTATACACTGTGTAACAACACTGTTTCATAAACCACACCATGAATTTTAGAGCTCATTTCTAACTAATCATTTAACAACTGTTGTGACTGCTTTGGTTATTACAGGCCAGTGCATACACATTATTAAGGTTATATGTGTGTTTTTCAGTTGCAGACAGACATCCATGTTGACACAAAGCAGCAGACTCTTCAGGGAGTGGCGTTCCCTATGCAGAGAGAAGCTATTCAGGCACTGGAGCAGTTCAGGGAGAAAAGGATTAACTACGTTCAACTGGTACTTCAGGCCTTTTTTTCCCCCTTCACCACTCCCATCATCTCTGTACAATAGCATCTTATCCCTCCTTTGCTCTATACAGTATACTGCATTCAAAGAAATGACACCTGTGCATAATGGCCTGAACTTGTTGACAGACTGGTTGGGCTGACCCTTACCCGCATAACCACCAACATGTAACTATTCAATGATACTTATTATGCCAATCCCATTAACAGGAAATAGATTTTCCTAAAGAATCCATCAAGTTGTCCAGCACGACTCCTACGGATCTGAAAGATCTGCCTAAAAGGATCCCAAATGATGCGGCTAGGTATCACTTTTTCCTTTACAAACACTCTCATGAAGGAGACTACCTTGAGTCCACAGGTAATCAAATGTTTATAGATGACAAAATTATATATGAATTGTGTATATATACATTTTTTAAGTATTTGAAAGATGTCTGTTATGCTCAGTGAGGCTGTATTTATTTGATAAATAATATTGTGAAATATTATTACAGTTTAAAATGTTTTCTATTTTAGTATATTTTGAAATGTAATTTATTCCTCTGACGGTAAAGCTGAATTTTCAGTCTTCAGTGTCACATGATCCTTCAGAAAATCTTCTGTTCGAAAAACCTTTCTTAATGTTTCTGAAAACAGTTGTGCTGCTTAATATTTTTGTGGAAATTGTGCTACCTTTTTTTTTTTTCAGGATTCTTGCTGAATAAAAGTATTAATTGTAATTATTGTTTTATATATTTACAGTATATAAATTAAGACTGATATTCTAATTTTAGATTATTTTTTAAATTACCATTACTGTTTATATATTTCTGTTTTTCTTAAATGTACTATTAAATTAAGTATTATGTCTGAGGACAGTTTAGGGGTATTAAATTATTGAAGGTGTATTTAACAAAATGACGTATTACACATTGAGTGAACATCTCTCAAGTTGAACTGTTCAAATTTTAAAAACTAATGGCAAGTCTCTCTTGTTGGACTTTTTTTGTCAGTATTTTCAACAGTGCTTGTGAGAAACAAATATGTATAATGCATTTTCATACTCTTTTAATGCTTTTTTTTGTGTGTGTGTGTGTTTCCAGTGTTCATTTACTCAATGCCTGGTTATAAATGCAGCATCAGAGAGAGAATGCTGTATTCAAGCTGCAAGAACCCTCTCATAGATACAGTGGAGAGAAACTTGGGCATTGAAATTGCAAAAAAGGTATTATATTCTAGCCGAACCATTCTTACTGTAGTATTAAGTACATTACAGCATACATCATCTTGTTTAATTCCTGGAAGCATGAATATGCTATCAGACCATTTACAATAATGTTAATGTTATTGTTTTCAACCTGTCTCATTTAATTCTTCATCCTTTCAGCTGGAAATTGACAATGGTGATGAACTAACCAGTGACTTCCTGTATGAAGAGGTCCATCCCAAGCAGCATGCGCACAAGCAAGCTTTTGCCAAACCCAAGGGGCCAACCGGGAAGAGGGGTGGCCGTCGAATCACACGGGCGCCGGGGGATGGTAGCGATGAAGATTAAACCTCTTCCTATTCCGAGATTGACCGTGGTACATTCCACTTAGTCTAATGAATCCCGTCCTGAAGCGAATATCCATTTTACCTTGACTCATCTCTAGACCACAGCCCTATAGACTGATCTATGCACAAAGAAAAAAAACACTAAGCCTGTGAAATTACATTTTGTAGCTTGCAATATGATACGCTATGTCGAAGAACACAGATCGAGGTCCACCAGAATGTATTTTACAAAGCTTCACTTGCATTCAAGGATGCCGTCTGTGACGTTCCTGGTAATATTTTTAACACTATTTTGCTGTTTACTTGCATATTAGAGAAGATTATGATATAGAGTGCAATACTGTTGAAATAGACACTCCATTTAGTGTTTGTTTTCCAGAAATAGATACTGATTGTCAAGGAAAACCCTTTTTGAAGAAAATTTTAAAGAAAAAAAAAACCTTAAGAGATGGTTTCCCATAAACGGACATCTAACCTAGTCCATGTATACATTGCACTTTCAATGGTAGCTTTCCAGTAAAAGTTACATTTTAGCTGAGGAGTAGCGTTAATATTTGTCCAGGAAATTGGCTTTGGAGATTAAGCAAGATTTATGTTAGGAAAACGCCCGTGAATCTTGCTCCGAGTGGTTGTCTGATCAGGAAGGTCAGAAGTTCAGATCTGTTGTATGAGGCCATAAGCATTATTTATTAACTTTCTGATTGATTGGGTTGAAAAATTTCTTAACGAGTGACCAAATAAATCATTTGAGAAGTTCATCAGTATTCTGACAGCCACTGAACCTTGTAGCGATAAGGTAGGGATGATTTCAATGAAGGATTTGCCAAGAATAATGTGCTGAAAATGTTCCAATACCTTTTTTAATTATGTATTAATTCTTAAAAATTGGTCTTGTGGTTTTTTCTTTTTTTTTAAATGTAGGATTGTTTAAATAATGAGAGATGATTATTGTAGAATCAGTCATAACACAAATCTGAAAAAGTGATGCTTCTCTGCATCTTTGCTATTTTACATGTTCTTCTAGTGAAGACTAAACCCGCAGAGATACTATTTTTCTAAGCCTGTACAGCTGTTTGTCCAGATGATGTCGTTGTCTAACATCTTGAACTGAGTGTTCATGGTTTCAGGGGTTTATGGCCATCCTGTCTGTCCGAGTGAATGTTGTACATGTCAACCAATGGTCAACCTCCATTTCATGCCATTCGCAACAACACTATTGTATACATTGCATGGAGTTCAGTTCACTTGAGATGCTGTTGAAACCACTCATAAGGGAAGGGACTGCAAGTCCAATAATCTCGGGACGATCCATCTATTGATTAACAACAGGCAAACCACTATTAACATGTCTCTTGTGTAAGGGTGTTATGAAGTCTGGATCTGAATCATTGTAGAGTCTTAAATGTCTTTTTCTATGCATTGTATAAGAAAGAGGAGAGAGAAAAATAAAAAGATTTGAAGATACCTTTACCTTTGGAGTCTCTATCTATATCTAGTGCACATTTATTTTTTTTGTTTATATAATGTATTTATTTTAGCTCAATACATGCTATTTAATGTCTGGTTCTCATGAGTTAATGTGACAACATGCCTCACAATTTTTTTTTACAGTAAAATCAGTACTTTAGATAGCAAAAGGATAAAAAATATTTTTTAAACAAAACAAAAATCGTCACTTAAAGGGATAGTTCACCCTAAAATGAAAGTTCTGTCATAATTTACTCACCCTCAAGTTGTTCCAAACCTGTATGTGTTTCTTTTTCTTTCTGAACACAAAAGATATTTAAAGAATGTTGGTAATCAAACAGTTGACTTTAGCCATTGACTTCCATAGTAGGAAAAAAATACCATGGATGTCAATGGCTACTTTCAACTGTCTGTTTACCAGCATTCTTCAAAATAACTTATTTTGTGTTCAACAGAAGAAAGAAAATCAGGTTTGGAACGACTTGAGGGCGAGTAAATGGACATTTTCTTTTTGGGATGAACTATCCCTTTAACGTAAGATGTTCGCTTCTGTGTCTTTAAGAGCGATACCACGTGCTGCGGAAGAAATCAACTGACAACAATAGCACGCGGGTGAGTGAACGCACTATTTTGCTTAATTTCTTTTATGACATAACAGTGTTAAACGCACGAGCCTTTGTAAACGCAATTCGCCTGTTCTTATGTAATATTTTAATGTTAGCACGATTACATCCTCTTTATTTTGCATCATATGTTTATACAAGTCAATGCATCTAAAATAATAATGAAATATATCAGTTAAGAGTGTTTTTGTTTATGATTTAAGAATGGAGAGAGACACTCTCTCCTGCTGTATAACAGACCATGAAGGTTTCCATGGGACTATAAAAAACTCACCCCAAGACTTTGTGGTTGTTGAGATAGACACCCATGGACAACTTGTTAACAGTCCTAATGTTCAGGAAGAACACGCAAAAATACCTTCTCAACCAAGTCAAGCTAATAAAAGGGATGATATATTAAAGCAATCTAAACCAGATGACACTGCCATTTTAAATCAGGACTGCTTCGATCTGAATCTAATCCTGGGTCCAGCTATGAATGAAGAGTTGGAACATTTTACTAACAAAATGAGAGCAAATCCAAATGAAATTTGTGAGCAAGAAAAGGCGGAACTGTCTTTGGGTACTTATCCTGATAAGCACCTGAGAGCTGTTGTCCACAGAGCAATACGATACAACTTCCCCTTCCTCCAGACTGTGACCAACCAATCAGAGATTCGGGTCAGAGAGGACCCAGACTTCAAGGAGCTCGCCAGTTTAGCCTCTGAAGGAGAAGCTGAAGAGTTCTTCAGGTTCATCGATGCCAAAGTCCCCGGCACAGTGTTCACCTTCCTGCCTGATGATAGCAAGGAGCACCGAACTTCAGTTCACCATTTTGTTAGCAGGCGGTTTGGGAAGCTTGTGGAAACCAAGAGCTTCACCGACCAGCAGAAGACTTCCATTACAGTGAGACTAAGGGAGAGAAGTAAACAACCCAAGAAGAGAACAATAGCAGATTGTCAAGAGGAGGTGGGGACATTATACACAGGTGAGCGGAGAAGACACATTTCTTATCATCATTTATAGCTGATCCTCAATGGAAATCAGTCAAAAATGCAAGTCTTCATTTCCCATCAGCTTTCACACTGCGGAAGGAGAACTTGGAGACTTTGGAGGCCATCAGCTACATGGCTGCAGTACTTGGAGTGCTTCCGTCTGATTTTACCTACGCAGGAATCAAAGACAAGCGAGCCATCACCTACCAGGCAATGGTGGTGAAAAAGATCTCTCCAGAGCAGTAAACAGACCATTGGCCAATTAGCCCCTTTTCCTATTGTTTATTTTTATTTTTTTCAATTTTCTTGAACATAATTTAAAAAATTAGTTATCGTAAATGTGTTGTTGACAATGTTCTGTTCTACAGGGGTTTTCAAACTGAGGTCTGGGGATACCCAGGCTAGGGTGTCTGCAGAAAATAAAAAATAAAAAATAGGACTGTTAATGTGTTAACTTGAGATATTAATGAAGCATGTAACAGTGATATTAATATTCTCAATGACCCTTTTTAAAAAAAGTTTTTTTACCATTACCATTTCATTTTGCTTTCTAAAACTGGTAATAAATCTTGAACTGCAAAAAAAATATTCTCTGTCTTCCCTCAACAAGAAAAAAAAATCTGCAAAAAATTAAACAAATAAAATTAAATATTTTAA
This sequence comes from Anabarilius grahami, assembly GCA_003731715.1. Lineage (NCBI taxonomy): Eukaryota > Metazoa > Chordata > Actinopteri > Cypriniformes > Xenocyprididae > Anabarilius > Anabarilius grahami. Next base: position 7,005,833 of record RJVU01079805.1, on the reverse strand, counting down.
AATTAAATGCATTTTATAAGAAAAAAGACAGAGAAAACTGAAAAGATTTGAAGATACCTTTAACTTTGGAGTCGTCTGTCATTTTATTAGGTTCTGTAATTATCACAATGAACTACAAGATTTTTTGTAATTGCAAATATGTTCTATTTCTTAAGATCTGCAAAAAATAAAAAAAATAAAAGTAAATATGTTCAAATTAACATACAGTGGTGCTCAGGATAAAATGAGCAAAAATCTAACATTTCATTGAAGGAAAAGAATTGAAAGTGGGGGAAAATCACATTATGAAATAAATGTTTTTCTCCAAAACACGTTGGCCACAATTATTGGCACCCCTAGAATTTTTTATGAGTAAAATATCTCTGAAGTATATTCCCATTCATATTTAAATTTTTTAGCACTCCAGGGTGATCATGAACATGAAATTGACCAGTCATGACTTCCTGTTCCACAGGAGTATAAACATGAGGAAACACAAAGGCCAAATTCCCGTAATCATTCATCACAATGAGTAAAACCAAAGAATATAGTTCTGATGTGCAGCAAAAGATGGTTGAGCTTCACAAAATAGAAAATGGCTGTAAGAAAATAGCTAAAGCATTGAAAATCCCCATTTCCACTATCAGGGCAATAATTAAGAAGTTCCAATCAACTAAAGATGTTACAAATCTGCCTGGAAGAGGACGTGTGTCTAAATCGTCCTAATGCATGATGAGGAGGAAAGTTTGAGTGGCCAAAGACTCTCCAAGGATCACAGCTGGAGAATTGCAGAGGTTAGTTGAGTCTTGAGTCTCAGAAAGCCTAAAAAAAATGATCAAACAGCACCTACATCCCCACAAGTTGTTCTGGAGGATTTCAAGAAAAATCCTCTACTCTCATCCAGAAACAATCTCCAGCATATTCAGTTGTCAGACAAGACTGGAACTTCAAACGGGACCTGCTGGAACTTTAATGTTGTAGGCCTATTTTTCTGCTGGAGGTCCTGGACATCTTGTTCAGATACATGGTATCATGGATTCTATCAAATACCAACAGATAAAAATATAAACCTGACCTTCTGCTAGAAATCCAATAATGTGCCGTGGTTGGATCTTCCATCAGGACAATGATCCAAAACAAACATCAATACCAACACAAAAATGTGTCACTTAGCACAAAATGAAGCTTCTGCCATGACCATCCCAGTCCCCTGACCTGAACCCTAGAGAAAATGAATGGAGTGAACTGAAGAGAAGAAGCACCGACATGAAGCTGGGAATCTGAAGGATCTGGAGAGATTCTGTATGAAGGAATGGTCTCTGATCTCTTGTCAGGTGTTCTCCAAACTCATCAGGCATTATAGGTGAAGACTCAGAGCTGTTATCTTGGCAAAAGGGGGTTGCAAAAAGTATTTAACAAAAGGGTGCCAATAATTGTGGCCAACGTCTTTTGAGAAAAACATTTATTTCATAATGTGATTTTTCCCCCCACTTTCAATTCTTTTCCTTCAATGAAAGATTAGATTTTAGCAAATTTTATGAATTAAAGATCAAAAGGATAAACAATGCAATTATTTTTATTGTCATCTTTGATCATATCTACTAAGGGTGCCAATAATCCTGAGCACCACTGTATATATATATATACATTTCAGATATATTTTACATTTTGGTTTACTACACTGACAGTATAAAAACCATTTACGTTTAAATAAATAAAATTAAAATAATTGTTTACATTATTTTAATTTTGCTGTCTTTATAATTTTACACAATTTTTCTTTTACACAGTATAGATGAGTTTTTATACACATGGAATGAGGTTCTTGGCATCACAATTTGAGGGTCCTTGTCATTAAAAAGTTTGAAAAGCCCTGTTTTACTTCACTCCATTCGTAGATACATATAAAACTTCTATTGGCAGGTTGCTGGACAAAGTCTCAGAGTTTGAGCGGAGAGGAATGCAGATCTCTCATGTCCATCCTGTGTCTGAACCCCTTAAGCTTGGCAGACTCCAGGGAAATCACTTTGATCTGGTCATAAGAGACCTGAAGCCTCATGGGAAACATGGACTTGCAGAGCTGCAGCAGCTTGTGAAAGAGGCAGTGGAAAATGTGAAGGTAAATATGTGCATGTTCACCAGCATTTAATGAATAACTGAAATGGACAAACACAACAGTTTAAAAATTATTTTGTTTTTTACAGAACAGAGGCTTTGTGAATTATTACGGTCCCCAGCGGTTTGGAAGTGGATCATGTGTCCAAGCAGACCAAATAGGACTTGTGCTCTTAAAGGAGGAAATGGTACAACTTCATGTCATTTTTTTCCATTTAATGTCTATATGTGGTGCACCATCTTTACTTAAAAAAGCCCTAAAACAGTTTGTGTTTTGAACAGGAGGCTTCTGTTAAGCTGTTCTTCACCCCGGAGGATGGTGATGACCTTCAGAACAAGGCAAAACGTCATTTTCTTCTCACAGGTTTGTGCTGGGATTTCTCTGACAACTAAAGTTTATGATAGTTCACCCAATAATGGAAATTTGATCATTGTTTACTAATCCTTTACATCGTACCTTGGCATACTAGTGTACTGTAGATAAATAGTAAACATTGTTGCTTTATAGATTTCAGTTATTGTGCATCCAAGAACAACTAGTCATTTCCTTGCATCTCTTTCTTCAGGGAATGCCAAAGAGAGCTTGGCACTCATGCCAGCTTACAAAGCCAGAGAGCGGCTTATGCTCCGTGCACTCCACCGGTACGGCAGTGGGCAGGAGGGTTGCATACGTGGTTGGCTCAGTTTACCCCACAGCATGAGGGTCTTCTACCTCCACTCTTACTGTAGCAGAGTGTGGAACGAAGCAGCCAAATACCGGCTCCAAAAACTCGGCTTTAAGGCTGTCCAGGGAGATCTGGTTTGGGCTGGATCTGAAACGGGACTCAAAAGCTCCACAGAGGAACTGAACGCTCCACAGGTTAGGAACTTGGTTAAGTGCTGTGAAAAGAAAATAAATTTTGGACTTCATTGAAATATTTTGGACTTCCAGGACTTACTTTCATAAAGCATTTGTGCTGTGAAAAAATATTTATGGACTGTATGTAGATGTGGGTGACTGATTTAACCCTTTTTTTGTTTAAATTTTAAAAAAGAAGAAAAAAAGGTATTTTCTTAAAATTGTTATGCTAATTAATAGAAATGATAAATATAATTTCTGTATATATATATATTTATTAAAAATGTATTCTGATACACATTTATGAATATTTCATATATAAAATTGATAAATATGTAATATAAAAATATAAATTATATATTTGTAGTCATTTCATTTGTAGTAATTGCTTGATTTCTGTGCTGTAGGTCCATGTTGTGGCCTCTGAGGAGGAGAAGAATGAAGTTTTCTCATTAGACCAGGTACTATGTTCAAATGTCTTCTTTCCTCTCGCTGTCTGCTAACCCTTACCCATCAGTGTTTCTGCTGGTTTTCTTCTAGGTGATTCTTCCGATGCCAGGAAATAGTGTCAAGTACCCAGAAAACCTGCTGGGCCAATGGTATCAGGACAGATTGGCTCAGGATGGCTTGGGGTCATGCCGTTTCAGAGTGACTCCTCTTAAACTCAACGTCCCGGGATGTTATCGCCCCCTGCTTGCAAAGCCACAGAACATCACATTCAGCTTGCAGACTGAGGAAGAGCCAAGTCTGTCGCTAACCTTTAACCTGGATGCATCCTGCTACGCTACTGTGTGTCTCGGAGAGATTATGAAGAGTAATCTTTCATAGTTCAGTCAATGACAATGAATTAAAGACATTTACAGTCTAAATAATGTGGATCTTTGGTAAAGTCAAATATGAGGGGCTGTTGAGAAATGTTGGACCTCTAGGACTTCCTGTCAAGCATTTGTGCTTTCAGAGGAATTAACCACACAGGAAAAGAAGAGGAATTCTGGATGGGAAGCCATTCCATAACTGTGGTGTATGCAAGTGCAGTTATTAACAGAAAACAATTGCCTTCCATTAAACCAACAGATAAACATTAATTCAAATGATTTCTATGGTATGTATTGTGTGCCTTAGGGATCTTGAAGTGTTAAAGTATCTTCTGTGCCAGTGTCATCGATGAGGAGTCTCAGAGTCATCTGGAACTCTGGATGGGTCTTGAAGTTGTACTGGGTCCTGTTGCAAAGATTTAATAAAAATTTTATTGACAATTCTCTTTTTTTTGAGATACTTATGTTGACATACTTGTTGATAAACTAGAATATTTTCTCACGTCATCTTATTTAGGATTATATTCCACTCATTAATGATCAGTTGATTTCAGCGTCTTGACCTGATATTTGTTTATGTAGGGGCGAGTTGTAGGTAAGAGAGCCGACATTTAAATTCCATATATTTTACAACAAAAAGGGTCTTGACCAACAGAGCAACATGAATCTAGTAGTTTCGTTAAATGATCCAGATCAGCTCTCAACTGATGTGGTAAGACAGATACAATGCAGAACACACATAAATGGCAGTTGTTTTTTTGTTGTTTTTTAAAAATCATCTTAAAATTACTTCTATACAGATGAAACAATATAAATGAACACATACTATGCAGGAAATTATTTGGTGACTGAAGACAGTGAAATCTGACAAAGCCAAGATCACAAAAATGAAAACCAAACAATGTATGAAAAGGTTCTGTGACTTAGAGGATACTAAGTTGATTTCTATACCTGAAAGTAATTTCTATACCAGATGTATGTCAGATTCAGTGGCTCAAGTGATAATGCATTTCCTTTTAATCATGGAATTCTGAGTTCAAATCCTGCTATTGCTTGCATTTGTTGTTTTATTTAATGCTGTAGCTAGACTAAAAATCAACCAAATATAACCAACTCATTTTCCACAAAGTCTGTGGCTCAGTGGTTAATCACTTGCTTTATCATGCACCTTATCATGGTGTTCTTTGTTCAAATCACATGATTACTGAATTTTTTCATCACAGAAAACAAAACCCTCAATAAAACTCTGCCCAAAACACCCCTTAGTTTCTCAGACTCAGTGGCTCAGGAGATAAAGCATTGAATTTTAATCTTGGAGTCGTAAGTTCAAATCTCACTTTTACCTATGTTAAATTGTATATCCAACAAAAGTCTCTAAACAACAATCATCTTTGTGAAGGCCATGGTGGAGCAGCGGTAATACACATATCACTTGCAAATAAAGTGACAAAAGAGACATGGGTTTGAATCTCTTAAGCAAACAATGTTTTTCATCATATAAAACAAAGCTCTCAATAAAACCCTGTCAAAAAACATTTTCATCTCAAGACAGTCAGTAGCTCAGGAGATAAAGTGTTGAGTTTTAATCTTGGAATCACGAGTTCAAATCTCACTTTTACCTACGTTACTTTGTATATCCAACAAAAGTCTCGAAACACCAACCCTCTTTATGAAGGCCATGGTGGTGCAGTGGTAATACATATATCACTTGCAGATAAAGTGGCAAAAGAAGCATGGGTTTGAATCTGTCAAGTGAACAGCTTTTTCCAGCATATAACACAAAGCTCTCCATAAAACCCTGTCAAACAAAACAACTTCACCTCGAGAGACTCAATAGCTCAGAAGATAAAGTGTCGAGTTTTAATCTTGGAATCGTGAGTTCAAATCCCATTTTTACCAACATTAATTTGTACATCCAACAAAAGTCTCTAAACACCAACCATCATTGTGAAAGCCATGGTGGTGCAGTGGTATGTCACTTGCAAATAAGGTAACAACAGAAACGTGGGTTCAAATCTCTCATTTGAAAGGCTTTTTTCCCATTATATAACACAAAGCCTCAATAAACCCCAGTCCAAAACCTCTCTCACCTCGAGAGACTCAGTAGCTCAAGAGATAAAGTAATGAAGTTTAATCTTGGAGTTGCAAGTTCATATCCTACTTTTACCTATGTTAATTTATATATCCAACAAAAGTCTCAATACACTAACCTTCATTGTGAAGGCCCGGATGGTGCAGTGGTTAAACACTTGTTACTTACAGATAAAGTAGCAACAAAGACATGGGTTCAGGTCTCTCATTTGAATGTTTTTTTCCCCATTATATAACACAAAGCCCTCAATAAACCCCAGTCAAAAACTTTCACCTTGAGAGACTCAGTAGCTCAAGAGATAAAGTGATGAATTTTAATCTTGGAGTCACAAGTTCAAATCCCACTTTTACCTATGTTAATTTGTATATCCAACAAAAGTCTCTAAACACCCAACTGCATTCTGAAGGCCACAATGGTGCAGTGGTTAAACACATGTTACTTACAGATAAAGTAGCAATAGAAACATGGGTTTGAATCTCTCAAGTGAGCACCTTTCTTCCATCATATAACACAAAGCTCTCAATAAAACACTGTCAAAAACATTTCACCTCAAGGGGCTCAGGAGGTAAAGTGTTGAATTTTAATCTCGAAGTCGTGAGTTCAAATCCTACTTTTACCTATGTTAATTTGTATATCCAAAAAAAGTCTCTAAACACCTGGTTTCTTTATGAAGTCCACTGTGGTGCAGTGGTAAAACACGCCACTTGTAGATAAAGTGGCAATAGGGACATGGTTTTGAATCTCTCAAGCAACCAGCTTTTTCCATCATATAACACAAAGCTCTCAATAAACCCCTGTCAAAAATGCTAAGCAACTCAAAAGACTCAGTGGCTCAGTAGAACCCATTGAGTTTTCATCTTGGAGACCTGAGTTCAATTCCTGTTATTGCTTATGTGAAATTTCTGTCGTTAAATCAGACAAAGTTCCCCAAACTGCCTCTCTCAGCGTGAAAGCCACAATGGCACTATCGGCTAAACACACGTTGGTTGCGGACAAGGTTGCTATAGAGGAATGGGTTCAAACCCCACCTTGACATGTGGGGGTCACCCCACAGAAAGAAAGAAAGCTGTAGAAACAGCAAAGTACCTGGGGTGGTACAACAAACAAGGGGTGTCACGGCAGAGACAGATACCTGAGACTCACAGGAAAATGAGTACTCTGAGATACACAGACTTACTGGCTGACATACCTGGGGTGGTGAGATGAGAGATGAAGGCCAGACTGTGAAGTGGGATGGAAGAGAGGTGGGGATAGAGAAAGTAGGAGGAGCAAAGAAGGGTGAAAAATGAGTATTAAAATTGTATTTTAATTTCCCTCCCCCCTAAAAACCACCATTCCCATTGAGAGCTGCTGCAGAGAGGAGATTTGAACCCTGGTCTCCCATGTCAGTTTTACTTCTCACACCATGAGTACTGACCACTGGACTACAAGAACCTCATACAGATGAATGTTCAGTTGTTTTATTTAGAGAATTTTGAAAAAAAAAAAAATTTCATTAAAATCAAATTTTTATATATTTTTTATTTTTTTATTAGTTTATTGTTTTTCATTATTTTTATTAAAAATAAAAATAAATGTCAATTGACATATGTACTCACCAGTAGCGCTACAAAGTTTCAAAAGTAATTTAAGTAAGTGACCACATTGGATGTTTCTATGAAGTGCATCAATTCAGTTCATAGAAACATCCTGATGGATGTATATGTTCCTAAAGCTACACTGTGAAACAAATACAGAGGAGTATATTAAACTTCAGTAAAGCTCAAAAATAATCATTTTGGCTCAATCGAACCTTCTTTCCCGTTTTATTGTGATGACGCCCATCATATAAACCCTCCACACACCGCATTGCCCGATGCTTCAGTAATATTGTGTATGCTGCGCTCCACAATACTGCACTCAACTATGTTCACTTAATATGTGCATCACCTTTCACTGCTAAATGAATGCTGTGACTCACATGCTGTTGAAGTCGAGGTAATGGCCTTCAATCTGTCTCTGTGATTCTGGAGACACAAAATATATGTGTTTTACAATATCTCCATCCCTCCACCAAGAATGTTGAGGAAAGGATGAACATATGCTGTAGTAGGGTAGTAAATAAACCTTGGGTACACCAATGACAGGTACCAAAGGGATAGTTCCCCAAAAAAGGCTGGGAAACAATGGGTTTTATTGACCAGTGACATATGGAGAAAATATAAGAATAACTAAATTTACATGCACCCTCATAATGTGATTATTATGAGATTTGGGAAATATTGTGATTAAACTTTAACTTGTGTAAACAATAATCATAGTAAAATGTGTGGCATATGCATGTAACCACTTCAATCACATGAATCTCAAGAAACTGAGTTCATGTTGACAACATTGCGTCACATGAATATAATGCAGTGTACTGTTGGTCAAAATCACTCAAATTAAGTTTTGCATTTCACGCAAGTAGATTAAAAGAGTGGCCAGTAACACACCAACTGTATATAAGTTAATCACTTGTGCTGTGCACTAGGGTATATGAAAAATAGCCACAATTCTCAGTGAATAATCGGAATAATGAAAATTGCTTGTAAACAGGAGCTTGTGTCATGTAAACATCTTATTTTAATTAAGTCCTTACTCTGATTATTGGAAATAATCATATTATTGGTGCACATGTAAACATAGTCAATGACACATTTCTCTTTTATGTTCCACAGAAGAAAGAAAGTCATGCTAGTTTGAAACAACATGAGGGTGAGAACACAATGACAGAATTATTATTTTAAAGGTGAACTTTCACATAGGTATTTACTACCCAACAAAGCACATTCATTCTGTCCACTGCTCAAGCTTACTATTTCATCAAAAAAATGAAATATAATAGACAAACACAGACATAAGCATTACCTGTGCATGAGCAGATGTCCATCATCATTACACTGAATGATGATTCTTTTGGCTGGGTATAACGGTTATGCCTTTTTCTGCAGGGAAAGACATTAAAGGGTTAGTTCACCCAAAAATGAAGATTACCCCATGATTTACTCACCTTCAAGCCATCCTAGGTGTATATGACTATCTGCTTTCAGACGAACACAATCGGAGATATATTTAAAAATATCCTGGCTTTATAATGGTAGTGAATGGGGGGTGCGAATTTAAAGCCCAAAAAAATGCATCCATCCATTACAAAAATAATCCAGGGGGTTAATAAAGGCCTTCTTTGTGAAGAGATGGGTTTTTTTTAAAGAAAAAATATCCACATTTAAAACTTTATTAACTATAATAAGTAGCTTCCGGAAGATGGCCGCATGCATCGATTTGTGGATATTATGGATATTTTTCTTACAAAAACCCATTGCTTCACTTCACAATGTCTTTACTAACCCCCTGGAGCTATATGGATTATTTTTTATGATGGATGCATTTTTTGGGCTTCAAAATCATGCCTCCCATTCCCAACCATTATAAAGCTTGAAAGAGCCAGGATATATTTAATTATGTCTCCAACTGTGTTAGTTTTAAAGAAGATAGTCATATACACCTAGGATGGCTTGAGGGTGAGTAAATAATGGGTTCATTTTAATTTTGGGTGAACTAACCCTTTAATAAACAAAGACATTGCTCTATATTGCATATTCAACCTTTCAATTGTAAAACAGAACTAAGAATCTTAGTTATAGAAACTAGGGGTAGACTTGTTTTTTAGTAACTGCATGTTTTCAGTAACTCTATTAACAAACATGAATACAGTAAGATTATTATGTACAGTGACACCACAACATCAGAAGTTAAAAGCCCTATTGCTCATTATTCTACTTTATAAGCTTTATAAGAATCGCCTCCTTAGATTCACATTATAAAGGTAAAGCAACAACTACGGATTCATCTGTTCCTCTGACAAGGGAGTTCAGAAATAGGGCAGCATGTAAACATAGTCGAGCAGCATCACCCAATGACTCCAGCAAAAGCATTAAAGCCATGCTTTGACATCAAAAGGCATACATCCATACAAACTTAATTAACAACTTAAATAAAAACGAGGACTGTTATATACTCCGTGATAGCGACTTTACAAAAGAAACGCACTTTATGCGTAAAGTTACTTACAGGTGAGTCGCGTGGCATTATCGCAATGTGAGTCAGTTGATTTGTGGAATATGTGCTGTTGAGTGACACTGTCACTGAGCTGTCATCTGCAGGATTTGTACTTTTATGACTGTAAACTATCAGAACGTGTTGTTGCGACTTTCATCAGGTGTCATGTTGTTGACAATCCAAAGGTGTCATGTTGAATGTGAAGCCCTCTTACGCCCCTAAAGGAGCTGATCGCAAACTACACCAGTTTCTACCAGACCACCAGCAGACTGAAAATGACTAGTTGGGTTGCTGACTCAGTTCTTAAACGTCTAGTTTACTTTAACATTTTCATACTCATAACAAAACTCAGAATTAATTACGTTAAATGTAAGAAAGATAAAAGACAAGTGATGACTTGCTCCCTCTTGTGGTTGACAAATGTATCAGCAGCATTAAAACGCCAAACTCAAAGTGGCAATGGCAGTCGTTTGGGAGAGGACACAAATTTGTATTTTATATATTTTAAAACAAATCTGGGATTTTGTCCGCATCTAAACCAGTTTATAAACGTAGAATCTACAGGTAGGCCTAACTGATTCAAACCAGATCTCAACTGAACTGGGGTAAGACAGATAAAATGTCAATGTGTTGATCTCCCTGTTGAAAAAACCGGCACATGCTGGTTATGTATGTTTTGAAGCATGGAAGCTGGTTTATGCTGGTCCTTAGGTGGTCATGAGCTGGTTAAAGCTGGTCCTAAGCTGCAGCTAGTTGCTTTGGACATTAACATGTAAACATAGTCGAGCAGCATCACCCAGTGACTCCAGCAAAAGCATTAAAGCCATGCTTTGACATGCACTTGCAAGGACCAGCACTTGACCAGCTTAAACAAGCTAAGGACCAGCATTAAACCAGCTCAAACCAGCTTCCATGCTTCAAAACATGGACGACACAAATACTATATGGGATAAAATATCTTCTAACACTCCCTTTGGGTGTTTTGTTTAAGTGTAAAGATTTTTGAATTAATTATTTTTTAATGAGTTGGTGTTTGCAGATTCATCTTTTAGAGTAAAACATATTGGTTAGCCTATTATTGGAACAAAGGAATGGTAGTCTAATAGTCTAATAAATAATGATTATTAAAGCCTGTATCAAAATGACTAATGACATCTATTCTAAAACAGATATGATATTATGCAATGCAGGTTTGTTCAAAGCAGATTTTCTTAAATCGATTGAACTGATAGCTAATTCTGCACCAATCAAATTTCTTCTGTACTTTTCACTGTGATCACTGTGAACAGAGCAGAGCTTCTATAAAACGAGTAAATGTCAACAGAGAAGTGGGGGCACTAAGTTATACTAAAATATTTATTTTCGTACATCATAAAAATCACCCAAGAAATGTTTTAATAGGAAGAGTAACTGTAATGGGATCCTAATAAAGAGCAGGGCCTACATTTACATGACAGATAAATGACTTTAAAGTAAATGTGTGTGCTCCTACCCAACAGGCGACTAGATTGCTTTTGTTTTTTATTATCTGTAATTTAGTGATGTAAAACTGTCTTTCTGATTTACAACTGTAGACAAACAAGCTTTATGCAGTTTATATTGTAGCATTTACATGGGCTACTTTATTGCCACACAGTGTAGTCTACATACTACAGCTATTTTACTTGTATTTATTTAACCAATTTTTTTAATAAAAAAATCTGACATGCTGGTAAAATATCTTGCAGGTTATGGTTATATAAATAAAGTATATATTCAATATAAAGTATATTTATTTATAATATATAAAAAAAGA
>RJVU01079805.1:6945782-6994114 GCA_003731715.1 Anabarilius grahami | reverse complement strand
AATGTATTTATTTATAACTGTATATACCATTTATTAAGACAAGCTTACATAAAAGAACAGGCTTTTGTGTTGTCAACATTTTCCATAATTGATTCTGCTATTTTCCTGTTTTGTATTTCTGCTATATTTTTCCCTGTACTGCATAAAGCCCTATATAAATAAGTGACTTGACTTGATATAAGGTGCTTGAAGACCCACAAAAAGCATATGACTTCAAAATACACTGAAAAATGTCTGAATAAACAGTATAAAATAATCAGATGGCTTCCAAACTCACTGGAGGATCTCACTGTCAGATTAAGCAGTGGCACAGGAATAATTCATTATGTCTCAGAAAGCAGTGATAAAGGAGCAGTCATTAGGCTTGATCGAGATGCATCGGCGCTGAGCAGAGACCGATCGGCGTATGAAATCAAAGTACCGCGAGAGCGATTCAAAAGCTTAGAGTAGTTTTCTCTCCAATCGCTCTCGCGGTACTTTGATTTCATACGCCGATCGGTCTCTGCGCAGCGCCGATGCATCTCGAACAAGCCTAGTAACTTCAAAAGGACCTTAAAGGACCTGTTTAATCTACTTAATTATTTTATGTTCATATACAAGCAGTGCTTGAAGTGGAAAAATAAAAGTGCTGGCACTCCCAATACTCGTTTCAAAACACGTTCCTGAGGAAGGGAAGGCCCGGCGGGCTTCCGTACGTGCAACATGTCGGAAGTGCCAGTGTTGTGCTGAATTCCTTTCCTACCCCCTCCAATTTATTACCCCCCTATTGGTAGGTTAAGAATTAGGGTTGGGGTTATAGGATTAGGCAATCTTCAACGAGGTAATAATTTGTCTCAACACTGGTACTGCGTTCCGGCACGTACATCGAGCACTGTATACAAGTGAAAATGTTACAATTCCAGCCTTACTGATCAATGGCGCTAACTGTCCCTTTGCACCACCTGGTGGCGATTTTGCAAATGACTTTCACATACTTAAAGGTGCTAAATAGGATGTTATGTTTTATACATTTTTGCAATATTACTTGAAACTGTCTTTACTAACTGATAAAAGACTATTTATTAGGTGCACTGAAAGGAATATTATTAATATACATCATCTGTGCACGAGGTAGGGCCTTAAAAACATCAGCCAATCGTTTACGCGATCATCGCGTAAACGATTGGCCCTCTGGCTTGTCAATCACTGCCATGACGTTCCTTGTGAGAGACGCGCGGCTGCGCGCTCCAGTAACTTTCCACACTCTACAGGCGCCGCATGCAATGTTTTTGTCAGGAGACAGGAGTAACAACTGCAGATTATGAGTTACCTGCGGTGAGTCCGACATAATGAATCCACTAAGTGTGTGCGCGGCTTTAAGTCGCGCACACACTTAACGATTGTAAGGCCGATTATGATTGTAAATTGATACTTATGACTGATCTCGCTCAAACGCGTCCAGTCAGAGCCAGTTGCGTTCAGTCTGCGATTACAGTCGGTGTTCAAATTCCATGTGAAAGTATATAAATCTGCTTCAGGAGCAGGAAACAATCGCTGTATGTTGAGCACAGTCTTAGAATGTTTTAGCTAGTCGTTAAATGTGTGCCCGGCTTAATAACACAGCGAATGCCGGTGGTAAACACTCGTGTTCCAATACTCGTGCACGAGTTTTGGGAGGCGTTCCCTCGAAAAGAGCTGTGAAGGAGGGGGGTTGTTCTTACGCATGCGCTCATTTAAAAAAATCAGTCGACGAAAAGATCCCATGTACCACCTTTAAAGGATTAGTTCACTTCTGAATGAAAATTTCCTGATAATTTACTCACTCCCATGTCATCCAAGATGTTCATGTCTTTCTGTCTTCAGTTGAAAAGATATTAAGGTTTTTGATGAAAACATTCCAGGATTATTCTCCTTATAGTGCATTTTAATGGACTCCAAATGGTTGAAGGCCAAATTAGTTTTAGTGCAGCTTCAAAGGACTTTAAACGATACCAAACGAGGAATAAAGGTCTAATCTAGCGAAACGATAGGCCATTTTCTAAAAAAACAACAACTGTATGCTTTATAAACACAAATGATCACCAAGTGCTTCCACTATTCCGCCTTCCGTATTCTTCAAAAAGCTTACGCTGTATGTCCTACACCTTCCCTATTCTACTTACAGAAAAAAAGGAACTGGCGCCGCGTTCGTTCCGTAAGTTGACTAGTTGAATATTTGGTGTTGATTACTACCGAAGCTTCGAAGCTCAAAAAATGGTATTCGGACCAGCCCTAGATTTGGCAAAGGCTGCTATAATTTAATGCGCAGCTTGTCAGAGCTGTACGCCTCTGTGATCAGTAGTAAATGCTTCTCCATCTGAAAGCCAGAGGGGGCTCTTGCGCAGAAAATCAAAATATGCCCTGCCGCAGAAGAAGATAACACGCATCATATTGCTGTAGCTGAATAAACATAAGATTGAAATGCTTTGATTAATTAAACATGACTAATTATGCCATAGTTCATTGACAAGCTGCGCACTGAAAAATAATCACAGCCTTTGCGATTTCATAATTGCACTAAGAATCACGTTTAAGCAATAATCGCGTTTACGTTCATATGTTAATTTTCGTATTGTGCGATAAATCGTGCAGCCCTATGGTTATTTTCAACATTTTTGTTCACAACATAATTAGTTTTGATGTCATGAGACACTTTTGATGACTTTGCAATTATTATTAAATGTTAAAAATAGTAATAATGAAAAAGGAGTGCATGTTTTTAATTTATGTTGGTAAGGAATACAAAGCCTTGACAGACTAGTAGAAAGATAGAGAGAAAAAAATTTGCCCTCAAAAAATTCAGTAGCCTAAGAATCTTTCTTTCTGACTCCGAGTAGAGGTTTATTAGTCTCCTTTTTTTCTTTTTCTTTTTTGCTAAAGTTAGCTTCACCTGAGTGCCCCGAAAAATATTTTGTTTCAAATCAGTGATGCGGAGCGTGTATTAAACTCAACAAGTGCTTATGAAGTGTGCTATTTGGGACAGGGCCATAGCTTACCGTTTCGAACTTCTGATGGTTCGCCGCTAGAGGGAGTCGTTCTGGTGACGCTAATTCAAAGGTTCACCGGAACAACTACCTCTAGCTATGGTTCTAACTGATCGGTTAAGTTTTATAATGTTCGTAAAAAATGTGAAGTATAGTTAACTGTTCCTAATTGGATTAGTTTGGATTAGCCCTGCCTGAAAAAACAAGCACTAACTAATAAGAGAAAACAAATTATACAGATACTTCATTTTTCATTGTATAATGATTTGTAGATCATATTTAATAGATTACACTTTCATGAAAACGTCCATGATTGGTTTTTGAAATGTCTGTCTGGACAGTGTTCTTGTTGCATTTGCAGCGTCTTGACCAGCAGATGTCACCAGTGTGCAGCTCTCCAACAACGACCCAATCAATTCCAGATGACCAAATCCAGTCCCGCCCTCCATTTTTTCCTCATTCCACTGATTCCAGAGGCCATTTCACTCGGATGTCACAATGGGTAAGAAAAGACTATTGCAACTTCGGTTTTATGTCTTTAAAACACATGGATAAACATTAAATCCCATTACACTACAAGTGTGCATGGGGCTCCCTGGAGCTGAGCGTGTGGCTGCCTGTGCCTGGCTCAGATGTTTGACAACATGACGCCTGGTAACAATCTCCACAACATGTGCAGTTTGTTTTAAGTAGGCTACAAATTCTGCAGATGACAGTTCAGTGACAGACTCTTAATGCCACTTTACAGCACATATTCCAACCCATAAACAAACAAAACAGACAGACGTTGTGATAAAGTGCAGGAATCAAAGAAAACAAAGTCAGCAGAAGCAGAGCTCAGGGACGTGTGGACAGACATTGACTGTAATGATGGGCATCTGCTCAGGCACAGGTAAAGCTTCTAACACGTCAGTGTGTGTTGTTGGCTTGTAAATGTGTAGGTTACCATCATTGTGTTTTCCAAATTCCCCAGATCTCAATCCAATCGAGCATCTGTGGGATGTGCTGAACAAACAAGTCCGATCCATGGAGGCTCCACCTCGCAACTTACAGGACTTAAAGGATCTGCTGCTAACATCTTGGTGCCAGATACCACAGCAACACCTTCAGGGGTCTACTGAAGTCCATGCCTTGATGGGTCAGGGCTGTTTTGGCAGCAAAAGGGGAACAACACAATATTAGGAAGGTGGTCATAATGTTATGCCTGATCGGTGTATATACATGGCATCATTGACTGCGTACAGAATGATTTTTTTTTAATGCAAAATATAATTAATTTTTTCTTTTGATTTTGGAGTGAAATATGACGCGGACATTTCTTAGTGAGATTCATCTGTGAAGTTCAACACATTACTCCAGTATCGCTGTGATGATTTGTTAACTTTAGCGTTCACTTTCAGCCAAGCGTCAGAAATCTCATAAAGCTAAAGAAGAGGAGAGGACGCTGGGGTCTCAATGTCAACAACTGAATTCAGACAAGACAGAAAGCATTGTTTTTCAGTTTCAAACTATTTAACATCCAAACCAAAAAGGAGACTATATGATTGCTCGTCGGTTGCTTACCGCAGCTGACACTGAGGTATAAACAACAAACCCCATCGTGACAGATTTAAACAGTGAGCACCATAGCTGAGGCACACAAAACACACTGCTCTCTGAAGCCAGAGCTACATGAAACAATTTCTGGATGTGGTAAAAGCCAGAATGCAATCATTTAAATTTAAGATGACCGGGAGAAGAACATTATGACCCAGTCCCTTAATCATTCCTTTTTTTCTGTCCTTTGGGGTTTGATATTGTTATTTAAAGATATAGTTAACATTGATACTGAGGCCTACTTTGATTCTTAGTGTACTGAGGAGATGACTAACAAAGATAAAGGAGGAGAGACATCAGATCTAAACGTAAAGATTCAAAAAGAGAGACAGAGTTAGCACTTGTTTAAAATGGGGTTAGAGGCCATGAGGCTGTTTACATTACATATGAATGAGATCCTGTGTTTTTATAAACTTCCGTCTACAAGTCAAAACCCAACTGACCACAGATCTGTGTGCACTGGTAGGTCTTGCATCTGCAAAGCTGGTCTTTCAGGGTCTGACTGACCAAAATCACTAGTAAAAGAACATTTTCTGTTAGCAAATTTACTTTTAATAATTTTTAATGTTTATTTTATATATACAATGTGATTTTTAACCCAACCCCAAGTGCAGTTTACCATCTCACAACCATTGATGCTTTCAGTACAGATGTCCTGGATTTGAGTTTATTTCTCAAAGCTTTTCTGCACAGTTACTGCCACCTGGTGGTAAAAAAGATTAAGCACACCTACTGTGATAAAACATAATTCTTACCTTATTTAAAAAAAAGTAAATATGCGTAATGCCACGAATGGGAAAACATAATATCTATCCAGAATGTTAATTTCCCTTCCTTTAAGCAGATTGTTCCTCCAAATGCACATATGGTTTATAACAGAACAATATTTTATTTTTACATGCTTTTTAAAAGATGGCTGGGACTTGAGTATGCTAATGTCAATGTCGGCTCCACTAGGCGGCGTACGCGGGCTTCAGGTTTACTCTGTCAGCTTCATTTGTTTGACAGCATGACGCCTGATATTAGTCTCCACAACATGTGCGGTTTATTTTAAGTAGGCTACAAATTCTGCAGATGACAGTTCAGTGACAGACTCTTAATGTCACTTTACAGCACATATTCCAACACATAAACAAACAAAACAGACAGACGTTGTGATAAAGTGCAGGAATCAAAGATGTCACACGACTGGCCTGTGAGTCTCTTTCACTTACATTGTGTTTCTCTTGTCAAATTATTAGTACACATCTAGCAGTCCTTGATTATTGTATTTTAGTCATTATTTATGTGTGTTGATTGTGAATTCTGCTCCAGTTAATTTAGACTTTGTTTACATTCTGCTCTATTGCTGAAGTAAACAGACCTTCAGAAGATCAAATCAATCAGTTGTTGTTGCGTTACATTATAATCTTTGAATGAATCGCCATCTGAATATTCATATTATAAAGTAGAATAATAAGGAATGGTGTTTTTTCTCTGTTGTTGTGTTACTTTAAGTAATAATCTGCTGGATTGAAGCTCGTTAATAGAGAAACGATGAAACGATTAGTCGACGTTATCGACATACAAAAATTGTCGACAAATATTTTTGTTGTCGAATAGTGTTTTGATCTAATATGACCTATTATTTAAAGGATCTGCAATAACGCGGTTTGACCAGTGGGGCGCTGTAGCGCAATACCGTAATGCATGCAGCCCTTCCGGATCCAATACAATAGAAGAAGAGACGGCGTGTCGGAGTGCCTCGTGTGAACAGTCAAACCCGTTAAATGAGAGAGTTTAACATAGCATAAAACATAACAAACATAACGTTTAGCATAACTACAAAAAATGCTGTCATTCGAGGGCCTCAAACTCTCTGTTCTCACGCCACACGTTCATTTTCTCACGCAGTGAAGGATACATAGAGCAAAGAGGACACACAGATGAGACAGATCAGGTTACTTTTGATATAAAACAGCCTCGGCTTTTAAATTGTCAATTTTACTACGGGATTCAAACAATACATGTGGTTTTGGCGCTCTTTAATGTGGCGTGACAGATCACACATGAACCTATTATCTCTTCCTCTTTTCTGCGGTTACAGCACCAAATAAACATGAAAGTATGTTGAAAGATACAGTACAACTTACTGAAATGAATCCATCTCTAATGTAATCACTTAATCAGACTTTTAACTGCAGAAAGACTTTAAAAAACAGCTTGCAAACTAATATGTCACAAAATGTTACATTTACCTCAGGAAAGCCATTCAGTGACCATAAACATGAAAAATATATAACATTACATATTCATATTTTTACTCTTAAGTTATTGTTACAATTCCCAGACCAAAATAAACAGTACCAGTCATTGTAACAGTTGGACTATTGTACAATGTACAGCTTTAGGCTTTCAATTTATTCCATTTCCATCTATTAAGTAGTTTTTAGACTAAGTTTCACATTCTCATTTTTAGATGTAGAATATGAAGTAATTTCTTTGTTTTTATGTCTTTTCTTACAGAATAAAGAATGTGTTTGAACCGTTACTCCCAGTCAGCAGAAGCAGAGCTCAGGGACGTGTGGACAGACATTGACTGTAATGATGGACATCTGCTCAGGCACAGGTAAAGCTTCTAACACGTCTGTGTGTTGTTGGCTTGTAAATGTGTAGGTTACCATCATTTTCTTTTTGAAGGGCCAGTCCTTTAGAAAGCAAATGATAGTAACCTAAGCGGGTGGGGAAGGGACGGAATGAAAAATTTTATATAGCAAATTTAATTTTTTTCAGGCAAAAGTATAACCGCTGCTGGACATCGTGCCGGAGCTCAGGGGGGACCCCATGATCCCCCACACCTTCTCACTCACACCACACCATTCATTCTTATCGCTGAGATCTGGCTGGACTCGAACCAGCAACCTCTGAACCCGTGAGGCAGCGCTCTTAACCCATGAGCCACAGTTCTCATGTTGAGACATGTGAAGGAACTTATATTTCACTGCTGGGTTTGACAATAAACCAGTTAAAGAACATATCCAACACTCTGAGCCGGGGTTTGAACCTGTGACTCTGCCGCAACCTTCTGTTAAAGTAACGTGTGTTTAGCCACTACACCACCATGACTTTCACACTGAGTGCTGCCGTTTGAGCGCCTTTATTGGAAATAATGTGTCACATGGTCTTTAACATAAGCAATAGCAGGACTCGAACTCAGGACTCCTTGATCACAACGCAACACTTTACCTCCTGAGCCACTGGAACTTGTGAGTCAATCGTGTGTTTGACTGGTCTTATTGAGAGCTTTGTGTTACATGATGGAAAAAGTTATTCATTTGAGAGTTTCGATCCCATGCCACTTTATCTGTAAGTGACGTGTGTTTAACCACTGCACCATCAGGGTCTTCACACGGTCAGCTGGGGTTTGATGCTCTTTGTTGGATATACAATTTAACGTGGGTAATAGTGGGATTTGAACTCGGGTCTCCAAGATTAAAATACAACAGTTTATTTCTTGAGCCACTGAGTCTGAGATCTTTTTGAGTGTTTTGGACTGAGTTTTATTGAGGGCTTTGTTTTCTATGATGAAAATTATTAGCAATGGCAGGATTTGAACCAAGAACTCCATGTATGATAGGCAAATTATTTGCCACTGAGCCACAGAATTTGTGTTGCTGGTTTGGTCAGTTTTTAGTTTAGCCACAGCATTGATTTAAACAACAATTTAATGTCAGCAATGGTGGGGTTTGAACTCAGAACTCCATGATTGAAAAACCATGACTTGAGTTGAAAAAGTGAGTTTGGGGACACAGTTTTATTGAGAACTTTTTTAATTCAGCGATAGGATTAGTGAGCTGTGAGTGGTAAATTCATGTTTAATAGCTTTAACATTTTCTGTCATAAGCTGTTGCAGTAGAAAAGAGAGGAAAATAATATTCCAAACCATTTATTAAACCAAGTTTTATCAAATGTACAAACAATCACAAAAATGGTCATTTAAGAACTTTCCTATCAAACTCAAACTGATAACATACACTTAAGATCATTTGTTTATTCAAATTAAGTTCATATTTATGAATTTTATCAAGTTTTGTGTCAAATAAAACAGTCCAACACACCAGCCTGCAAGTTTCTAGTAATCCTAAAGATCTTGATTAGCTGCTTAAGCTGTTTTCAATCAGGGTTGGAGATAAATTCAGGAAAGTGGTTCATCAAGATTCAGGAGCAGGAATAGATGACTTTTTTTCTTTTTCTTTTTAAAATCTCTTTTCTCCTCCACCTTTTTCCATATATTAATGCAGATACACTTATTGTCCACAATGGGGAGCACATCAACACATTAATCTGGTCTCATGCACGTGCCTGTTTTTCATACATTCATTCTCCAAACGCTTGTCCTATGCAGTGATGCTGGAGCCTGTCCGAAGGCAGAGAAACAGGACAATGTGTAAAGTTCAACACAACATTGTATCTGTCTTAACACATCAGCTGAGACCTGATCTGGATCATTTAACAAAACAACTAGATCCATGTTGTTGTAAAACATGAAATTTAAATGTCAGTCCTCTCACCTACAACTCGCCACTTCAGGTTTCAACCTAAAGCCCGATTACGCCGTCTAGTGGAGCGGATGGAAAACCTTTTAATTTCCCATTTTAGTGCCAACAGACTCAAAGTTGCTTCAGATTCAAATCGAGTATATTTCAAAACACCACACATACTTTTACATGTTCATACTAAAGCAAAAGTCTCTTTATTTGGTTTACCAAACAGCTGATCATCAGCGCCCTCTAGTGGTAAATAGGTTTATCCACCTTAATAAATAAAGATACAAACCCGAGGTGTCGAGTCGTAGGTGAGAGGGCTAACAATTACATTTCGTATGTTTTACAACAAATTTCGCATGTTTTACAACAAATTTCGCATGTTTTACAACAAATTTCACATGTTTTACAACATTTGAATCTGAGGCATCTTTGTGTCTGTTGGCACTAAAATAGGAAATTANATCCTGTACCGTCCAAATCCCGTGATTAATAGCAAAGACGACTCCCATCCTGCAGGAATCCCACGGGAATCCCGTGACCCGTGGGATTCCCGAAAAAATGTCAGCCTCTAGTGGCGAGTCGTAGGTGAGGGGGCTGACATTTAAATGTCATGTTGTACAACAAATCTATGATTTTGTCAGGGTCAGAGCGACATGGATCTAGTCGTTTCGTTAAATGATCCAGATCAGCCCTCAACTGATGCAGTAAGACAGATACAGTGTTGTGCTGAACTTAGTAGTTCACTAACAGGCACATTGTTCTGTGTTTGTCTGTCTTGGAGTCGGACAGGCCTCAGTTTAGGACAAGCGTTTGGAGAATGGATGGATGAAAAACAGGCACGTGCATGAGACCGGATTAATGTGTTAATGTGCTCCCCCTTGTGGACAATAAGTGTATCTGCATTAATATATGAAAACAGAATGGGGAAAGGGATTTTTTTTTTTTTTTAAGTATCTAATCCTGCTCCTGATGAACTACTTTCCTGAGTTTAGTTCCAACCCTGATTGAAAACAGCTTAAGCAGCTAATCAAGATTCTGTGGCTCAGTGGCAAATAATTTGCCTATCATACATGGAGTTCTTGGTTCAAATCCTGCCATTGTTAATAATTTTCGTCATAGAAAACAAAGCCCTCAATAAAACTCAGTCCAAAACACTCAAAAAGATCTCAGACTCAGTGGCTCAAGAAATAAACTGTTGTATTTTAATCTTGGAGACCTGAGTTCAAATCCCACTATTACCCACGTTAAATTGTATATCCAACAAAGAGCATCAAACCCCAGCTGACAGTGTGAAGACCCTGATGGTGCAGTGGTTAAACACACGTCATTTACAGATAAAGTGGCATGGGTTCGAAACTCTCAAATGAATAACTTTTTCCATCATGTAACACAAAGCTCTCAATAAGACCAGTCAAACACACGATTGACTCACAAGTTCCAGAGGCTCAGGAGGTAAAGTGTTGCGTTGTGATCAAGGAGTCCTGAGTTCGAGTCCTGCTATTGCTTATGTTAAAGACCATGTGACACATTATTTCCAATAAAGGCGCTCAAACGGCAGCACTCAGTGTGAAAGTCATGGTGGTGTAGTGGCTAAACACACGTTACTTTAACAGAAGGTTGCGGCAGAGTCACAGGTTCAAACCCCGGCTCAGAGTGTTGGATATGTTCTTTAACTGGTTTATTGTCAAACCCAGCAGTGAAATATAAGTTCCTTCACATGTCTCAACATGAGAACTGTGGCTCATGGGTTAAGAGCGCTGCCTCACGGGTTCAGAGGTTGCTGGTTCGAGTCCAGCCAGATCTCAGCGATAAGAATGAATGGTGTGGTGTGAGTGAGAAGGTGTGGGGGATCATGGGGTCCCCCCTGAGCTCCGGCACGATGTCCAGCAGCGGTTATACTTTTTTCTGAAAAAAATTAAATTTGCTATATAAAATTTTTCATTCCGTCCCTTCCCCACCCGCTTAGGTTACTATCATTTGCTTTCTAAAGGACTGGCCCTTCAAAAAGAAAATGATGGTAACCTACACATTTACAAGCCAACAACACACAGACGTGTTAGAAGCTTTACCTGTGCCTGAGCAGATGTCCATCATTACAGTCAATGTCTGTCCACACGTCCCTGAGCTCTGCTTCTGCTGACTGGGAGTAACGGTTCAAACACATTCTTTATTCTGTAAGAAAAGACATAAATAAACAAAGAAATTACTTCATATTCTACATCTAAAAATGAGAATGTGAAACTTAGTCTAAAGACTACTTAATAGATGGAAATGGAATAAATTGAAAGCCTAAAGCTGTACATTGTACAATAGTCCAACTGTTACAATGACTGGTACTGTTTATTTTGGTCTGGGAATTGTAACAATAACTTAAGAGTAAAAATATGAATATGTAATGTTATATATTTTTCATGTTTATGGTCACTGAATGGCTTTCCTGAGGTAAATGTAACATTTTGTGACATATTAGTTTGCAAGCTGTTTTTTAAAGTCTTTCTGCAGTTAAAAGTCTGATTAAGTGATTACATTAGAGATGGATTCATTTCAGTAAGTTGTACTGTATCTTTCAACATACTTTCATGTTTATTTGGTGCTGTAACAGCAGAAAAGAGGAAGAGATAATAGGTTCATGTGTGATCTGTCACGCCACATTAAAGAGCGCCAAAACCACATGTATTGTTTGAATCCCGTAGTAAAATTGACAATTTAAAAGCCGAGGCTGTTTTATATCAAAAGTAACCTGATCTGTCTCATCTGTGTGTCCTCTTTGCTCTATGTATCTTTCACTGCGTGAGAAAATGAACGTGTGGCGTGAGAACAGAGAGTTTGAGGCCCTCGAATGACAGCATTTTTTGTAGTTATGCTAAACGTTATGTTTGTTATGTTTTATGCTATGTTAAACTCTCTCATTTAACGGGTTTGACTGTTCACACGAGGCACTCCGACACGCCGTCTCTTCTTCTATTGTATTGGATCCGGAAGGGCTGCATGCATTACGGTATTGCGCTACAGCGCCCCACTGGTCAAACCGCGTTATTGCAGATCCTTTAAATAATAGGTCATATTAGATCAAAACACTATTCGACAACAAAAATATTTGTCGACAATTTTTGTATGTCGATAACGTCGACTAATCGTTTCATCGTTTCTCTATTAACGAGCTTCAATCCAGCAGATTATTACTTAAAGTAACACAACAACAGAGAAAAAACACCATTCCTTATTATTCTACTTTATAATATGAATATTCAGATGGCGATTCATTCAAAGATTATAATGTAACGCAACAACAACTGATTGATTTGATCTTCTGAAGGTCTGTTTACTTCAGCAATAGAGCAGAATGTAAACAAAGTCTAAATTAACTGGAGCAGAATTCACAATCAACACACATAAATAATGACTAAAATACAATAATCAAGGACTGCTAGATGTGTACTAATAATTTGACAAGAGAAACACAATGTAAGTGAAAGAGACTCACAGGCCAGTCGTGTGACATCTTTGATTCCTGCACTTTATCACAACGTCTGTCTGTTTTGTTTGTTTATGTGTTGGAATATGTGCTGTAAAGTGACATTAAGAGTCTGTCACTGAACTGTCATCTGCAGAATTTGTAGCCTACTTAAAATAAACTGCACATGTTGTGGAGACTAATATCAGGCGTCATGTTGTCAAACAAATGAAGCTGACAGAGTAAACCTGAAGCCCGCGTACGCCGCCTAGTGGAGCGGATGGAAAACTGCACAGTTTAAGTACAGCCGACATTGACATTAGCATACTCAAGTCCCAGCCATCTTTTAAAAAGCATGTAAAAATAAAATATTGTTCTGTTACCATATGTGCATTTGGAGGAACAATCTGCTTAAAGGAAGGGAAATTAACATTCTGGATAGATATTATGTTTTCCCATTCGTGGCATTACGCATATTTACTTTTTTTTAAATAAGGTAAGAATTATGTTTTATCACAGTAGGTGTGCTTAATCTTTTTTACCACCAGGTGGCAGTAACTGTGCAGAAAAGCTTTGAGAAATAAACTCAAATCCAGGACATCTGTACGGAAAGCATCAATGGTTGTGAGATGGTAAACTGCATTTGGGGTTGGGTTAAAAATCATATTGTATATATAAAATAAACATTAAAAATTATTAAAAGTAAATTTGCTAACAGAAAATGTTCTTTTACTAGTGATTTTGGTCAGTCAGACCCTGAAAGACCAGCTTTGCAGATGCAAGACCTACCAGTGCACACAGATCTGTGGTCAGTTGGGTTTTGACTTGTAGACGGAAGTTTATAAAAACACAGGATCTCATTCATAAGTAATGTAAACAGCCTCATGGCCTCTAACCCCATTTTAAACAAGTGCTAACTCTGTCTCTCTTTTTGAATCTTTACGTTTAGATCTGATGTCTCTCCTCCTTTATCTTTGTTAGTCATCTCCTCAATACACTAAGAATCAAAGTAGGCCTCAGTATCAATGTTAACTATATCTTTAAATAACAATATCAAACCCCAAAGGACAGAAAAAAAGGAATGATTAAGGGACTGGGTCATAATGTTCTTCTCCCGGTCATCTTAAATTTAAATGATTGCATTCTGGCTTTTACCACATCCAGAAATTGTTTCATGTAGCTCTGGCTTCAGAGAGCAGTGTGTTTTGTGTGCCTCAGCTATGGTGCTCACTGTTTAAATCTGTCACGATGGGGTTTGTTGTTTATACCTCAGTGTCAGCTGCGGTAAGCAACCGACGAGCAATCATATAGTCTCCTTTTTGGTTTGGATGTTAAATAGTTTGAAACTGAAAAACAATGCTTTCTGTCTTGTTTGAATTCAGTTGTTGACATTGAGACCCCAGCGTCCTCTCCTCTTCTTTAGCTTTATGAGATTTCTGAAGCTTGGCTGAAAGTGAACGCTAAAGTTAACAAATCATCACAGCGATACTGGAGTAATGTGTTGAACTTCACAGATGAATCTCACTAAGAAATGTCCGCGTCATATTTCACTCCAAAATCAAAAGAAAAAATTAATTATATTTTGCATTAAAAAAAAATCATTCTGTACGCAGTCAATGATGCCATGTATATACACCGATCAGGCATAACATTATGACCACCTTCCTAATATTGTGTTGTTCCCCTTTTGCTGCCAAAACAGCCCTGACCCATCAAGGCATGGACTTCAGTAGACCCCTGAAGGTGTTGCTGTGGTATCTGGCACCAAGATGTTAGCAGCAGATCCTTTAAGTCCTGTAAGTTGCGAGGTGGAGCCTCCATGGATCGGACTTGTTTGTTCAGCACATCCCACAGATGCTCGATTGGATTGAGATCTGGGGAATTTGGAAGCCAAGTCAACATCTCAAACTCGTTGTGCTCCTCAAACCTTTTTTGCTTTGTGGCAGGGCACATTATCTTGCTAAAAGAGGCACACACCAGGGAATACTGTTTCCATGAAAGGGTGTACATGGTCTGCAACAATGCTTAGGTAGGTAGTACATGTCAAAGTAACATCCACATGGATGGCAGGACCCAAGGTTTCCCAGCAGAACATTGCCCAAAGCATCACACTGCCTCTGCCAGCTTGTCTTCTTCCCCTAGTGCATCCTGGTACCATGTGTTCCCCAGGTAAGCGACGCACACGCACCCGGCCATCCACGTGATGTAAAAGAAAACGTGATTCATCAGACCAGGCCACCTTCTTCCATTGCTCCGTGGTCCAGTTCTGATGCTCACGTGGCCACTGTTGGCACATTCGGCGATGGACAGGGGTCAGCATGGGCACCCTGACTGGTCTGCGGCTATGCAGCCCCATACGCAACAAACTGTGATGCACTGTGTATTCTGACACCTTTCTATCAGAACCAGCATTAACTTCTTGAGCAATTTGAGCTACAGTAGCTCATCTGTTGGATCAGACCACACGGACCAGCCTTCGCTCTTCATGTGCATCAATGAGCCTTGGCCACACATGACCCTGTCGCCGTTCATATAATATAATTTCATAATTCTTTCTTTTGATTTTGGAGTGAAATATGACATTTCTTCTCAGTTTCATGCAATTCACTCCTACATCCCAGTGTCCTAAATTTTCTCTGTGATGGCAGGAATGTGGTACACAAATCTGTTTGGTGTCACTCCACAGGGCAAACATATTGATCTGTGGAAACCACTAGCTAAATTATCAACAACTGACAGGCAACAGAGATCGAGAGCAATTGTTGGAGGCAATGTTTCCAATGTTTTAACATTTCAGAGAGGGATTCGGCCAACTGAAATAAACACACAATCAATTCAGCTCACAAGTTTTTAGCTGTGCTACCCCCCCCCCTTCATTTCATTGCTGCAGTCTCTTGATGCTATTTTCATGTATCATATACAATCGTAACATAATGTTTGGCATAGGAAAATGCCAAGGTGCTTTCCAATGGGAATTTTCACTGAATGGGTTTGAAATTAAAAGCTCTTGTAAAAACTATTGTGTGCTCTGCTATGATGAGGAGTTATTTGGTTGCTATGGTGAGAGAAAACTCGTTATTTTTAATGGCTCTATACTCAGCAGCGCTGCAGAGCCTTAAGCAATGGCACTGACAAACTGCCAACCTCAGCAAACGCTCTGTGTGGGGCATGTTTTAAGGTAAAAAAGAGACACACACACACACACACACACACAGAGAGAGAGAGAGAGATCACCTCCAACAGTCTGTCCTCTTGTGAAGGTGCCTGTTATCAAACATATTACCCACCCTCAGCCCACAGCGCACAAGAGCAGATCACTTCAAATTCTGTATTTAACTAAAATTGATTGTATGAGATAATGTCATTTAGGCAGGAGGACAGAAGGAACAGCTGGGATGGAGGCTTGTGACAGAATCAGGGAATAATAAATGTCTCTCAGCTCCACTCTATGACCATCAGTCCTCAGCAGGAGACACATCCATCCATCACTGCCAATGAAAGATGGCCAGAAAGCCCTGCAGTCTTCACTTCTACATTCTTTTGCAAAGTAGGATATGTTCCTGGATCAGCATCCTAGCTAACATAAATATGTTCTGAGAACATTTAGCTAAAGTTCCGATTAAGTTATAAAAATGTTATTTCTGAATGTTTTCATAACGTTCAAAAAGTCCAGTTTTTAAAACGTTTTCTTTCTTGGTTATGTGAACGTTAGCGAAAACATTAAGGGAATGTTTTCTCTGTTTTATCATTTTGCAAGTATCATGGGAACTTTATTTTTGAACGTTCTCTGAACCATCTGAAAAAAGTAGTAAGTAGTAATGTTTAAAAAACATTAGACTAACGTCCAATTAAAATGTTTCAGAAAACATTCCATGAATGATGTGAAAACGAAACTTTTTGTGCTAATGTTTTGATAACTTTATTAAAGACCAGATAACTTTGAACGAACATTCTATTAACGTTACTGGAAGAACATTCTATTAACGTTACTGGAAGAACGTTTGTTTGTAACTTTGAGAGAACCTTGCCAGAATGTTAGCGAATATTCCCTGTTAGCAGGGATTGTTGATACTGTCACAACATTCTTTTGAACCAATCAGATTTGAGCTCCATTAAAGCTAACCATAAATGCATCATAAAAGCAGTCCATATGACTTTTGCACTATATTATAAGTCTTCTGGAGTCATACGATAGATTTGTGTGAGGAACAGTTCGAAATTTGTTCAGGCCTAGCAATGATATAGGAAAAAATGAAGCTGATTCACACACAGGCCTGTCAGCACTATGATGTAATAAACACTGGCCTTATACTGAAGCATAAAATCATGCTCATAATGCAGGCCTAATTCTGTGCACATATGCTGCTTCAGTGAAACCAGCTCTGGATCAGCCTGATGGGCCCTGGGAAGGATCTGACCTGATATCCCTTCAGCAGGAGGAACAGCGCAGGTCACACACGCCGCCCACTATTGCTCATGCTCCACTTCACTGGAACAGTGGGCAGAAAACTTGAGTCAATGTACTAAACAAACAGAAAATAGTCTCGGTGTGCTTTTAAGTATCACAGTTTTCCAGTTTCATTTAAATGTTAAAACTTCATTTTGAAAGAAGAAAAAAACTTGAATATGGTTACTTCACTAAACTAGATTTTACATTCATTTTCTCAGGAAAAAGAATTATGTGGATACTTACTGGTTCAAATCAATAGAGCCCACCCAATCTAGCATTTATGCCCCCTTTATTCTACAGCAGTGTCCGAAATTGTATAATGAGAATAAGATACACTTCTCGACCATTAATAAAGTATGCTCTATACTGTAAAAATGATTTTTCGAGGTTGTAAATAGACACTGGATTTAAGATTATTGGATTATGTTTAACGAGAAAATACTAGTCTTTCTACTTTCATTACATGTTTAATTCAATATGTTACTCTTAACTCTTTATTACTCTTTAATTTGTGTTCCTAATTTTTCCCCATTTCTGAGTGAAAAGTAAGGTTACACTTTATTTTGATGGTTCACTTAAGACATTCTACTATAACTATAAGTAAATTTTAACTTATTACAAGGAACTCTCATTAGAGTAGTAGATTGTAGTAGACTGTTAGGTTAGGGTTAGTTGTTAGGCTTTGGGTTAGTAGAATAATTTGACATGTAGTTGTAAAGTTACTTAGTAGAATATTTGTCGGGGGAGCAACAAAATAAAGTGTTGGCAGATATTAAGCAGACAGTCTACTAATACTCTAATGAGAGTTATTTGGCATAGTTGTAAAGTTGAAAAAGTGTTACCCAAAGAAAATCCTACACCATTTTGTTTTCTGTGTATGTGTACAGTCTGGATATACTGCATCTGGCATGTTTGTTTGCATCGTCATGTGACCTACAACATCAGCTGCATCAATGTTCCACGCTATTTACACATGATGTAAATAGCGGATGTTCAGTGGATGTATTGTTGAGAATCTCTGCAGAAAGAGTAAGTTATTTGGGTATTTTTTGCCTACTGTTTTAGGAATACATGTGTATTCGGGCATATTTGGTTATGAGGTAAGTAAACAGGATATTTTTTACCTGTTGCGTTATCCACCAGGGCAAAAAATAAAATCGCAAGTCTGATTGCTTAGAAAAATAACAGCACACCTTTTGCCAATTGCTGGATGATTTGAGGTTTCAATGATGTCCATAGAACAAATGCTAAGGGTGCATTCACTTTTACCATTGTTTTTACCATTTCAACAGGAATCCACGCAATTGGGAATTTCAAGTTATAGGCAGAAAGATTACCCATGCAGTTTTCACAACAGGTTCAAGTTGGTCATGCAAATTCACAGAGTTGACAAACAAAGCTGCTTTGTTTGACAGTGACTTCTGTTTGAGCTGTGCTTCATACATCACTACAATACTGACAAATTCTGTCTGCAAAATTTCACCGAAAATTCACTAATGTGACCACACCTTAGCCCAACAGTGATAGTGATGTTTGTCTTAGCAAGCATGACTAATAACATTTAAAAAAGGGTTTGAAACAAAGCAAACAGACTAAAACCTAATTCATCATTGAAAAAAAATGCGAAGCAGACAGTTACTCGTCAAATATCTTACCAGTTATTAAAATGCACAGGTTGAGTTGACTTGCTGACAACTGCAAGATAAGAGCACAATGTTGCACTGGTTATCTCTCAAGTGCATCCACATCACATTCTCGGCCACAGAGATTCAAGATTTTGGGACAAAAGAATACTGAGAGAGTGGGTAAATGCATATCTGGGCCACACATGAAGAAGGGTTACACTACAGATGTATGAGCTGATAAGATCTGTCCTTTCTGTGACTGGGCCCTCTTACCGCTAAAGAGACACTCATCTAGCGCTATTGTTGAGCCGCTATCAGCTTTATGCTACAATTGTGCTCTGTGCGGCTGCGGTCAACGTAGCTGTCCTTTTGTTGTGGCCTTTCTGAGCAGCTAAAGATTACTGCAACCAATATCCATCGGGGATCATCCTAAATATTTTTGTCTCTCCAGGTCAACGTCGTCCTTATGAAAATAACTCTTTCAAAAGATATGGGGCTTTGCATTAACTAGCGCCATGAACGCCGCACATGACGATTAAAGAGCTAAAGGTGAAGTCTCCGTTTGATGTGGGGAGACAGAGACAATGATACTCATTATCACTGGCGCTGCAAATGTCTCCACCTCTGGATTGGATCAGGTGCTAACAGGTTGACATGAGGGTAATTTCTAGCTCTTCTGGTGTAATTGAAGAGCAGCCATATAGACCAGATTTATAGGCTACATTTTATGGCCAGATGATAACTTTCTCTCGTCTGCTGTGCTGTGGGACTGTTAGGCTTGGCTTTTTGCCTTGAAATAAAGGAGGTTTGGAAGAATAAGAATAAGAAAATACAACTCTAAACCACTGATATCAAATCCTGATCTGTGAGGTCTTATGAGGTCAACGCCAAAACTGGTGTCCCATGATAAGAACTCATATGCCAGAACTCTCATTTTAATGCTCTCTACTGAGAACTGACAATGATAAACATTGGGAAAGCTTTGCAATCTTTTTATTTTTTTTTTTTGAGAGCGAGACCCTACATTTAATTCCACTTGAGAATGTACAGCTGATCGTCCCGATAAGATGACAGGAAAGAGTGGGGCTAGTTGTCACACACATTTTCTCAGAGTAGGTTTATTTTTTGAAAGTTATTTCCCTTATAAAAATATTCAACACACGTCGACCTTTTGTGACAAAATGCCCTGATAACAGGGCACCATGTTACACTATATTGGGAAAGTTGCCACAATGGAACCTGCCATTAACAGCCTGTGGCTTTTAAACAAAATTTAAACCAGTAAAACAATTATCAAACACAAAATTAATGAAAAATAACATTTATATAATCTTACTAAGAGATATCCATTATGAAAACTTCCCCATGTGACAACTAGCCCCAGCCTTCTCTGTGTTTTTTCATGAATGGAACCATTTTAGACATAACCGTTCTAGGGAAAAGTGACAAATCATCTTTTTCTTTTTTAAATCACCTCAGTCCAGCAATAAAAAGCTGGCTAATTTTAGTGTCTGCAGTGGTCGAACAGTGAAACGAAGCGTTCCATTTCACTTGAATGATTATCTCCATCTCTGTATCTCTTGGTTTGCAGCCATGGCGACCATCCGAACAGAAGAAAAATTAATTACCGTCTATAAGTACATTTTACTAAAGAGGTAATTGAATCTCGGCTTAGGTCCTCGCACAGCTCGGCTCTTAGCAGAGATTGTTATCTACTGGGATGTGGACGGACCTCAAATGTTTATTGAGCTGTTTTACAGGGGGAAATCCTTCAAACTGATGTAGACACTGACAGACATGGACAGAGTGCTGTGGTCTTTCCACATTACTGCCTATAGACATAAAAACACTGTGAAAATGCAGCACAAATGAAATAACATCTGACAAGTTGGGAAGATGATTGCTTTAGCCTACATTTGTGTACTGGTTTTACATTCTCTATAGTTTATACACTAACAAAAAAGTAACAGAATGTACCATGGTACCATGGTAAGTCTTTAAAAACTGCAAAATGTATTATTATTAATCATCTTGACCCCACCGTGCATAACAACTACTGGCCTATCCCTAAACTTCCATTCATTTCAAAGGTTTTGGAAAAAGTTGCACTCTCACAGTCATACCTCATGCCTGGAAACTTTTAATACTCTAGACCCGTTTCAGTCTGGTTTAGAGCTCTGCATAGCACTGAGTCAGCATTGCTGAAGGTTACAAATTACATTCTGCTGTCCATTGATTCTGGTTCATCCTTATACTTTTATATTTGAGTGCCGCATTTGACACCATTGATCATGATATTCTTCTACAACCACTTGAGTGTGTTGTTGGAGTCCAGGGCCTAGCTTTACAGTGGTTCAACTCATACTTAAAGGGGAGGAATTTCTTTGTTAATATCGGGTCATACACTTCACCCTCTGAACATTGTGGTGTTCCTCAGGGATCCATTCTTGGCCCTCTTTTGTTTTCCCTCTACAAGCTCCCTTTAGGTTCAATATTCCAGAAACATATCATAAATCATCACTGTTACACTCATGACCCCTGACTATATCTTCCAATCAAACCAGGAAATTACTTTTCATTTGATCATCTCTTTCCATGCCTCAAAGAAGTCGAGATCTGGATGAGAAATAACGTTCTGCAACTGAATGAAAATAAAACCGCAGTTCTTCTACTAGGTCCTGCTGCTGCAAACAACTCCATTAAAAAACACAGTTAGGTTCCTTGAGTAACAACCTAAACAATCATGCAAAAAATCTTGGAGTCTTTTTTGACTCTCTTTTACAATTTAACAAGCATGTAAATGCAGTTGTAAAGAGCTTTTTTCAGCTCGGATTTGTAGCAAAACTTTCTTTCTAGTAAAGACCTTGAAATTGTGATTCATGCTCTAATTTCTTCACGATTGAATTAGTAGTGTGGAATGTACTAAATATTACAGAAAGGCTAAATGTGACATACACAAGCATTGTTTGTGTGACTAAATACACTCTAACCTTTTGGGCTCTTGTCTTTTGGTCATGTTATCTAATGCGTCCATCTTTGACATGCAGTACAGCCCAACCCACAAACAACAGTGTGACCATTATCTCCCCTCTGCATTAAGCCAGTGCAGCAGGCATTAGTTCAATACAAAGCCTTACGCCCTATATCTGGCCTGGATCAATGCATTGACTCTTTATGCACTCACAAAAGCAGAGAGGCTGAGAGCGGATCAAACGGCCCACATTCCCACGCCGTCACTCGGGCGTCCTGCAGGACAGCACGGGGTCCTGACGCACGTGCATCTGCTCACACGCCCAGCTGACACAATCAGCCTGTGATCTCATGACCACGAGACGTGTTTGAAGCAGTGTCGCCGGAGCTCACAAAACTATGAGATCTCTGTGAGAAAAGATTGGAATGGTTCCCTGAGGAGAACAGCTGAGGAAGGGGAATGCTTTGTACAAGATACTCGGATACACTTGAAAAAGTGTATGACAGTGTTTTATCCACACAAGGGATATGTTTATTTGATTTCAAATACACAGAGAGCATCTTATTGAGTATTTATGGGTGCTGCTGACATTTTTACTGGCTGTCAAACTCAAAAAAGGAAGAGTAAAGCATCTCTTCTATGATAAGCATGTTTTAAAAGACATTTTTTGGGTGCATAAAGTCAAAAATGTTAGGGTGATACAACTGTTCTGATATCATAAAGAAGAAAAAAAAAGTTTATTGAAAAGGTTATTGAAAAAAATCTTGTTGTCATGTACACTTTAAAAAATTATCTTTCGAAGAAACAAAGATTATTGGAATATCTTTGACAAGCAAATACTATTTTACTTCAAAATTTCACATTGAATTATTTGTGAAATTACTAGCAATTTATGAATGAAAATTGTTTCAAAGTAAATCCTACACCAATTTTTTCAACATATTAAATAATAACAAAAATAATAGTATTTTTAACAAAACTGCTTTACTGTTAATTAATATATAAAAAAAGGATATCAGATAATGACTTTATGACAAGAAAAGGTTGCAGGTTATAAAATGTGATGCAGCTCCACCAAAGACTAATGATTAATAATTGCTGAGATTTGTACTTTAGATTTTGTAAAAAAAAAAAAAAAAAAGATTTTTAAAAAAAAATAATGATTCAAACTGACCTTTTCGACGATGGTATCTATTCTTCCATGAAAATCTTTTGTGCTCCATAGAAGAAATAAAGGTTTGGAACGACATGAGGGTGAGTAAATTATGACAATTTTCATTTTTGGGTTAAATATTCCTTTAAGTTGAAAGGCAAATACAAAATGGGAAAACATACAAAATAATGCTTAAATGAATGTAATGTGAGAAAATAAAACCACATAAAGCTATAGCACATCACAAAATTTCCTGCAAATAGGCAAAGCCTGGAAAACTAAGTGCTTCAATGCAGCATTCTCATAAAAGCTCTCCACAAGCTAATGAGTTTGCTCCTCTTGTTTATTATCTGTGGCTGGACTAAAGTTTGAATGCATTACACTAAAGAGGCGAAACCCACAATTAAAGACATGACTTTCCAATCTGTTTACAAACCACAAGACACCAGGTGATCAACAGCATATGCATCAAAGAAAGAAGATCCAAAATAGAACTGACTAAACTGACTTTTCTATTTCAGTAACTTTTCATTCGAGTGAGTTTCGATATCATTTTCAATTCTGCATTGGAAGGCTTGCCTAATTAGATCACAGCTTATCCAGCAATCGAGTCTGTTTAATTCAGCTCAGAAAGATTAGAACTTGACTGCAGTAGATTAAACACATGTGGGTAAATGATTTTTGATGACTGCCATTAAGAAGTACGTAGAGGGGGTGATTAAAAAAACGCTTACACGAGTTACGTAAGGTCTACTTTTATGGGGGAGGAAAAAAAACTATTTTTCTCAACTAAAAGTGAAACAATGTGAAACCCCCAAGCCTGTCATGGTGGGCTTGTGTATTAATGTCAGAGCGACTCACCCTCAAGCTCAGCTCAAGTGCCTTAAAACTGCTAAACAATGAGCCGGATTGTGCTTGCCACTAACAGATTTTGTGAAATGCGTCTAAATTAACATGTGATAGTGATTTAATGCTCCACGCTTTCCCTTGTAGTGTGTGTGAATGGAGTGGTGGACTTACACAAAAGCAGCTTCATGGATCAGTCATTAGCACACCATTATGGTTGCTTTTATGGGGGCTGTCAGCCGAACCTCATTATGAGCTGAAGTAAAAGGAGGAATTAATCTAAGAGGACGAAAACTCTTTTTCTTGTGTGTCCAGAAAGATCTGTTAACAGCTTAATCTGAAATTCTTTTGACTATTATTCATGTAGAAATTACTTCTTTCATTGTCACAAAAATACAATGCGGTCTAAATGTCTGAGAGCACACTGAAAATCTTTTATTACAAAAAATAAAAAAGATTGTAAAACAAACAAAAAGGTTATTAGGTGAAATAATATCTGAAATATTAATTTATTTTCTTGTTAAAAAGTTTTCCTCTAAGGCAGTGGTTCTCAAACCTGTCCTGGAGGCCCAGCTCTGCACATTTTGTTTGTCTCCCTATTTCTGACACAACCATTTCAGGTCTTGCTGTCTCTACTAATGAGCACATGAATTGAATCAGATGAGGGAGACATACAAAATGTGCAGGGCTGGGGGTCCGCCAGGACAGGTTTGGGAACCACTGCTCTAAGGCATATACTGAATTATTTTGTAGTACAGCTGACTACCCAGCATGCCTTGCAGCAAGCTCTGAAAAGACTGAGTTCAGACTAAATCCTCATCTTATTGTCATCTTATTAAATTGTGAAAAATGATTTTGAGGAGGTGTTTATAGGAAACTTTACTCTAGAATTTGCTGTATTATTGCAGGTTGAATTTATGTGGTTACCCTCATTAAACTCTGTAGCGCCATAAGTGTAGTGCTGGGTTGTCAAATGATTGTGGACTATGTGTCCAAATCCCATAATGATGTCAATAAATTCTTACTGCATAGCAAAGAATCTGACATCACAATATAATAAATAAAATGTATTTGTTATATGTGGGATAAAATTCTACATAATATATCTATGTAAAAATTATATTATCTTAATGTGAATGTTGTTATACCTAAAATTTATTTAATTTATGAGTATTACTAGTTATGAAAATAGCATTAGCTTTAAATAGCGAAGAAAAAATATAATTTAAAAATATATTGAAGTGCGAGTAGTTAATCAGCATACCTCGTAGCAGGCTAAGAAAAGAGTGAGTTTGGACTGAATGTTCGCCTTATTGTCTTAAATTGCATAAAACGGGTTTGGGAGGGTGCTAATGAGAAACTGCAGTCTTTGCTGTATTATTGCATGTTGCGTTTGTAGTTACCATCAAGTATGTTTGTAGTGCCAAATGTGTAGTGCCAGGTTAACAAGTCTACCTGTATTGGTTGAGTGTTTGCTTTCAATTTGGTGATGTTAATGTAAGATTCACACTATATGATAAAAGAATCTGACATCCCAGATGAACTTGAAGTCATGGTTAGTTTCATGGATTGCTTCAAGAAAACAGACATATAACACTCAATGCTGTCTCCTGACCAGTTTGTACATTTTTCAAGGTGGCGAATTTGTATGATTTATCTAAACCCCAGTGATGAGTAGGTTTAAGGTCAGGTCTAGGGGTAGATCATTTGTACAAATTCATGCAACTTTAGAAACTTGTAAAATACATACGATTTAGCAAAAAACCTTACAAAATCGCACAAATTAGCCACCTTGTAAAATACGTACGAACACTACTTGATCACATTGGGACACACTGTCCCTATACAAGTCATTGTCGAATTTTATCATTTTTACAATGGTGGTGTTAAACTAACATTAACAGCTCTAGGTTTTAGCATAAGGGTTATAATGAAGGGAGAAAGATGAGAAAGTGAGAACCGAAGAATTGAATACTTTGGGAAGATATTGTAGCGTAGTTACCCAGCATGCCTTGCAGCAGGCTCAAAAAAGACTAAGTTTGGATTGAATACTCGCCTTGTTTTAAATTGTGTAAAGTGGCTTTAGGGAGTTGTTCACAGACAACAATAGTCTTAGAATTTGCTGTTTTATTGCATATTGCATACTTACCCTCATTTAAATCTGCAGTGCCAAAAGTGTAGTGCTGGGTTGCCAGCTGTACCTGTATTGTTATCTGTTGGTCTGCATTCCATGTTGGGGATATCAATAACAGATTTCAATTATGTGATAAAGAAATCTGACATCATAATCCATTTATGATTTCATTTTTGTATGAAATGAGTAGTTCCAGAATAACAAAGCTAGTAAAATCTAATCTCTGTAATATATTATGTTTTTATTTGAGTTTATCACACATTATTTTTCTTTTTTTTTTTTAAAACATCAATATGTAATTGTTCACCCTGCAAAATAAAAATTTAATTATAAGTAATAACACAAGAACTTTTTGAATTAAATTGCTTTGCTCTATTGAAAGTGCTCAAGACTCTACACACGGTGACAAGTATCATTAAATGTATGTGTAACTTAATTTTTAATGCAATGAATTTGTAGTTCTTGTTTTGTGTATTTATTGGAAAGAATTGGCCAATCAGGCCAATTATAGACAATTAATACTCTAGATTCTTTTTTTCATTATACACACCTGTTTGCCATTAAAACTGAACCTAAATGATAAAAGCAACTCGAGATCAATTAAAGCCATATTTGACACTGGCTCTGGTTTATAAGATCAATCCTCTCTAGCAGTGGACCATCGAAATTGTGTAGGTTTTTAGGAAAGTCTTGGCTAATCAGGCCAATTAGAGACAACTGACATCAGTTAACTCTCATGTGTTCATTATACACATGTGTTTTATATATAATGTAATTAAAAGTATACCTAAATTTTAAAACTGACGCAAGATCATTAAAAAAAAATATATTAGACATGATCAATGAGTCCACTTTAAGTGTAATCTATTAAATTAAATATACAAATCATAAAATAACATT
Organism: Anabarilius grahami; assembly: GCA_003731715.1. Taxonomy (NCBI): domain Eukaryota; kingdom Metazoa; phylum Chordata; class Actinopteri; order Cypriniformes; family Xenocyprididae; genus Anabarilius; species Anabarilius grahami. Next base: position 6,967,457 of record RJVU01079805.1, on the reverse strand, counting down.
AAATATAATGTGATATAATTTTGATTGTTATGTATGTTTTTAGGAAAGCCTGTCTAATCAGGCCAATTAGAGACAACTGACATCAGTTAACTCTCATGTGTTCATTATACACGTGTTATATATAATGTAATTAAAACTAAACCTAAATTTTAAAACTGACACGAGATTAGTTTTAAAAATATATTTATTAGACACGGTTAAAGCGTTCACTTTAAGGTCTACACCACCCAGTGGCAAACTATCAAAATTATAAAACGTTTCTAGCTTAAAATGATTCAGAAAAAATTTCAAAGCTCAATGAAGTGTTTCAAAAGCACCCATCACTAGAAAAAAAACTGAGCTGTCAAAACTCTGAATCAATCGTACCAATTGCTTCGCAAATTGACCCCATTTCGAAGCACTCAAAATAATACTAGCAAAACCTGCTGGTCAAAATGCATAAATGCTACGTTAACTCAGCCAAAACATGTGTAGACAACTTTTACAAATCACATGCAAATGTTTTTGAAAGTGTAATCTATTACATGAAATATGCAAATCATTAAATAACATTACATATAATGCTGTATAATTTTGATTGTTTTGTATGTTTTTAGGTAAGCCTTGGTAAATCAGGCCAATTAGAGACAATTGACATCAGTTTACTCTCATGTGTTCATTATACACACGTGTTATATATAATGTAATTAAAAGTAAACCTACATTTTAAAACTGACACAAGATCAGTTTTTAAAAATATATATTAGACACTGTTCAGTTCACTTTAAGGTCTACACCCTCTAGTGGCAAACTATTGAAATTATAAAACGTTTCAAAACAACTTAGGGGCCATTTACACAACACCGTTTTCAACTAAAAATGGAAAACTTTTTATGCATTTTGGCTGTTCAATAACACAACAGCGTTTTGGGGGCCTGAAAACAACCTTTTGAAAATGTGTCAAAGTGCAAGTTTTTGAAAATGATACTATTATTGTATCTGTGTAAAACTACAAAAATGGGAATTTGTGAAAACGGCGACGTCATGTGCATATGTATTAAGTGTTCAGTCTATAGGCGCATAGTTTTTATTCACAAAGTGACCTCGCCAACTACTGGCCTGGCAGCATAATACAGCATATTTATTCATTTTGCGAATCCAGTGTGAACGGAGATCGTTTTGACAAGGTTATCATCTGTACGCGAAAAATGCAAAGGAAAAACTTTTCAGTTTTTAGTACATCATTGTCATGTAAATGTACCCTAAGCCTCATTTGCTGAAATCCCATTACTTGGCCAGTTTGATACATGCTCCAAAACACTGGGTCAAAACAAAACATTTGTAAAGTTTTCAAAGCTTATGAAACAATGCTTTGAAAGTGCCATTGATATAAGTTTTGAGTGATGTTGTCATTAAAACAAAAGTACTACATACTGAAATTCATGTTTCGATTCAATCAATTTTAAAAAAAAAATGCAAAATAGAAGCATTTTCACAACTCGTCTCAGACATTTTTGGACCCACTGCATATCCTACATTACATGAGACAATAAACTTTTTTTTACTACTGCAAGTATCCATACATATTCTCAGAAGGTCTAGCCAAACATCCCGGATGACTTCACATTTCCATTCCTACAACATCACTGCCATATATCAGCGAACGGAGGAAGCACATGCCACAACAGCACAGCAATCTGTCCACTGCTGTGCCAAATGACAATGGCAGCATGTTTCTTATTTCAGGACTCTCAGAGCACCCGGCTACATCTGTGATCAGAGCTCCGCTCACATGATTCGCTTTGACTCCAGGCATCCATTCTGAGTCAGACGTAAATCGAGGGTCAGTTATTTAGAGATGCAATGAAAAGGATCTGTCTTTAATTAAACATACCCATCAAAGCTTTGAGGTCGAGTACCTGGGTTTTGTTCCCAGAATGCAGTCTGGCATGTTTCTGTGTATTTATTATTTCAGTTCACTTCCTAGACACTGCACTGACCTCCAGCCACAGAGTTTTTTTTATGTCTCAAAGAGATCCAAGTATAGACTAATTAAACACAGAGTGGTTGGTCACTTGACTGCATCGGGAGGCGAAAGCTGCTTCTAATCCCTGTGGCGATATCTTATTTTTATCTCATGCAGATGAAAGGAAGAAAAGATGGTGCTATTCCTTCTGTGGATCTATAACAGTGTGAACTGAGGCTGAGGCCTGTTTCATTTAACAGAGACACAAAATGACATGTTGCCGGAACTGTGCAAAAAGGTATCCTCATCATTCTATTAACACAATAACCTTTGTGAGATTACATTAGTTGTCTGTAGATCTGAAATTGGGTCCTAGTTCCCAGCCTGCTTTGCATGGGACTGGGTTGGGAGAGTAAATGTTGAAATTAAGTGTTAATGTATGTGATTTCTAGAAAATTTTGAAAAGGATGAGAGTTTAATTGTCTGCATGTGAGGATTTAGAAGTTTCTGTTACATTAGTTTATGGGGGTCGCCATTGTGCTGAAGAGTTGTGCTTAGATTGAGGATGGGCACATGATGCCTGATTACATGTTGAATAAATATTTGAAGTGTTAATTGCATTTTAGTATATTATTGTAAAATACTATAAATTTAATAGAACAAATTGGTTTGCTGTTGATGAGTCATCAAATATGAACTGTAACTGTGTTGTTATATTAGTTTTTAAATGTATTGTGTGTGTTTGGGAAGGCTTGGTTAATCAGGCCAATGAAACAATTAACTAGCCTATCGCTCTCCATTTTTCAATTATAGACACCTGTTTGCCATTAAAACTGAACCTAGATCAGTTTAAACCATATGTTAATTAGACTGGTTCATTGATGCATCAGATCAAAGCCCCCTGGTGGCAAACCAATACAATTTCAAAATTAAAAAACAAACAAACAACATATTTATTATTAATAAATAATAATCTATGACGCTACATCAGAATTATCTATTAATACTCCCAGCATGCTTTGCATGGGACTAGATGAGGGAGTAAATGTTGAAATTAAGTGTTATTTTATGTGTTTTTGAGAACGATAGGAAAAGGAGGAGACTTGTTAGTGTTTAATGTTCTTTTATGTGAGGATTTAAAATAAATTATTATTTTTTATTTTGCTGTCACCATTGTGCTAAAGAGTTGTGCTTAGGTTTAGGATGAAGCTTGTTATACAGTACATATAATATATATACTGCTATATTCTAACAAGAAAAACTATTATCAACCATTGGGCATACTGAGTTTTCTCTGGAAATGCATTAAAGTATCAGTTTACTTTTGAATAAAAATTACCCCAAGCTTTATTCGCCCTCAAGTCATCCTAGGTGTATATGTCTTTCTGATGAACATATTCGGAGAAATATTAATAAATATCCTGATGCCTCCGAGCTTTATAATGGCAGTGAGCAGGATCAACGAGTATGAGCTGAAGAAAGTGCCTCCATCCACATCCATCCATCAAAAACATACTCCACACAGCTCCGGGGGTTAATAAAGGCCTTCTGAAGTGAAGCGATGCATTTGTGTAAAAAAAAAATTCCATATTTAACAAGTTATGAAGTAAAATATCTAGCTTCCGCCAGACCGCCTTCCGTATTCAACTTACGAAGAAAGTGTAAAACTCTCATAGTTCAAAAAGCTTACGCTACATACTTTGCCTTCCCTATTCAACTCATGGAAAAAAAATTACTGACGCAACACCGGTTCCTTTTTTTTTTTTCTCCGTAATTTGAATATGTAATTTTTGTCATTATAAAGCTTGGATGCATCAGGATATTTATTAATATTTCTCAGACTGCATTCATCAGGAAGAAGAAAGTCATATACACCTAGGATGGTTTGAGGGTGAGTAAAGCTTAATTTTCATTTGAAAGTGAACTAATCCTTTAAGGAGTCATTCTCAAGCACATACACCTATCGGAAACGATCAGGTATTCAGAAACCATAGCTTCGCATGCAAACGCTGGATATGATCAATGCCAATTAAAGCAGATAAGGTGATACGCCTGCCCTAAAGAAACCGAATGGCATTAACTGGCTCCATTACATGTCTGTACAGCATAAGCCACTCACTTTAATGCATCTATTTGCATAATGTGCTTCAAATTCCCCCGTGTGGGTGTCTGTCTTATCTGCTCTAACCTTGTAAAAGGTTGTCAGCTCTTCGAACATGCTTACACCCAACAAAGGCATTCATGCATTTGAATTCATTTAACTTTAATTTAGCTGACTAGAAAGATTGATGCAAACATGTACCTACAGATACAGCATAATTATGACAAGGCAGATGCCCATAATGAGCTCAAGTGGAGTAAGGTTGCAACATATGTCTTATGGAAGAAAGACTTCTAAAATACATCAAATATATAAAAACGGACAAACAGACAAACATGATTATAATTGGAGAAAAAGTAATAAAAAGACAAGGAGGACTTTACAAAAATATATTTATATAGGAGATTCTACAGTAGACACCATAATAGAATAGTTGATATTTTGGGATTTTAAAAATTAAAGTAAATGTGGTAAAAATAATATTTCATAAGTTAAATGAATGGTTTCAATAATACATTTCCTCATGAATAATGATCCTTTCTAATTAAACACATTTATAACAACTATGTATTAAAAATATAACATATTTCAATATTTATTAATAATAAATATAAAACTTAATCATAATGAATAATTTATTTATCCATTTAATTACTTGTTTAGTAAAATATATACATTTTATAAGTCAAACCTATTAATAAAAGATTTTCTAAATGTTTTTAATTTGACACCAATTTGGGAATCTGACTTACCTTCTTGTCTGCAACAACCTACCTAAAACTGAATGCTGAAAAATAACTAATAATCACATTCCTTTTCAGGTATGATGAATATTACATAGATTATGTGACCTGATGCTCCTGGAAGGTTGCAAAGCTATATCAGTGTCTTGTAATTAATATTCATGAGGTAAAAATTGCCATAATAACTGCAGGCGGTGTACTTGAACACTGTAGATTCACTAAAATCTGCATATTTGCAGAGCTTTTATGAAAGAAATATGTCTGCTGTACTGTTTGTGGATACTAGGCGATCTGAGTGGTTAATAAGAATGATCAAACTCACCAAAAAAAAAAACTGTGAAATTAAGCCACAAATGCAAGAAGTGTCCTTGAAGGGTCCTATCATAAAACCGAGAAAACGGTTGGAAACTTATTGCGAGAACAACGATTTCATTAAAGCACAAGGAGCTGAAAGCAGCACCATTTCACTTTGCTTTCACATTTTATGAGCCAGCAATTTAGGTGGGAACATCATATCAGTGAAATACAAGTCAATTAGGAGTGAAGCATGAAAGTAGCTTAAAAGACTTCCACATATATGTTTTAAGTCTAAGCACTATATGGCCATTGCAAAAGGAACCCATATGTTTTGGATTAACAATCAAAGTATATGCAAGAAAATGGACTATTATGTTCAATTTGTTTGCCAATTAGAGTTTCTGAGGCAAAACCACACATCAGAATGGAAAACCTGAGCAGGTCAGACCTCTGGGAGGCCCTGTGCTTATAGTCATCCTGTAAGTCTCGCCCTTGACCCCACAAAGCAAGGGATTGTGGGTAGGGCACTTTTGTTAAGGATGCCCCCCTACGGATTTGCAAATGGCTGACAGAAGGAGATTGATTGATTGCAGTGGGAAGTTAATCTGTCCCAGGACCCGTTAAGCACACGGCTTCTCAGCACACCGGGGCAGCTCTGAATCAAGAGGGCCATCTCCAGATTGCAGGGCCACATCGGTGTAATGGAGGCTGACCTTTCTATGTGTCCTACTCAGTAATAATCAATACCGTCCCCTGCCTTCCTATAGGAAATATGAGATGATGAATTCATTATAAATTGACTTCCTTTTGTGGATTAGTCAGACAGAACAGGGAAACATTTTAGAGGATTAATCTTAGGGGATTTGAAAGGACACTTCCTATTAAAGAGTAAAAATCAACAGGTGTTGTCAACATGGGGCTATTATGTGTATTAAACTGAATTATTTGCAAATGTTCTTGTTCTGTAAACTTACCTTCTTAGACTCGGATGGATGATTAACCTCCAAGGGGCTTGTTTGAAGAAAAGGGAGAGTTTTGTGGCTTTTAGTCCATGTGCAATAGATTTGAGGTCACCTATATGCTAGTGTACTCCAAAAATGCCTTAAAACAATTCACTTTTACTAAATAAACAATTATAATTTGTCTTATCTAGGAAAACAGACCACATTCATTGATGACTCGTTGCACTACAGATTTTCTTCCATTCAAATGTAAGAATGAGAAAGTCCCTACTGCTAATGCCACCTGCAACATACTAGCAATTAGCACATTATGGCTCATGCATGTGTGTAATTAAAGCCTATTGGCTATTTTTCACCGTTCAATATGTCCCGCCCAAACTTCCTGTTTCATCGTTTGGTTCATAGTAAAAAAAAAATATATTTTTTTTACCAATGAACAACATCAGTTGTTCAGTTGTCCTGGGTAGCGAATTGTGTTTTGGGCGACCTGAGTTCAAATCCATACTTATAGTCCTTTCTCCTCTTACTCTCACAATGTTAAAGCATTAGTTCACTTCAGAATTAAAATTTCCTGATAATTTACTCGGCCTTCAGTTGAAAATAAATTTTGGTTTTAGAGGAAAACATTCCAGGATTTTTTCTCCATATAGTGGAATTCACTGGGGTACAAGTTGAAGGTCCAAATTGCAGTTTCAATGCAACTTCAAAAGGCTCTACGCGATCGCAGCCGAGGAATAATTGTCTTGTCTAGCTAAACGATTGGTCATTTTATAAAAAAAAATTAACATTCATATACTTTTTAACCACAAATGCTCATCATGCATTATGTAATCACATTGGAAAGGTCACGTGTGATGTAGGTGGAATACTGTGATAGGGAGAAAAACTCCATCTCATTTTCTCCTCCAACTTCAAAATCGTCCAACATCGTTGTTTTACCTTTTTTTTTATGTAAAGGGTGCTTGATTTAGTCTTTGCAAGTTCACTTTGTAAACACTTGCTCGGTACTTCCTTCCAACGTGATTACGTAATGCGTGGCGCATCGCAGAGCTAGTGCAAGATGAGCATTTGTGGTTAAAAAGTGTATAATTTTTATTTTTTTATAGAAAATGACCAGTCGTTTCACTAGATAAGACCCTTATTCCTCGGCTGGGATCGTGTAGAGACTTTTGAAGCTCCACTGAAACTGCAATTTGGACTTTCAACCTGTTGGTAGCTGTTGAAGTCCACTATATAGACAAAAATCCTGGAATGTTTTCCTCAAAAACCTTAATTTCTTTTCGACTGAAGAAAGAAAGACATAAACATCTTGGATGACATGGGGATGAGTAAATTATCAGGAAATTTTAATTCTGAAGTGAGCTAATCCTTTAATGGCTTCAAAAAGTTCATCATTAGTAGTTAAAAACATTTCTCCCAGTTTGTTTGAGTTTAATGTGAGACCAAATATTCACTATAGGGTTCAAATCTGGACTCTGACCAAGGCCAAAACATGAGCCGGATGGACTTGCTTTCAAGCCACTTCTTGGTTGTCTTTGCATCTTGGCTGTTGTCTTGGTTGATCATTCCTCTTTAGATAGCTTTTAATTTGTGGGAAGCAAGCCATTTTGCAATATTCTCTTGTACTCCAAAGCATTAGATAACTTTTTACAGTGAAATAGCTCACCAATACCAGCATTTATAAAGGCTCCCCACACAATGACACCTCTTCCTCCATGCTTCACTGGTAGAGGTGCATTTATTATTATATTTCTCAGCAGATTTTCATATACACCGCTCTGGAGCATCACCGTGCAACTCGTTTTTCATTGTGACTCATCACTCCACACACAACTTCCCATATTCTGCCAAATCTTTCTTAATACTAGTTAATAAAAATACAGCTGTTCATTGTTTGTTCATGTTAGTTCAATGTGCATTGTTAACAAATACGACTTTTGATAAAAAAAAAAAAAGCAGGCCTATTAGTAAATGCTGAGATTAACATTAAAGATTAATAAATGCAGTACAAGTTTTGTTCATGTTAACTAATTAACTAATGTTAACAAATGGAACCTTATTGTAAAGTGTTACCAGTTTTACTGTAATGTACATTTTAAATAATCATATTTGAATAACCTTTTCTATTTAATTCAAAGGGAAAACAAGTTTATTTTTCTTGCCCCATTGGCAGATATTTGAAGAGTTTGGTTCCAAAACGCAATAACTCCATTTAGATTAATTTGAGTAAAAAGGTGGCAAGATGAAAACCACTATTTTCTGTTTCAAACTTTCACATAGCATCTTTTGGTTGTAAAAACATTAAAAATTCAAATCTACATTTTGATTTTAAAAAGTTTATTATAAAAACTTGCAATAAATCCATGACACTTTTTTTTTCAAAATGCAATTAATCCAATATAAAAGTTATTTTTCAACAAAGTAAATTGATTCACATATATGAAAGAGTCTAAACTTTGCCAATATTTATCTTATATACAGGCATTTTACTAAAAATACATTCAGCCGGCGCTCCCAAAATGAATTCAACGGGTCATCTTGTTAATGTTATAAATTATTTGTCATTACCGATTAAAGAGTATCTGGTGCCACCGCAAGGTTAAATAAACACATTTGTCGAGTACATTGGTATTAAAAACGGCTTTTTAAAAAAGCCTTCATTGTTTACAGTGCGTGGAATGGTACGTTGTGATTGGTTGAGCGGATATATCGCGTTCTGCAGAAAAAGGAGACTGGCGTTTGTCGTGTTTTGGAAAGACAGGGAGAAAACATGACAGAATAACATGACGGATATCGCATTTTGCGCAAAATTAATAAATTACTTTTCAATACCGACCAGATACAATACTGATTTTGGCGGAAACTACATTTTTTTAAAAATGCCGTTTATCGCGTTTTGGAACCAAACTCTTAATTTGTTCTTTCTTTAAGCTTAATGTCACTTAATTTGATAAACTTCATTTTGCTTCTCAAGTAAATATATCTTGATTTAAGAATGGTTAGATATTAGTACTAACATTGCAAACATTGCGGTTACACTGCACACACAGAACTTTTTCTTTGTCAATTTCAATTATATTCAAATGAAGCATGAACCTAAATAAACTCTTTAGGGAAAGCATGACCACCTTGCTTTTAATCGAAAACAGCAAATTCATCCCTATAGAAAAAACACCAGAAAAAAATAAAAATAAATACTCAGGTCGGTCATCAAGTAATTTCACAGGGTCTTTAATGGAATTGGAGTGACTGCTCTTTTTTTCTTTACATATGTCAGTTGTCTGGCATCCTTGGACTCTATTGTGATATGAGCCAGTGACTTCATGCCGTCTCTCTGTCATTCCCTCTTCACTAAAACTATTCTCCATGGAGAGGCTGAAAATCCCCCCTCATGTAATCAGTCATGATGTCTGTTCAGTTGCCAGACGTGAGGGCCATGAGCACTCAGATCTATATCTCTATTAGAGGCTCTTCTCTCTTTGCCCCAAATGTTTTCTCTCCTTCGCTGAGCACCATGCGCACCGCGGTCTTGTTTACTCTGCTTTATTCGCCCTCTTCAGACAAATCTCCCTAAACGAAGCGGAACGCAAACTCAGCGGAGGTCCTGTCACCCGATGTTGGATAAGATGGATCAGTCTCCTGTCCTATCTGCTCATCTTGGGTGGATGTTCCCTGCTGTGCTGAGGGCTTCTGAGGGCCGGGGTGTATTTTCTGGAGGGGGTCGGTTCAAATATTCCAGAATATCTCAGTGCATGTCAAAACACTTTGGCAGCTGCTTCCCACACTAAAGTAGAAACCTCATCGAACTCATAAATCACATGAGCCGTGACACAGGTCTGTGAGACGCTGAAGGCAAATTTTCAGTTCAGTACAAGGAGTTTCTTTTCCTTTGACATAAATCTCAGTTCATTCTTCTGTGACAGACATCTTACAGAATATCTTTACGTTGTTTTTTCTCTCCATGCTACAAGTCCGAGGGAGGGCTGTTTATCCGGTAGGTCCAGAAACGTTCCAGCGTACCGTCATAAATTTCAAGGGGCAAATTAATGTTTTATTCAGAAGGAAGAGCATGCGTTGCAGATGCTCATAAATTTCTCATGATTTATCCAGATAGTGGAAAGTTTTTATTAAAGTCAGGAAATGATCTGATTATTCTTTCCTGGAGGGTTTTTATTTCCTTCTCTAATACTGAATGTAATCTGTGCATTTTCAAGAAGTGAAGTTCATGTCTGTGGATTATAATATAATGATAATTGCATGTAAACAGCTGCTTACCTCATTCCTTCCTACTATTATTTGGGCATGCCTCCATCCCAACTCCCCATTCACCATATTTTTTTTCAGAGAAGTTTAATTTCCCCCCAATTAATGATTAGAATTTTTTTTAAGAGCTAAAGATTGTGATTACGCATTATTAAGTTGATCTTGCAATGCATCTGAAATGATTATGCTGATTACTTGCTAAAATTAAGGCCTCGATGATGTGTGATGATTCAGCTGGCGGCAATGTTTGTCCCGGTTTACTTCTGCTTGAACCCAGATCAGGGCAAAACCACTAGCAGTTTAACTTCCCCATATCCATTCTGATACAAACAAGCACATCAAGCAAATGCTTTATAGAGGCAACTCTAATAGACACTGAAATAAGGAATTATATTTTTAGGGTTAGTTCACCCCAGAATGAAAATTAACCAATGAGATTCATTCTTGTGTGTTACGCAGCATGTTTGAGCTTCCGCAAGAGGTTTGTTCTTGTGTGTTATTCATGTTCGGTTGAGCTTCTGCTTATGTTCGCATCAAAAAGATCTTCATTTGTGTTCCGAAGATGAACGAAAGTCTTATGAGTTTGGAACAACAACAAATTTCATTTTGAGGTGAACTAAACCTTTAAAGGATTAGTTCACTTTAGAATTTAAATTTCCTGATAATTTACTCACCCCCATGTCATCCAAGATGTTTAGGTTTTTCTTTCTTCAGTCGAAAAGAAATTAAGGTTTTTGAGGAAAACATTCCAGGATTTTACTTCATATAGCAGTTTCAATGCAGCTTCAAAGGGTTCTACACGATCCCAGCCGGGGAATAAGGGTCTTATCTAGTTAAACGATCATTTTCTAAAAAAAAAAAAAAATGCTCATCTTGCACTAGCTCTGTGATTCGCCACGCATTACGTAATCATGTTGGAAAGGTCAGGCGTGACGTAGGCGAAAGTACCGCGGTAGGGCGAAAAACCTCATCTCATCTTCTCCTCCAACTTCAAAATCATCCGACATCGTTGTTTTAACTTTTTTTGTAAAGGCCGTTTGACTTAGTCTTTTCCCAATTGCTTTGTAAACACTAGGTCGGTACTTCCGCCTACATCACACGTGACCAACATGGTTACATAATGCGTGGCGCCTCGCAGAGCAGTGCAAGACGAGCATTTGTGGTTAAAAAGTATATAATTTTTATTTATTGACCGAATATTGAAAATGACTGATCGTTTTACTAGATAAGACCCTCGGCAGGGATCATGCAGCTGCATTGAAACTGCAATTTGGACTTTCAACCCGTTGGTAACTGTTGAAGTCAACTATATGGAGACAAATCCTGGAATGTTTTCCTCAAAAACCTTAATTTCTTTTCGACTGAAGAAAGAAAGACATAAACATCTTGGATGACATGGGGGTGAGTAAATTATCAAGAAATTTTAATTCTGAAGTGAACTAATCCTTTAACAAAGATAATAAAAGAATGAATATATGAGAAGAATATATTAGATAAAACCAATAATGTGAACCCTATTCAGACTTTGAGTCAATTGGAACTTACAAACACACAAATTTAATAAAATACCATTTTATTTATTCATTTAAGCTGCATTCAAAATTAAATAGGTTCAAATTTAAATAAATGTTTAAATAAATTAAATAAATACATCTTAAATAAATAAATAAAAATGTGAATAAATATTGTTTATTGCATTTAAAATCTAATTGCTCCAGAAATTGCATAATTTATTTATGTATTTATTATAAATTGAATTCAAAATCCAGTTGGCTCAAAGCTAAAAAAACAAACAAACAAATAAAAATAAATAAATAAATAAATAAATAGACATTTATGTTTGTTTTATTATTTATTTATTTATTTATTTATTCAAAATCCAATTGCTAATCTTAGATAAATAAGTTTATAATGATTTAAGAAGATTATTGAATGGAAAATATTTGTCTAAATACTTATAAATATCATCTAGCCTATAGCTTGCTTCCACTCTGCTGCACTGAGCATTTACTGCAAAAGGTTTTCATCCTTGTTTCTGATCTTAAATTAGTCCTAGTCACTGCATTCCCATGTCAGGATAAACTCTTGAATTTGCATTAAGCTAATGCGCACACCTCATCTGACATTCTTGGCTCCAGAGCTCTTGCCACACAGGTCTAAGCTTTTTATGTCTGTCTGTTTGGACAAGAGGTGGATGATGGCGTCTGAAGTCTGCCAGTGTGTCCCAGTTCTTCTTTAGCTCCGCTGCCCTCACGGTTCAGCTCCTCAGGTCAACAAAATATTGTAGCCTGCAGGCTGTATGACAATGTCCAAGAAATAAAGATTGCATATCTAACGGATGTTAAAACCATTTGCCAGAGCCAAGCTCAGTCCGAAATACAAGATCCAAGTTTCTCTTTCTGCCTGATGTTATCTGTGGTCTATATCCTTAAATTGATGGCTCCACTGAAGTGGCTTTTTCAGCATTACCTTGCTATGCTGAAAAGCCTGGCCAAACGCATTCAGTCATGGTTCATAAAAAAGATTTCACAGGTGATATGACTGCTGAAGAGGTGTTTTGTTGAAGTAGAATAAAGCTTCCATCAACAGAAACATTTCATGTCGAAATAAGCGAATTCCTGAGGTTTTAGATGTGATAAAACGTTACCCTGATACCCCATTCCATACACATTTTAAACCAGTGAGAAATACGGCATTTAGACATCAGGGATTTTACCAGGGTGCCTAAAATGGGTGGAAGATTGGGGGAAGGGGTATTCTGACACCCCTAATTAAGGCTTTAGCCCCCTAAAGAAGTCAAAACAAAAGGCTGGTGGTCTTAAAAGTACATTTAGCTACTACACTTAAATTCTACGTAAAACATTAGAAACATTTCACTAGTTTTTACAAATGACAGTAACCACAATAGCCGGGTTTCCATTACAGATTTGCGCAAAACTTTTCTGATATTTTCTAAATGCCGATAAAAAACTATTTCAAAATGATGCCGTTTCCATTAACTGATGTAATGTGACTAAAACTAATTTTTTCCTCTTGCGATAAGTCATTACAAAAATCATGGCAACAGATGTTAGTAGGTTTAAGCATATCGCAGCCACTGCACTAGCCGTTATTTTTAATCATAGGAGACATAGGCGTGTTATCCAAGCATTAATGGCAAGTAAAGCCCCTTATACTTGGGAGTGGCCACGTATGAGGTGTTTCTGGGTGTTTCACCCTCCTATCTGCTTCGAGGTCTTTATAAATTGTGGCATTTCTTTGTTGCTTAGAATCGAGTATTCCCATAATTCTTTTGTCTTTTATGAGTTTAATAAAGAGCACTGTCTCGTCTTCTGTCTAAATATACAGCACCGTCTATAAAGAATGATAAACTTTTACATATGCCAGGTGACTTGTAAATGCAAAAAAAAAAAAAAAGTGTTTCCATTGCAGTTCTGCAAAATATTCCTTTTATGAATCCACCTCATGCGAGCATAAAAAAGCTTTTTTTCTTTTTTTCTTTTTTTTGCGATATATGGGAGTTTTTGTGAAATTTACGTGTTTCCATTGGGCATATTTTCAAGTCGCAATTTCAATGTGCACTATTTGAAGGGTAATGGAAACACAGCTATTGTTAGATTAGACATGTCAAAATGCATATTTTTTTCCTGGTACCAAATAGATGCTCGTTGATGTTAAGGTTTAATTTAAAATCTGTTTATTACTTCCCTTTAATAGATTATCAGAATACATTTACAATGTAGAATTCAATGTTACTTGCTGTTTATTTGTAATTATATGTGATATTTACTAGCAATTTCTGTGTGAAAATTATTTCAAACTCCAATATACTGAATGATATCACAGAAAAGTCTTTAAGATAAAGAACCAAAAGATTATTTTGGTTGCACAAGACAAATCTCAACAGATTACAGATCAAAAATTGCCTATAAAGATACTTTTGAAAAAGTCGATCACCTGACATCCACAGTATAATTTGCCCACTGGATTTAATGCATGTTTTACGTAATTATACCAAAATTAATTCTTACATGCAACCATTTACAATTGGGTCTGCAAATGTAGTTTCTTGAAAGGGTAATTGCATTTCCTGCAATCTAAGTTGGAGCAAGTCCGTATAGAACCTGTTTTCCAGTCCAGTCATGCACAAGGTTATATCTGCAAACACGAGAGGCCCAGGATATGGTTTTCCTTGACCTACACAAAGGTTAAAATCTGTTAAAATCTGAGGATCCGCAGTGATGAAGGACAACATTTGGACGCCGACTCTCCAGACTCAATGCTAATTCCAGGGTTAACAGGCTGTAAATTGCATTGCCAAGACAACTATGGTGGTGGCGTCCACTCAGTTTCACATTCCATTCCAAGAATGCCAAACAGTTGAGCAGACTTGAGATGAGGATCACAAGATGACCTCAGAAACAAGGCCAGGGCCTCTGGGCTAAGTACAAGTAAATCTTACTAGAAGAGTATCCTTAGCCAATATCCAAGCCTCAACCACTATAATTTATTTATTTATTTATTTATTTTTTGTGCATAAACCAACTATATTAATTAGTCAAACTGGACATCTCATTCCATCAAATGACTTCATGGGACATTATAAACCGTGAAGTTTGCTCTCCAGTCCCATGATAATGCACATCAAAGCATAGCAAGCGCTTCCAGCTACCCCTGAACCACAGAAAATATCAGATTATTTCCCCTTCTGTCTGAAGCGTGCTCTGCATCTTAAAACAATTACAGATCTGAGACATTTCCAGAAAGATGTGTCAACAGAGCAAAGGAAACAACCAAGAGCTTTTGACAGTGTAACCAGCCTTGAATCCCAATCCCAATATACAAATCTATAAAAATAACACAAAGCAGAAATGTTCCATACTCTTGTGATCAAACAGTGCACTTCATTTCACTTGAGGTACTGCAGAAAGATTTATGTTTACTCATATTTCATGGTGACTAATGATGGTGCATATCTCTGTGACAGAAAAAAATTATCTTGCAAGAAAATAATCCACTGTGTAAAATGTGGTGGCGTTACTTTGAAGTTGTCCTACACTGCATCCCAAACCGATGCAGCAAGATAAGTTTCAAGCAACAAGCAATTTGTTCACACTAAAAATGAAAATGTTGCACAATGTGGTAAAATCACAGGACAGTGATTGTGATTTCTCTCAGTCTGATGGGTTTCTCACACCCACAATGCACTTCACGGTAGAAAAATTTCAAGCTAAAAACACAACCCTTTTTGCAGTTGTCTGTGTAAAAAAATATGTAACATCCAATTGACAACTTTTCTTCTAAGCTTGTTTACTAATTTACAAATTTATGTATTTAGCCGATGCTTTTATCAAGTAACACTGCATATACATCACGATATACATTTTATTAGTTTATGAACTTCCTGGGACTAAAACCCATGACCTTGTTTAAGGTGGGACTACGCATCATGAAACAGTCAAATTAAGCATTACTAGAATGTTACAGTGAGATTTTTAGCAGCAGACAGCTAGTCGTAAACTAAACCGTGCTTACCTCATTAAATACTCATGAGCTTTGTACAGTTGTAGGAACAATTACATATGTTTAGTTCCAGCAGGGATGGAGAACATGTTAACTGGAGTAAAGATGAATTTTTGCTTCAGTTCTATAAAAAATGTGGTATCCCAGCTAACAGGGAATGTTCTGAATACTTCAGAATTGTTCTGGCAAGGTTCTCTCACAGTTATGAACAAATGTTCTTCCAGTAAGGTTTATAGGACGTTCTTTCAAACTTATCTGGTCTTTAATAATGTTCTCAAAATGTTACCTCAAAAACATTATTTATACAGCGTTCATGGAATAATTTTTCTGAAACGTTGTAATTGAACATTCGTCTAACGTTTTTTTTTTTAAATGTTACTACTTGTTTCAGAACTTCTGAGAACATTCAAAAGTAACGATCCCTTAATGTTTGCAAAATTATAAAATTAAATGTTCCCTTAACATTAGTATAACCAAGAAAAAAGGATTTTAAAACATTTAAAAAACAGGACTTTTTGAGTCATGAATTACATTGTTTTATTGTTTTATAATGTTTCCTGGGGTGCACTAATAATGTTAGTATGCTTTTTACCTTAAAAAATTGCCATAATTTAATCTCTGTTTTAAGGGGTGTGTCTGCTGTGAGACTTCAGTGTAAACACCCACTGCTGTGATTGGCTAACATCTTTGCATATGAAATAGCCAAGTATTACTCTCTAGAAAAATTTCATTTTACTATTACAGCTCTCAAGGGTAACTAATCATGAAAAGTGTTACATTTAGTTCTATTTCTATTTAGACCGTGGCATGAAAGGTTGCAGTGATGAACACTGTAGCCAATCACAGACATGTTGTTGAGTGCATGAAAGCAGTGATCTCATCATTGCAACTCAATTTCTGCACACTAACGAATGTTTTCATCATAACTAACAACGCGATGTAACTAAGAGATATGTTGAATAAAATGGAAGTTTTGGTGCGAGTCCAGAATTCAGTCACTAATAAACTGTTTGATTGACAGCTCCAGTGATTGTAAATGGAGCGTTCTTTAAATGCTTTCTATATATAATTTAATCACGTTTAAATAACAGATTATCTTCATCCTACTAAGAGAAACAATGTTAAGTTGTCCGTTTAGTCACTGGTTTGATTTACTGACACATAGACAAAGAACATCTGACTGTACATGTTGTTGCATTGCTGTCGAGTCCATAAGTCCGTTTCCAAAGCCTGCACCGAAATGCGATTGATTTACCAAAGAATCCACAGTGAAATGTACCGAATACAAATAAATAAAGCTCAACTTAGACATTCATATTGTTAATAAATAACCATATTCCTAGCATTATTATCCTTTGAAAGGTAATGTCATTTTTAGTCCTGTATCACTCTTGATGAAGTAGGCGTTGATTTCTTCTGCGGAGGCGGCGTTTCACATTCTGGGAAGAGTCGTTCGCTGGGCCTGGTGTCAATAAAAGCTTTTATTGGACTAACAAGGAAGTTTTCAGTTTTGAAACTTACAGGACATTCTTATAGTATGATGACCTCTTATGTATAAAAAGGACTCCTTTAAGAAATTACGTTTTCATAAGAAATAATGTTAACTCATTGGGAATGTTAGCGAAATGTTCTTAGAACATGGTGTTAGCTGGGATGGCGACATTTTTACATTTGCCAAGCTGTTATTAAAATTGTGAGTTGTATTCATTCAGTCAATGTTATTGACCTCATAAATATCCAAATTAGAACAATAACCAATGGTTCACCAATGTTATGTATCCTGTAAAACAAACTGGATTAATTACTAACCCAGGGTAAAATTTGAATTTAACTCAGAATTAAGCTAACTTTAAAGTGTTTACACTCTACATGAAGACAGTCTTATGAATGACTCACTTATAGTTGTCACTGCACATTAAACAGAGGAAAAAGCATTTTAACATTGACAAATGACACACTTCAATTTTAACTTAAGAGTTGGAATAAGTTTTTGTAATGTATCTTTGCAGCTTAACTGCATGTAACAAAGGTAAGAGTTTATCAGACATCCTGGTCCTTATTTTCTCTGAAATGTAATAATTTGAACCGTTTGGCTGCATGACCTGCCTGAGCAAATCTCTAACGGCGATGACAAGTTTGAAAAAGATTTGGGTCCCTCTCATTTCCTGAACGATCATTCGTATCATGACCACAGAAACCAGAAACATGGAGCGTGATGAAAAAAGACAAATGCACGAGTGCCTTTCCTTGGGCCCCTTTCAAAGCCATGCCAAACTGTCCACCCCTCCCCAAAGAACGCTGAGTTACTGCCCTGCAGTCCTCTTAAAGCGTTTTTTTCCCTAAATGTCGAAGAACAGCTCACAAAAGCGCAGGTCTGCCAGCAACGTTCCTCCCTGACACTAGTTTTATTAGAAACATCTGGAGGCATCGTTACAAGATAGTGAACCACTCAAATACATGCAAAGAGAGAGAGAGAGAGCGCAAAGGAGTGGATAAATTAGTTTGCAATAGAGAGAATCAAAAATACCATTAGAAAGCAACAGAACATTGAACAAAAGAGAGCACAGCTCTTCTTCATAATGGTATGGTTGATTGAGGTGTCTGCTGGGGGGAAATGACAGTCATTGAAAGAACAACAGTCCCATCCCGAGGCTAATAAGATCTTATTAGAGCTCTTAACTGTCCTGGCTGACTCCACAGATGGATTCTATTAGAGTCATCTTCACACCATCGTCATGCAGGTCCTCATCATAATTGCTGAACAAACATGAAGACTCTCATAAAGTTACTCTTAACAACTGGGAATACTTGAATGAGAAAGATATAAGGAGAAAGGATGGGTTGCATTAGGTGTTGTACGAGTGGCTAGAAGAGATATGGAGCCATATTTTCATGCCTTTCCCACTAGCACAGAACAAATAGCTAAGGAAATGAGGGATGATGGCTAATGTCACCATATTCCCTACTTCCATTTGTACATGTGTGAACTTACAAAAAGGAAAGAGTTACTACTCTAAAATCCCACATAAATGTTCCATGTTACTGCAAGATTGTTATGGGGTGGTGACGGTGGTCACACTATCACACTTGATAAGGTTTGGGCAAATTTAATATTGTATAAATACACACAATAAAATAACATTTTTATATTATAATGATTATATGTTATATTTTAATTACATTTTATGAATTAAACAGTTATTAACATTTAAAATTAAACATATTTTATCACTAGAAAAAAAAACTGTTAAACATGAAAGTATGCAATAATTTAAGACATTTTTCCTTATACAGTGCCCTCCACAAATATTGGCACCCTTAGTAAATATGAGCAAAGGTGGCTGTGAAAATAAATCTTCATGGTTTATCCTTTTGATCTTTCATTAAAAAAAATAACAAAATTCTAACATTTCATTTAAGTAAAACAATTGAAAATGGGGGGAAAAGCTCATTATGAAATAAATGTTTTTCTCTAGTTCACGTTGGCCACAATTATTGGCACCCAATTATTGCAACGTCCTTTTCCCAAGATAACAGCTCTGAGTCTTCAACTATAATGCCTGATGAGTTTGGAGAACACCTGACAAGAGACCAGAGACCATTCCTTCATACTCTCCAGATCCTTCAGATTCCCAGCTCCATGTTGGTGCTTCTTCTCTTCAGTTCACTGCACTCATTTTCTTTAGGGTTCAGGTCAAGGAACTGGGACGGCCATGGCAGAAGCTTCATTTTGTGCTCACTGACACATTTTTGTGTTGATTTTGATGTTTGTTTTGGATCATTGTCCTGATGGAAGATCCAACCATGGCCCATTGTAAGATTTCTAGCAGAAACAGTCAGGTTTTGATTTTTATCTGTTAGTATTTGATAGAATACATGATGCCATGTATCTGAACAAGATGTCCAGGACCTCCAGCAAAACAAATAGGCCCACAACATTAAAGATCCAGCAGCATATTTAAAGGATTAGTTCACTTTCAAATTCAAATTTCCTGATAATTTACTCATCCCCATGTCATCCAAGATGTTAATGTCTTTCTTTCTTCAGTCGAAAAGAAATTAAGGTTTTTGATGAAAACATTTCAGGATTTTTCTCCATATAGTGGACTTCAATGGACCCCAAACGGTTGAAGGTCAAAGTTACAGTTTACAGCAATCCCAGACGAGAAATAAGGGTCTTATCTAGAGAAACCATTGCTCATTTTCTAAAAAAATTTATATTTTTTTATACATTTTAACCATAAATGCTCATCTTGAACTAGCTCTCTTCTTCTTCTCTATTTGAATTCCAGCAGTGTAGACACTGCTAAGTGTATTACTGCCCTCCACAGGTCAAAGTTTGAACTAAATTGTCATATACAATATTCTAGTGCAAGTATATAACAATTAGTTCAAACTTTAACCTGTGGAGGGCAGTAATACACTTAGCAGTCTCTACACGGCCGGAATTCTAAGAAGAAGAATAAGAGAGCTAGTTCAAGATGAGCATTTATTGTTAAAACTTATGTAATTTTTTTAATTAATTTTTTTTAGAAAATGATCGATGGTTTCTCTAGATAAGACCCTTATTCCTCGTCTGGGATCGTGTAGAACGTTTTGAAGCTGCAATGAAACTGTAACTCTGACCTTCAACCGTTTGGGCTCCATTGAAGTACAATATATGGAGAAAAATCATGGAATGTTTTCATCAAAAACCTTAATTTATTTTCGACTAAAGAAAGAAAGACATGAATATCTTGGATGGCATGGGGGTGAGTAAATTATCAGGAAATTTTAATTTGAAAGTGAACTAATCCTTTAACCGTGGGCATGGGGTATTTTTTATCCCTGTTTGCACAAAACCCATCTGGTGGGTTTGCTGCCAAAAAGTTTAGTTTTTTTTGACCATAGAAGCAGGTCCCTTTTGAAGTTCCAGTCATGTCTGACAACTAAATATGCTGGAGTTTGTTTTTGGATGAGCGAGGAGGATTTTTCTTGAAACCCTCCCAAACAACTTTTGGTGATGTAGGTGCTGTTTGGCAATAATTTTTTTTTATGCCCCAAGACTCAACTAATCTCTGCAATTCTCCAGCTGTGATCCTTGATACTTTCTTCCTTACTGTGCATTAGGACGATTTAGACACACGTCCTCTTCCAGGCAGATTTGTAACATCTTTAGTTGATTGGAACTTCTTAATTATTGCCCTGATAGTGGAAATGGTGATTTTAAATACGTTAGCTTTTTTCTTTTAGCCATTTTCTATTCTGTGAAGCTCAACAATCTTTTGCTGCACATCAGAACTATATTCTTTGGTTTTTCTCATTGTGATGAATGATTAAGGGAATTTGGCCTTTCTGTTTACACATATTTGTAGTCCTGTGGAACAGGAAGTCATGGCTGGACAATTTCATGTTCATGATCACCCTGGTGTGCTAAAAATGTAAATATGAATGGGAATATACTTCAGAGATATTTTACTCATAATAATTTCTAGGGGTGCCAATAATTGTGGCCAACATGTATTGGTGAAAAATATTTATTTCATAATGAGCTTTTCCCCCCACTTTCAATTGTTTTACTTCGATGAAAGGTTAGAATTTTGTGAACGTTTTGAATGAAACATCAAAAGGATAAACGATGCACATTTATTTTCACAGCAGCCTTTGCTCAAATTTACTAAGGTTGCCAATATTTGTGGAAGGCACTGTATAGAACCTTTTTGGCATAAAGATTCTTTAAAACCCCAATTAATATATTTTATATCTTAAGAGTGTAAACACAATTAAATAATATTGACAAATAATATTGTTGTTATATTATATTATATTGTATTATATTATATTTTTTGATAAAACTCTTGC
>RJVU01079805.1:6933754-6945771 GCA_003731715.1 Anabarilius grahami | reverse complement strand
GCAGACTCTTTTGTCTTGCTATATTTTATGTAGGCCTATCCCAAATACAGAAATTTTATATTAATAGTACTAATTAAATAAAATAAATTAATATAAGATAAGATAAGATAAGTTAAGAATTTTGAAAGTATTATAAATTGGTTTTGTTATTTGTTATTCATCGAAACCAGAAGCTCTGGAGTGTGACATTATACCCTATTGCCCACATTCGTTGTGGGCCCATAAGTAATTTTGTATGCTTGAAGTCTAATGTGAATGCACCTTTAAAAAAGAGTGTAAGGCAGAGAGAGAGCGGGTGAGGGAAAATACATTATCATGCATTGTAACAGCATTGTCTCCAGCTAACATTGTGTGGAATGTGCACAGAGGTTTGATAAGCCCTGTATGGAGGTTTGGGCATGCTGGGAAAACGGCCGAGGGCTTTCAACAAACCTGGCTTACTGTGTCCCCATACACTCTCACTTTGCCTAGAAACTCCAGAGTGACAGAAATTTTGCTGATTGTAAAAATTATATTCACACCACTTTCTACTTTATTGCGTTTGTGCATTACACAATTTTTCATCTAGTAACCTTGACATAAATTGGCCTATTTAAATCCGGGCGTTCCGTAAAAACTAGTGAAGACTCTTTTACAGCAACATTCTCATTTTGTACTGATGAACAGCTATATTGAACACATTATAGTCTGGAACGGGTGTTTTAAGTATGAGATTTACGACTCGGAGAGACACTGACGGTCACTAAGTTGGGAAGGTTGGCGAACAGCACTTTGTGAGAACATGAAAATGTAGGAAGAAACACATGGTTCTTGTTTAGAGACAGAGAGAGAGAGAGAATGGAAAAGAGAGGCATGCATTCCATTTGGTTTTTACAATGGATAATCTGACTATCATTTATTATATTTCAGCATAAGGGTGTTTCTTCCACTATAGGGGCTTCTGGCTCTGTGGACTTTAAGGCCCTGTTTACACCTGGTTTTAAGATGAGTTTTGGTCATTCGGATCACAAGTAGATGAGAGAGACACATACCCGTACACACCTGGTATTTTAATCTGTCTCTTTTGTCCACTTTCACTTGATTTCTTCGAGGGGAGGGTCTATGGGCGGGTAAATGTATGGGTTTTTTCAAATCTTTCGATCTAATGGACAAAATAAGCTCACGTAATTTACATATGATCGCACCCAGAGAAGATGGAAAAACAAGAAGAGCATCAGCTTTTATTCTGAAAAACTCTCTTAACACTCTTATTTTCACACTCTTGCTTATTTATTTGTCATTTTCAATCAATGTTAAATTATGCGCTGTGTTTCTGGGAATGACTTTTGTGGATATTATATTTAAACTTTTTTGGAATATAATAGCTGAGTCTTCTGTCTTGCTAAGTCTAATTCTTAGTTAACATTTTATGTATCCTAAATACGGATAATTAAAAAAATTTTTGACATTTTTTCCACACAATTTTTGAAAATTACAGCTTGTTTAGAAATTAAGAAACACCTATTTTTTTTAATGTTGGGCTTTACTTGTGCACAGACACAACTAATGTCTGTATGTGCATAACATTAATGTAATCTGACAAAGTCCTTTACTATCTTCCCATAGGCCTTTGCATGATATGAGTCATTGCAGAGATGTGCAGTCTGCTGCTATGAGAGGTGGAATCTCTGTCCAATGAGATAATAGTATGTGGGCTACAGATAGACAGATAGAGGACACGTGTGATGTCTTCAGCCAAAGTTCCCGTTTCTCACTGGTTGTACGGGTAACCCAGAGGTTACAGATTATACTCTATCAGCACGACCTGATAGAATCTGGAAAATACTTTTTTGCACATTTTCTGCACTGATTTTAGGAGAAAATCTGTGGAATTGAACGGAATGGATTTTAACATGGTAAAAGTGTTAAACCACTACACATTTATCGGAAGATAAAATCAAAATAAAGTTAGCCAAAATATTTAATATACAACCACAGAATCTATAGAAATGTATTTGGCTTAGTTCATACGATTCCATTTTAGAGCCATAAGAACAAATAGACAAGAACCATGTCTTTCTGATGAGTTTCTAATTAAAACAATAAAGAAACCACTGATATTACAGTCGGCATGAAAAGGAAGTTGCGATAGTCTAGTCTTGATAGTTTTTGTGACATATCTGAGTGAAACAGCTTCTCGAACAAGAAAAAATGTAGAGTGGGAATTGATTGGATCGTTGGATCATTGTGGTTTCTTATTGGTCGATCTCATGTGAGTGACAGGTTGTCCCGCCCTCACGCCAGTAAACACATCATCACAAAAGAAAAGAGATTAAAGATTACGAGGGCACATACATTTAAAAAAAATAATAACGATGTGCGTGGATAAATCACTTAGAATAAATACTGCAATATTCCATTAAAAAAAGAATTTGTCAAATACTGACTCCTTTATTTAAACAGAGCTGTCAAAATCTGTTGCCATCTTATGTGATGTCTCAGTGGACATAACAGATCTATTTCTTTTGTTATTTTTCTGTCATTCCTATAAATGTATACATTTAATTAACATGGGTAATGCCAACAGACATATTAAAGATGACTGAGCCATAATTTCATAATTTCAGATTTTCCAAATAAACAAGTAAAAAAAAGTGTTACAATTATCCCTGCTCTCCTCTATTTATTATTTAGACATCTTTTCCATTCTGTTTTATCCCTTCATCATGACCACCACTTTTGTGTGGATTAAAAAAAACTTGTGGAAATCGGTTGACAATTCGCTGTTTTAGACATTCTGTTTCCTGCCTATAAACATATGTTGCCACAAAGAAATGGCATATGAGGACATGGCATAGATTTTGAGTGAATCTGACAGACCAAATGAACAACAGACCCCTTTAGAAATTAAACACAAAACAAATGCACACACATAAATAAACACATTCAATTCCAAAAGAGTAAAATGTGGATTGTGTCGTTTTTGCTAATGTCTATACACATTGAGATGTATTATTAACTACAGGGCTATATATAGAGAAACCATTTGGAATATAGTTTTGTTGTTGTAAGAATAAAATAGATGCAATCTGAAGATATTTTAAACATAGACAACTTGTTTACACCAGTAAATGATAGTAAAGCATGCAAAATAATCTAAAACCTAAATAACGCTTTCACTACCACAGATCAGGATTCTACAATCAGATCTGTCATCCTGGGCTTTTGATCCATACCACCCTTGATCACTGCCTGGTCAGTGATCATTTTATACAGAAATGGAAACCGCATGTGTACAATCTTCTTCAGTTCACATCCTTGTTTATAGGTAGACCTGCCAAACTGGGTGGCCTGAATTTCCTGATCTAAGACCTGACCTGCCTTCAGCCTCGGGGCTTAACGTTTGTTATAGGCTACACTGCCAGGGGTCAGAACCTCCCATGTCACGCTCTAATTATGATTGTCACATTGATGAGCCAACGATGGGCTTGTAAATTATTTGTGAACAAACATTTTTTTTCAGTGATGGCTCATGTTTCTTGTTATGTGTTCAAGTGAAAAATAAGCCAATTTTACCATGTTTCTTTACCAATTCTGCAGATTTAAGGCCCGTTCACACCAATAACGATAACTATAAAGAAAACACTAACTATATTAGTGTCCACACCAGTGGATGATAATGTTCTGTTTATTCTAAGTACGCTCTGCAGTTTTGTCGTCTGCCACTTTAAATGCTCAAGCTCTTTAAAGCAGGATGGATTCTGATTGACTGTCAATGTTTTTATCGTTAATCAGCTGAAAAAAATTATTTTTCCGAAAGTGATTCCATCAATAAAGTTTTCTGTGCAGTTATCATTATAGTTGTGCTGTGGATTCTGCTATTCTTTGATATTTAAAATGATTTTTAACTATATCTTAATCGTTATCATTATAGTTATCGTCCTTGGTGTAAGCAGGCCTTTTACAAAAATGAGAAAAGAAAGCTTTTTTTTTATTTTTTTAAACCTATTGCTCTCTGCCCAAATGAAAAACTTACAGCAACACATACAAACACACCCCCAGATTCATTCTTTAGTGTCATGTACACCATGTCAGAAAAAGAATTAGTTTCTTCCCCTCCTTTAATTCAAGGTCATCTATGATCCCATTGGGAAACTGTTTCCTATTGGGCAGTCCAGCCTTTGGTTTTATAGTCAGAGCTCATAAAACACGAGCAGAGGGGAACGGGGAGTGACTATCTGCCACACTTACATCAAATACGCTGTGCTCGGCTGAAGAGGTTTAGAGCTCTGAGAAAACACTGAATGAAGGGCAATGAAGGGAAAGCCGATGTTGTTGCGGAGACCGGAGACGGGTCAGGCCCACTTTTATTTATCTGTGAAAGATTTATATAGCTAAACAAAGAGAGACAAAGACCCTACAGTCTTTGTTCAGCTGAGAAAGAAAAAATGATGATAGAATGTAAGTATACTTAGAGTTGCTTGTTAATGCAAGCATCACTGACTAATGCTTATACTTGAGGTTAAAGGCCCACTGAAGAGTGTTGGAACGCGCAGCATTTAATGTGTTGACGTAATTTCAACTGAAACAGGAAGACAGGGCGATATATCGAACAGCCCCACCCCTTTTTCAAAATAGCCAATAGCGTTTTGTTTATGTTACAGCTCGGCCAGAGCCGTAAGACTCTGTAGAACCTCAGTTTCCTTCTGATCTCTAACCGTTTCTCCTCCTAATGTCCTTTAAATCGCTTTAATATACAGCATTCTGTGCAGAATTCAAATGGGTCCGATACCTTTTGTGGTCTGTGCCGACTCGTGCATATGATCATGATCATGATCATGATGTCATGTCATGAAAATCCGTGATCCACTTTAGCGGAAGTGTGAGACTGAAAGTTTTGAATGCTTATATATCCTAAATGTGAATTTTGTCATTGTTTTGGAACACACCAGCTTATTCATAACCTTAAGGCTAACATATTCATACTAAAAGCTAAAAAAAACTTACATTTTGATTTCAGGGGGACTTTAAGCAATCAGACATGAAAACTGATCTGATTGCTCAGATTGTGCCATTTCTGGACTTGAAGGTAGACTCTTTTGACTTGAGCCACCACCTAGCAACTACTCAGAATACCCTAGAAACCACATAGGAACTGCACTGCAACATCCTGGAAACCACCAACAACAACCCAGCATCACGGTGGTATATTGTGCATATTTACGATTATTAGTGCATAGCGAAAAGCTGCTACTATTTAATTTTAAGATATACCTGTACCTGTTATTAAAGAAGCTTTTAGGCATTTCTGAAATAATCTCTAAATGTGCAATCACATTTACAGTTGTTCAGTGAATTTTTTGCAGGCAAACTCATGTAATTTATATAGGAATCCACGCAGTCAGAAATTTTGGGTGGGTGGGAAGATTTCCCCTTGCAGATTTTGCAATGGTTCAAGAGCTGCAATGACCGAAAAAAGGCTACTTGGTTTGAATGTAACTGCGTTTTCATTACCCTTCAAATTCACAAACTGAAATTACGAAAATTCCCATATATCACAAAAAAGTTTTTTGCGCTCGCATGAACAACATAGAAATGCAACAATTTATTGCAACCTCGAAGCAGATAGAAGGGAGAAACACCCAGAAACACCTCATACGTGGCCACTCCCAAGTATAAGGGGCTTTCTTTGCCATTAATGCTTGGATAAGATGTCTACGTCTCCTTTGATAAAAAATAATGGCTAGTGCAGTGGCTGCGATATACTTAAACCTACCAACATCTGTTGCCATGATTTTTGGGATGACTTATCGCAAGAGGAATAAATTACGCTTTAGTCTCATAAAATCAGTTAATGGAAACGGCATCATTTCGCAATATTTTTTATCGACATTTAGAAAATATCGCAAAAGATTTGTACAAATCTGTAATGGAAACCCGGCTACTGTTGACAATAGGCAATAGGACTCACGAAATGCCTGCTAATTTTTGCTGAAAATTCACTAATGTGACCACATCTCAAGTTTGTAAATGCAAAAAGAATACATATTGAACACATTAAAAAAAAAATACTGTCAACTAATGTATAAAAAGGGGATCAATGCAGGTTTTTATTTTTTATTTTACATGTTTGATCATCATATTGTTCTCTCTCATAAGCAGAAAGTCATGGAGAGGCACGAAGGATATGAATCTATGTTTGTGTAGTCTTGGAAAAGTCCCCCACACTCCCAATCATCCCTGTTCCAAGAATAAAACAGCACAAAGCAAACTGAGTTCAATTCATTTTTCACTTGTATCTGATTCAAAGAGCAGCTGTTCATAAATATGTCTGCATTCTCTAGGGTTTGGAGAAAGACAGGGCTTTTTTTTTTAAGTGCACTCACTGTTAGTTTTGGTTCCTCCTCCAACTATAGGGGTTTGTGAGTATTTTTACTGCTAGGGGAAAAAAAAGTATGTTTAATCTGTGTATCATTTTCAAAGTCCCTGAAAGCCTGCTAAATGCAGAAGTGCCTTTGAAGACTATATGGCATGAGTAGCCAAATGCATGTCTTACAAACACAAGCACCTTCGGCCCATTAATCAGTCAGATTAATCTCAGAGAAAACAAAGGAAGAGACTCCTTAACCCTATCCAACAGAGGTTGTGTCAGAAATCAGACGATGCAAGGTTATAGGATTCATCAGATCATATATCAACACATCAATCCATGCATCCATCCATTTCATACTAACCTTTACTTTTCAAGGGCCTCATTCTTACTAGCAGATCACTGGAGTTCATGTCAATCATCTTAGAAACACTTGTTCCTCTTTAGGCTTGGATGGACTTAGCGTTAGGGTCATCTTTGGTAAAGCCTATAAGACGGTTAACACAGACCAGACTTTCTATCAGACCAATAAATATGTCCAAACAAGTATGTATTCATCAGTATAATTATTTTTCCATTAAAATGCACAATTTTAAAGTGACACAGATTGGACAATAGCAGCTTTTATTCCTCTTGAGCCAATGAAACAAATCCCTATGTATTTGTGTTTAAAAGAGTAATTCAATCCAAAACAAAGCATTACTCTCAACCAATGAAATGCCAAAACCTTGTCAATGAGATCAGGGGCATTCTGGGTATCTGTTTTTGTTGACTGAAATATGGAAAAGCTTGAAGCATGCTTGCTTCTCACCAATGACTAGCTGGGGCAAAATCTGTTGTCACGGTAAACAGTGGCGTCTATTCGTTGTTCGGACAAGTGCATGTGAAATCCATATCCCTAAACAACTGGGGGCATCAGTAAAAGACATTCCTGAAACAGAGGAATAGAGAAGAAAGTGAATGCCCACAACATCATGAACACACTGAATCAAACATGCCTGAAGGTGAAGGGCCGACCTTTGTTCACAAACTTCCAACTTCTCAGTAGGAAATGTTGTGCATGATTCATTTTAGGGGCAGAGAGAGCGCTAGGGGCTACATGAAAAATGTGATGTTGTAAAACACAGACTTACAGATTTTGACAAGAGTGAGCTGCACTGCAGGTGTCTGCCAAGGGACATACTGTAAAGTGCCCGCACACACGGAATGTAAGAGTCATAGAAAGTTCACAAGTATATAGAAATTCTTGTCTGAATGATATATGGGGTCAAAAAGTCTGAGACCAAATGCTGCTATTTTGCACCCATTTTTAACCTGTAAATATATTTATTATTTTTGTTCCAGGTTTAAATTAGATTTAGTACTCCAGAATAATATGGTTCTTGAACCTAGAATGATCAAGGGCCTTTGTGTCTAAAGAAAAAAAATGTATGACAGAAAGAGAAGTGTCCATTAAGGCTCTTGTGACCATATAAAAACCTCTTGTGTGAGTTTTTATTTCATGTTCAGTAACGTCAGTAATCTGTGTTGTGCTTGCGATAAGTTATTTATTAATTGGCATGTGCACACACAACATCAGCCCTCCATACTGGGGGTCTGACCTAACTCCAGCTGTGAATCAATGCAGCAAGTGGGAGAGGTTCAATAATGCCTCATCATGGTGGTTTCAATGCTGTATTGATCTGTAATGCCACAGATGCTCTGTGGTGAGAGTTTGAGCCCCATGTCACCTCAAATATGCCACGAAACTCACTGCCTTTGCAAAAGGATTTTTCTGAAATGAATGTGGAAAATCATCCGCGCATGTTTAATAATGATAAAAGGGACTGGTCACCCCAAAAATAAACATTCTGTCATCATCTACTCACCATCATGTCATTCCCAACCCGTAAGACTTTCTTTCTTATGAGGAATACAAAAGGAAATGGTTAAAGAATGTTAATGCTGCTATTTTCCAAGAAATATGATAGCTTTGTCTAAGAAATTTAAGTCTTGAAAATCTTGCTTGACAGCTGGTCACCATTAAATTTTATTGTATCAAAAAGAAAAGCTTGGACATTTTTCCTTAAATTTCTCCTTTTGTAGAAGAAGGAAAATCATTCCATTTTAAAAGACATGAGGGTGAGTAAATTTGCTGTTTTGAGCATTATCCCTTTTTAATTGAGACAATAAAATAACAATGTTGACCTAAAAAAAAAAAATAACAAGACACATTCCCTGTTTACATTAAATAACATTATACTGTAAATAATGGGGCTGTAAAAGTCGACTTAATCCCTCTGCATCATAAATCACTTTCACATAAAACTGCACATAATAACTAACCCCTATTAGGGCATATAACATATTTGCATTGTCTATACATCACATCAGGGGGTTAAGTACAGCTCTCTGCCCTATTTTAGAGCAGAACAGCCCTGCCACATGACTAATCAAGCAAATTAGGTTAATTGCAGCCATTGTTTAATGATGCTCTGGTCCCGTTATTGTATTGTTTGTGGAGCTTAATAAAAACGCTGCCTCTATTTTGACAGATCGATCCCACACAAGAACTTATCCAAATCCAATCACATATACAAACAGAAGAACCATTGGAAAAGAGGATGGTGAACAGCCCTTTTGGAACAACACACACAGTGGTGACACACAGGGTTCTGTTACGGACAGGTTGACACCAACTCTCTTTGTGAATCAATGGTTCGTTAGTAATAGCAGCAGCAGTGTTTTATATGGGCCTGAGGGCTGCATTGTCTATGAACCAAAGTGTAAACAAATAACCAGGGCTTGGGAGGAGGTGCCTGGATCTTCCCTGGGGCTATGCCTACATATGGAGGACAGAAGAACAATACTTGCATGTATGCAATAAGAGTGAAGATTTTTGACTGGTTTAGATCATAGAATTGATTTTGGTATACTCAGGGTATTTATTAAAAACAGAGAAGGCAACAGATTAATCCTTTATAGGTGTAAAATCCAAATTAAGGGTGATCAGTGCCCCTTAAAAATGTAATTATTAATTTATGAATTTGAAAATAACATTTAACCGAATGCATGAATGGGAATGCATTAACTGAATAAATGTTTACTTTGAATACAATATAAGTCTTTAAAATGCATAATTTAATCACTTTATAAATTGACAAATAAATATAATATATGTTAACTAATGTTTAAAATTTTAACAATAAAAGTATACATTAATAAATAATGTTTAATTATAGATATAGGGTGTTTAAAGTAATTTAAAAATGTATTATAAGAAAATACATCAATATATAATAAAAAATCTTGCTTGACAGCCATGGTCACTATTCACTTCCATTGTATGGGAAAGAAAAGCCTTGGACATTAAATTTCTCATTTTGTGCAAGATAGAAAATCATAGAATTTCACAAGACATGAGCAAGAGTAAATGATGACAAAAAATCAGCTGGCAAATGTGTTTTTTAAAGGCTTTCTTTTTTCTTTTTCTTTTTTAAAGTTGCACTTAAAATTATATTTTACAGTATTTTCTTTTAATACATTTTATAATTACTTTAAATATATTTACACTTATCCATTTTATCCATTTGCCAGATGACTTTCTTTATCCAAACTAAAGACATTCTAATCATTCATCAGAAGTAATTCACATTGCAACACACTTCTAATTATTACATGAAATTAAAACTTTTATGTAATTACAACCCAGCGTATTTTGCTCTTTTTTTGACTTATACACATGGACAAAACAACCAGGGCTGTGTTTCCCAAAAGTATCGTGAGCTAAGTTGATCGTAGAGACCATTGATGGCAATGGTTCTACGATCTACTTAGCCTGACGATGCTTTTGGAAAACGCAGCCCAGGTTTCCTAAATGTGAAATGTGATTAAAGTCTTAAATTCAATCATTTTAAATGGTTTAAGCTAAAGAGCTACTCTAAAGGGTTAAAGATGCAGACTTGTGATACTGCCGTCCCTGTGGTCACACATTTGGTTACTTTGGCCATGATGTGACCACTGAGCAGCCAAAAATGAGCCTAATAGATGATGTATGTTGGTCTGTCAGATGGAAAGGCGCCTTGTTGGCAATGTTCATCCATCATGGTGCCCAGCCATCCATTTAGCCTCTGACACTACACCAACCAAACAGCCTAATCCAATTGCTCATGCTAAAGGGACAAGGGTGATGGGGTGACTTTTCCTAGGGGGAACAGTGATTCTCTTTTGACTCTAAAAATCGGAATGTATTTAGTTTAGAATTGTACAAATTTAGTCTATGAATGTGAAAATGTTAATGAAAGAACAAAGGCAATGACCTTTTAAATAAAATGTGTGTCTGAAATTAATTCTTTAAAATGTTTTCCTTCAGATAAATGTAAGCACACTTGCAGGTTAAACTTTGTGCTTAAACATTGTGTGTCTCCCAAATCAATGTGTGGGTGTATATAATGATTTGTCCACCTTCTTAATGATGAAGTCAGACCCCATTAGTCTACTGAACGCCTCAGTCTCCTCAGCCACTGGGGTGTCGCCACTGTTTCCCTCTGGGACCAACGACCTCTGACTTTAGCAGCGTAAAGGTTGGCTCCGTGGGGAACCCTGCAGCTTTGGGGCATGTTTCTGCTGAGAAAAGAAAGAAGCATGTAAACACACAGTTGGAGATATCCAGAAAACAGTCAAATGAGACAGTGAAAGTGTCTTACCAGTCAAGAGCCAATCCCACCCAATCCACATCCAACTCACTAATGTATGTCTGACTGAACTGTTTTGTTTTATGATGAATCTCTCATGAAGTATTGCATGATTATATCTTACACCATTGCCAAGATTTGAAATTAATTTACTAGCTTTAAACACATTAAATATCTGTCTCCCAAGTTAAAATGGTGATTTAGTCAGTCCCACATCAGAGGTCTTGAGCTTTCAACTATGTCAAACAATTAAAATCGTACAGCTATATTGAATTCTAAAAAAAATGAATCACAGTTTCCACAAAATAATTAAAGTAATAAGGAGTCTAACTGAATTGATAATACAATAAGAAATGTTTCTTGAGCACCAAATGTGTGCTTGGTACTTAAGAACCATTTCTTATTTTATTATCAATTCTGAAAACAGTTGGGGCTCCTTAATATTTATATATTTTTGTGGAAACCATGATTTTTTTAGGATGTTTTGATGAAAAAAAAAATCATTTATGATAATTTAAAAAGACAAATAACACTTTTATGCACTGTTAAGTATTGGTATGGAAAGCTGACAAGATGGCTGACGACAAACAATGTTAGCTTCTCTCTTAAGCTTTATCGATTTCATATTTGCCACTCCCTTCTCATCATCCAACACAAGCATTTTTAGAGCTCGTAGAGTCTTGTCGAAATCTTATTAATTTCAGTAATAAGTAACAAGTGATTAATGTTGTATTCCTTAACTGTCAAGCTAAGTGCAGAAAAACACATACAGTGTTGTTATATATGGCAGCCATGATGAAGACTTTGATTTCAAATAGGTAGGAGCGGTCTGGAGGCCCGAGATCTGTTTATACTTTGTTTAAAACCCTCTCTCACATTTGTTCAGCTGGGTTGCTTTTCTTGGCATTAAACCATGAGGGCCCAGCACTGCAAAATCCAAATCCCCCTCAACCAGGTCCTCTCTTGGCTCCATTGACAGTCTGCAACTTGCCAAG
>RJVU01079805.1:6904731-6933692 GCA_003731715.1 Anabarilius grahami | reverse complement strand
ATATATATATATATATTTATATATATATATATATATGTACAATGTAAAAAACACATCGAGGTCTAACTTTAGCATTAAGAAGTTTTATCCATGCGTATTTGTTCTGCTCCGGCTTGTAACAACCTCTGATGCTGTTGAAGCCCACATAATGCATTGCAACATCAATGGAGTCCATGAGCCCACTGAAAATTTTTTGTGGTTACTTATGGGATTATTATTCCCAGTGGAATGTGTATCTCTTTGTTTCAAGGGCATCTAGTTTGTGATTCATGGAATGGTAGGGTGTGTTGGACATGACTGTAGTCATTAAGTCTAAGTAAACAATGACTCTGTAAGTACATTGAAAATAAGGGCTCTTCTGTTCACATGATAAGAGGATGTTTGTGTAGTATTCATCAGGCAAGGTAATGCGAAGCATGTTGACGACCGATCTTTGTGGGTCTTGGCTCTTTTGCAGTTGTTTTTCTCTTTTATTCTCTGTCTCTTTCTTTTTTTCCCCATTATTCTTAAGGCATATTTAAATGCATTATTCAGCAGACTGATGTTTGACTCAAGGATTAGAAACACATCCATGCCATTTAGCCCTCATAAAACATGCAGCCTCTAACAAACCCTCAAGGATTTTCTCTCTCTCCCTTGGGCCATTTTTCTTGCTCACAGCTGAGACTTGAAGTAGATTAGATTTAAACTGATCCAGACCACGGATGCCCCGTTTTTATAGACAGGGTGCCTAAAATAAGCTGGTCTCAAACCAGAGACAGTAACGTTAGAGTCTGCAGGATCATGCAACAAAGCTGTTTATAATAAAAACACCCAAATGCTGCGACAAAATGTTATTTTCCTCATCGTTGCAAAATATATATATATATATATATCAGCTTTGCCATTACAGGATTTCCTGACCGTTATAATGATTGCATCAAAAGCAGCTCATTAAGATGCTGAATTAAATTGCTTATTACAGTAAAATGTGTTTTCAAAGCACTGAAGACAACAGTCACTGCTTTATTTCCAAATGTCACACATCAGGTGCTTTGGTGGCGCCATTTCAGATAGAGGGCCGGCATGAAGTGAATCTGAAAGGCGCCAGAGGTCTCACCTATTCTCATGGCTGTTGGTCCATTTGGCGTGACTCAGACTGGCGGGGTTTTTTTCATAAGGGCATCATGACAGATGATTAGTGAGGACACATGCAGTCAGAGATTGTGGTATGAGAGAACGTGGTGTCCTGGATAGCAGAGGATAGGTGTCAAAATGTTTATCCATACCACGGAGAGAACACATGACAAAGCTACATACCACTCTATCCTCAAAGCTCCCAAACAGTGTATTATTAACTCCACACATCATTTTGAAACTGCTGCAAAGCACTTTATGTCTTCATGGAACCTTGAATAAATCATCTAGTTCGTCAATCCAAACCAGATGAGCGCTGAAGAGACGGCTGAGTCTTTAAATCAGGCCAATACAAAGTGACATTCTGCATTCAGGGCTGAATCAGACATAAGACATGCCCAGAGTCAAGTCTGACACTTTAAGCCTGATCAGCAGCACCCAGAGCAGGTCAAGCACAGATCAACACAGTACACAAAATGAGATCACATTGAATTCCATTGTGAGTCACTGCATGTTATTTTAATTTGGTACATTTCTCCTTAGATTCTGAATATAACTTGAAAATATCTTTGATAATCAGCATTGAGTGTTTGGAGCAAATTGTGAGAGAAACTCACATTTTCCTTTGAAAACAAAATGAGGTTTTATCACAAAGTCAAATCTGTTCTTTTTATACAGTGAAAATGCATTATGATCACCGGCTGTCTAGTTCAGATGCATTTTTTTTGTTTTGGTTCAATAAAAATTAAAACAAAAGTAAACATTATATATAGGTTTTCTTTTCTCCTTTGGTCATGTCTTATGTTACCATTAAGTGAGCCTGGATTGTCATTAGCGCACCCTCAAGAAAAAAATTCATTTAGTAAGTAAATAAATAAATAAATGAATAAATGTATCATTAAACAAACCTATCAACATCTGAACCTCTTGGGAGCTGGAAATAATTTTTTTTTCTGTGTTAATATAACAGGAACGGAAGAAAAAATGGCTCAAGAGCTTCGTTCCAGGTGCATCTGTTTTTTTGAACAGTTTGGCATCCAGACTGAGGTTGCTAATAGATCAGTATCTATGAATTACAGTTCCTAGTTACAAATTCCTAGCAACATATAATCAAGCTCTAAAACAAATAACACAGCGTTTCTTATGTCCATTGCAAATTCTCACTGTACAGATTGCAAAAAGACAAAAGCACACTTTTCCATAATCACTATTGTGTCAAAATCTTAATAAAAAGCAACTCAAGAAAAAGAGTCACATTGAATTTCATGACACCAATTTGCTATGATTTTTAAAGCTAGCTTCACATTTCAGCAGTTAATGTCACATCTGAAAATCAGACAGGAGCTCCTTTGCATTTCTTCACCTGAGATACAAAAGGTTTGCTGTTTTTCCTCATAGAACACCAGTCATCGAAATAAAGAATGCTGAGAGTGAGGAGAACGATAAGCATTTCAGAAGTGTATCTATAATGATTTTACAGTGTGCGCCTATCCTACGGGATAGTTTGCGAGCAGAGTGTAGCGCTATGAAGGAGCAGTGATTATATTCTACACACGTTCAGCTGTTTTCACTGGCACAGGTCTGTGTTTACATAGTTGTGGGAATGGTGAGAGATGCCATGCTCCTTTGTGGAAATCCACTGTGCTTGTGGAAACTGAAAAGCCGTCTACCTCAGCCCTGAGGTGACAAGCCACTTCCAAACTGGTTAACAAAGTTTAAAAGCCAAAGCTTTTAAACACAGATGTGCCTCTGGCATTTTCTCTGTTTAAAGTAACTGTCATTGCAGTGTGGTTTGTTTCCACTTAATCTGTGAGATCAGACCATTAAAGATGACCAAGTGCCTTGTCTGGAGAATATGATTGATATAAGCAGGAAATATGTCATAGATATTCATAGTGCTGTGTTAAGTTGAGAATCTACTTGTGTGTTTGGAAGTTGGCACTAGAAAGCCATCTGTCAGTCCAAATATGGCAATGAGAAAGTATACTGGGTTGGAGAAAGTGGGGAAGAGAAGGTCCTCTGTGATTAATTAGAGATCCTGATGGCAAGGACAGGTGCAGTCTGGAGAGAAAGAGAGAGAAAGACTGGTGAACAGTCCTTTGGGAACAAAACACTCTCACACACACAACATTCTATCTGAGCACTTAGAAAGGGCACCTCGCTTTAAGCACCAACACTTTTAGATAGACATAGACACTCGTTTATCATAATGCCAACACGTTTTGCCCTACTATTCTCTGCTAAAGGTAAAGGGTTACACTGGGGAAGAATATATGTGTCTAACCATGTGACTCACTCACCTGCAATAAATAAATGTTAAATAATACAAATATACTTTATGTATTTAATTTCTCTTTATTAACCAATGTCTACACTGCTGACTCCTGATGATCCAATTTAACTTCAAAAATTACTTTAGATAAACATCACATTTGTGTTTCACTTTTTGTTATTGTTTTTATAGCTAAAGTAGAACTGTCTTACTTTTTACAGGCATGAATTTGCATTTACTTTTGCATTTGTACTTTTGGTGTTAAAGGGCCTTTACATTTGCCAAAAACAGAACCTTTATTTTTTGTTATTAAAAAACAAACAAGCAAGTCCAGCCCAGGGGCCTCATGTATAAATCTTTCCATAGATTTCATCCTTAAAGTGTGCATATGCACAAAAGCAGAACCTGCACAAAATTCCCTTTATAAAACGCAGTCAGCCAAATATTGTGCGTACATGTATCTCCACCCCGTCTCCTCCCCATAACCATATATGGAGCTTACAACACCTAGCTTTTACTATGCATAACGTCATCTGCATATCAATTCCATGCATAATCCCATCCACTTGATGATGATGAACCATGTTTAACGGTTAGGACATTAGGAAAATATGAGATACGGACTATGTGCTATGTAATATTCATTGCAAGGCCTTGTTTTAGAATAAATAAATCAAAATTGTATAAAAGTTTTTAGAGAAAAATTATCAAAACTTCTGGATAAAGATTTCATGAAATTTCAGTGCTTAACTCCATTAATGAGAGTGGCATATTTAATTTAAATGTGTATATCAGATCTGTTTACTTAATTACTTTGCTCACTCAGGTAAAAGACTGCATATGCATGGTCTAGAGTGTCCATACGGTGCGCACATATTTACGCCTAGTTTATTTTGAATAAATCCCGATATGTGCGTGGAAAATTGCACACGTACATTTGCTCACTCAGGTAAAAAGCCCATTTTGTGTGTACGCAACCTTTATACATCAGGCCCCAGGTGAGAAAAAGTAACGCAAAGGAAAGTAACTAAGTAACGCAATTAGTTACTTTTTAAGGAGTAATGCAATTTTGTGACTTTTTTCAAAATAACTTTGCCCAACACTGCTGGCCTGGCTACACTTTAGTCAGCAGTCACAGTGCTGAGCATGCGCTTGAGTTCCTACAGGTTTGTTCAGTGTCAGTTCTTGTTTTCATGTGTGGCAGGGAGAAAATCAGAGAGAGAGATGACACAGAAAGACAAATAAGGATAAGTGCACGTCTGAACAGATTGATGCATGCAGATAAAGATCAACCTCTACATTGTGTACACTAGTTTGGAATGGAAGATGGAAAATAAAACGAAAAGTGAAAATGGACGGAGAAATCTTGGAAAGAGGGCCAGCCAGAAGAGAACAAAGAGAAATGATCCACTACCATTCAAACGTTTGGGGTATTTTTTTAAAGAAATTAATATTCAGTTTTAAATAAAAAAAAATTAAATAAAAAAAATTAATAATTGAGCACCAAATCAGCATATTAGAATGATTTTTGAAGGATCATGTGACACTGAAGACTGGAGTAATGGCTGCTGAAAAATCAGCTTTCCCAACACAGGACTAAATTACATTTTCAAAAAATATACAAAAAGAAGAAAGGACACCACTATTTCAAATTGTAATAATATTCACAATATTACTTTTACTGTAACACACACACACACACATTGTGAATTGTGGGGACATTCCATAGGCGTAATGGTTTTTATACTAAACAAACCGTATTTTCTATCCCCCTACACTACCCCTACCCCTAAACCTAACCATCACAGGAAACTGTGCACACTTTTACTTAGTTAGACCTCATATATCAGAGATGGTGCTTTATCCATCAAACTCACATAGTTTTAGTTTAAGAAAAGGCAAAGGGAAATGAGAACAGCTTGAATCTGGAGAAATGCAGTGAGNNAAAAAAAAAAAAAAAAAAAAAAAAAAAAAAAAAAAGAGAAAAGATAAAGTGCCAGAATTCCACAGAAAGGCAGACATAGTGAGTGAAAAAGATTAAGGAATGGTTATCACACAGTTACAATGAGGGATAGACCAAAACAGAGTGAGAGAGACAGAAACCACTGTGACTGGATCTGCTTCAGGGACATGGAGAAGGGGCTGGTCTCAGCAAGGCCCCATCCATGTAGAGTGTTTTCCCTGAGCAGCCGTTTCTCAAAGCCTCTCCTAGAGGTGAGGACAGAGGCCGTCTGGCACATGCTCAACAGATGTCTCTTCAGAAACTGCCTTTTAACTACAGGGACAAAACTATCTGTATTGCCAACCTGGACACTCCAAAGCTGAGAGTAATTACCCTAGAAAACCAACCAATGGATGAAAGAATAATTTTAGACATAGTTAGAAATGATAAAAAGTCAGCTGCATGTATCATTGCTTTATGTTTTGAGAGTCTGTTTTCTTTTACCTGTCATTCGAAGTTGAACTATTTGTACAACCCTGATTACTTTGAAATTGGTGTTCATTGCTCCAGGCTTGCATTATTGGGTTCATGTACAATGGCAATCCTTCTAACTGTAGGATCTGATTAAGCCTTGTAATGCATCCATTTTAACCGACTGAACTATAAAACACAGGGTTTAACATCAGGCTCAGACATGTGTGCACAAATGTGAACTCTGCTGTGTCATCACACCATCCTTAAAGGGATAGTTCACCTTCAAATTAAATTTATCATCATTTATTCACCCATACTTCATCATCTAACTCAAAAGATCTTCTGCAAAATGTCCAAACTGGAAATAAAAGGTAGTTACAACAATAGTTATGTAAAATATATTTGCAAGCCGAAAAACAAGATGTCTAGGGGTTAATTAATCAAAAAAGCAACATATATCATATGGCGCTGCAAATGCAATTGACCTCAAACAAGCCATGACTCCACTAGAGAGATGAACTTACTCCAAAGAGAGCAAAGAAACAAACAAACTCCAAACAGACTAATTAAACAATTGTCCAAACTGGCACAATGGGGTAAGGAAATAAATGTTGTAACTAAATGAGAAGAAAGAAAGAAAGAAAGAAAGAAAGAAAGAAAGAAAGAAAGAAAGAAAGAAAGAAAGAAAGAAAGAAAGAACATCAATGTATTTTTTCTCTTCTAGATCTTCTGGTTGCGGGTGGTCACAGTTAGAGGAAGGAGGATATGGTTCAGGGTTTAACGGCTGCAAGTTTCACACCAAAAGCAAAGCCCTCCCCTAAAAGTGTCCTGTGACCGCTGGGTCAGAGAGGGATCAGGAGAGAGGTAGAAACTCAAACCCAGAGAGACTGAATGGGGAGAGCTAGACTTCCTCCTGATCTTCACCTCAGCCTGATGCAGACAGCCTATTGAAGGCGCTCACAGTCTCACAGGCCGGCTTATCTCAGAA
The DNA here is from genome assembly GCA_003731715.1 of Anabarilius grahami. NCBI lineage: Eukaryota > Metazoa > Chordata > Actinopteri > Cypriniformes > Xenocyprididae > Anabarilius > Anabarilius grahami. Next base: position 6,926,900 of record RJVU01079805.1, on the reverse strand, counting down.
ACATGAGAGAAGCCGTTTGTCAGGGGAGCGGGGTGCGATCCTCCCAAAATCTGCTTTGGATTTTGGTTACAGCCTTCGGTTCATTTTAGCTCTGAGTACTTGCAGAGGCTTCATATAATTGAAGTGTGCATTGCGTGGTCTGATGATAGTCATGTTTTCTATTTTTATTTTTTCTAAATTTACCAGTATAGTAAAATAAAATGGTAATCTAAACTGTATATGAAGAATTTTTTAAGCACTAATGTATAGGCATTTGAGAACAACAAAAAAGGGTTCATGTTCTTACTGGGACTTTGTAGTGTTTGATCTCCAAAGTCAAACACCATAAAAAATTGTTGGATGAGCTCTTCAAATGCATAGTAGTCAGAGCATCACAAAAGACAAAACAAAAGTCTTGCATAGTTGTCTTCAGAGCGTCAACAAAACAAAACAAAACAAAAAACAAACTGTTTTAGGCTGTTTGAAGTCCATTTGGTGTTCATCTCAGTTTCTCTCCATTCCCTCTCCGCATTTGCATCCCCCCTTTCCCTCCTTCCTATCCCCTGACTCGTTGGCCTCTGCTTCGCCCTTGGCTCTCTTATACGACTGTGACATTCCACAGGACAACCTGGAGCTCTGTGACGCCCTTCACTTCCTCCCTGCCAAGATGGGAAAACAACCTTCACTCCAAGAAGCCTTTTAGCTCCGCGTCCAAAACGAGAAAATCAAGATCAACCTACATATGCTGCAGATTAGCAGCTATTCGTAGAAATAGAAATAATTTATTGCAGCAAAACAAAGGTTTTAAACTTTTAAAGTTCTGTGGTTTTAAAAGAAAACAACTGTCTGAAAAATTTTGAAAAGCGCATGATCAAATGCACAAGTAGTCAGAGGAGATGTATTTGAGACAGACCTTGGGGTGGTGTGGTGTCTTCTTCCATTTTCCCCCTTTTTCACTGTTTGTTTCTCAGTATTCCTCAGTAAACATCAACCGAAAAGACGAGACCCTGCCCTACCCCCCACCCAATCAAACCACGCTATTTTACCACCCAAGGCCAAGCAGGAAACAATTTAGATATTTGCTTGGTCCTGTCCACAACCACCCACAATTTGTTTTACATTCCAATCAATGATCTTGCACAGTTCCGGTTAGTCTTCCAAGTATCAGTAATAGTCTCACCCTGGGTTTTGTTTGTTTAGGCGGTTTCATAAGTACTGAACTGAAATCCATTGGGTTAATATCAGTTTAAAGAGTGTCAAGAGAGATAATGATGTTAATGAGAGATCTGGCATTAACAGCCAGAGTTAATGCTGCGGTTTTAGTCAGCAGGATGATAAACTGTAAAGAAGTGAAGCAGTGCCAGTGACAGTAAAGAACACAAATCAGGTGTAAAACCGCACTTGTCGAAATGCCAAATATTTCCCTCACCAATGAAAGACTGGAAACAATGTGTGACCATGAGCGTTAGAGTCCCAAAACTCTGAAACAAACATCTCCAGCAGCACTTGGCCTCTGAGTTCACTGGAAATGAAAACTCAATTTGCACTCATTATATGGAAAACTCCACAGCAGTTCAGATGTACTCAACTGGAACCAAAGAAACAGAGAAAAACACAACTTTCAAGCCTGTTCCTGCACACTGACTTTTGCAGCTCTATAGATCATTTTAATGACACTGATTGTTTAAACAAACAGTTTTGGCAAAACATAATTTTAGAGGTACAGTGAGGGAAAAAGTGAGATTTTTAGGATATTCTAATCTCATTTTTTATTAAATGGTTGTGTTGCTTAATATTAACAATTTAAACAAAATTGATTGTCATAAAATAATTTGTAATGGAAAAAAATGTACTAAAGTAAAAAAAAAATTAAAAATTATTTTTTTTTTTTTAAATGGAAGCATTTTCACTAGTGGTCTTTCGGAACCCATTGTTTTTTTCTTAAAGGGATAGTTCACCCAAAAATGAAAATTACCTCATGATTTACTTACCCTCAAGCCACCCTCGGTGTATATGACTTTCTTCTTTCAGACGAATACAGTCGGAGGTATATTAAATAATGTCCTGGCTCTCCCAAGCTTTATAATGGCAAAGAATAGAGGATGAGATTTTGAAGATATCCACATGGCTCCGGGGGTTAATAAAGGCCTTCTGAAGCGATGCGTTTGTGAAAAAAAAATATCCATATTTAAAACTGGAAAATTAATCCATATTTATAAACTAAAATAACTAGCTTCTGCCAGACGACCGTATGCATACTGCACAATTCGACTTGTGCCAAATGAATAACACCTGAAGCGATGTTTGTCGCAGGATGTAGGAGTAGCATAAACTCAGACGACTCTCGTGGTTCAAACAAATAGGGCTGGGCAACAAACTCAAACTCCTCTTCTCTTAGATCTAATGCCTCAGATATTTCTCTTTAAAAATTCGCGTTTTAGGCTTCTAATTCATGACCGGTGTTTTGTTTTGCTCTATCCTTCCACGTTCGTCACTACATCATGCTTTGCTTCAAAGGCCTTTATTAACCCCCCGGAGCCGTGTAGATTACTTTTGTTATGAATGGTTGCACTTTTTTGGGCTTCAAAATCTCATCCTCAATTCACTGCCGTTATAAAGCTTGGGAGAGCAAGGATATTTTTAAATATATCTCTGATTGAAGAAGAAAGTCATGAGGGTGAGTAAACCATGGGTTAATTTTTTGGGGGAGAACTAACTCTTTAATATTTGACGGTGAAATTTTAAACAAAAAGAAAAGAAACCACAAACTGCTCCAGTTATAAAAGTTCCCTCAGTTAAACAGACTGTCCATTTAAAACAAGGATAATCTGACCTAATTGAGAAAAGTTAGAAAACCCTTGGCTTGGTTCTTAGTCCTTGACATTAAGTCCCCTGAAATCATCTGTATCCGGACCTCAAAAGAGCAGCTGACTTCAGTATGTGCAGCAAACTTCCGTTCTGTCAATTATATCCAGAGAACAACGCTAATTAAAGCCTCTCTAATAGGGCATAGAAGGGACCAGATTGACTTTATGTGATGGGCAGACCAGGCGGTGAAGTATTTAAGTGTGCTTGACCTGTTTTGAAAGTAAGTCTGGATCCTGCACCAAGAGTCTAATTAAGGTTAGATTGGAAGTGAACTCAGTAGGAATGAACTGAAGCAACAAGACTCCTAAAAGGGATTAAGGAGGAACAAGAATAAACTGACTTTCCATCACAGGTCTGACGAAAATAACAAATGGCAGGAGCAGTCGAGTCCATGTGTGTGTGTGTGTGTTTTTCAAGACCCCCAAACATATTTTGCACACAACTCATCCTATACCAGAAACAACAGATGCAAAATCTCAAATTGGATTACTTCTTGAAGTGATCAGACTCACAATTTTCATGCAACCACCCAGAACACCCTAGCAAGTTCATAGGCAAACATTCAGAAAAGCGTCGGAAAATGTAAAAATTTAGTTGATCTGATATTTCACAGGAGTGAAATTAATAAACACAAAATATTTTGTAAATATTAAAAACAGTTGTTAGGAATAGAAAGTCGGACATTTTAGCTGACTCAGACTGCATATATAGAGCAATGTGTTTTACCCAGAGTAATAAGAGACCCTCTTCTCTGCCCATCAACAGGCTCTTTGTTTTGGTCAAAGGGCAGAGTTTAAGTGTGTGGGGTACACAGAAAGCAGGGTGCATAACTGGTGCTGGTTTGACTTAACACCCCCTCCCACCCCTTAATGAAACATTAATGACTTCTTGCCATGCATTCTTGCCAGGGGCTGAATATGCAGGAAAGAAATGAAAAGAATCCATTGGGTTTTGTTTTACAGAGACATAAGTCATCTGAAAAGTCTATAAACCTACTGACCCTCTCACATACTACAAAATGGATTACTGGGTCACAACCCAAACCTCAGACTATCGATTCGGCAACAGCGTGAAGGAGTGGTTTACCCCAAATCATCACGCATACAACGTATAACTCATGTGCTACATGATACGTCATGGCTATTTGAGTAGATCCGTTTCTGATATTCTAACACCCTTAATGTAATTAGATCACTTGCTACTTCTGGCAGGGTTCAGATTCTTTGTTAGATTGATTGTGGCACATATGTGTAGTTTCACTGGCTTTGAAGCCATCTTAAACCACCTTTGAAGCAACAAGGACACAAAAATTGATGTCATGTCAGTTCAGAAAGCAACCCCTGACCTGCAGCATTTAGAAAACAAACTACCTGTGATTTGATCTGTCGTGATGTTGGGTTTGACAGTGTTCTACAACTAAGGGTCAATGATGCGACATTCATTTTTTCTTTTTCTTTTTTTCTTTCTTCTTATTATATTCAAAAACACATTAAAAACCCAATTAATACACTGATTTTGCACATACATTGTCTAAGATGAGCATGTTTTTAAATTATGAATTAAATTAATTCTAACTGAGCAAACTTCTTAAAGGATTAGTTTACTTTCAAATGAAAATTACCCTCAAGCCGTCCTAGGTGTATATGACTTTGTTCTTTCTGACGAACACAATCGTAGAAATATTAATAAATATCCTGATGCATCCAAGCTTTATAATGGCAGTATGCATTACCAAAAGAGGTATGAGCTGAAGAAAGTGTCTCCATCCACAACCATCCATCAAAAACATACTCCACACGGCTCTGGAGGGTTAATAAAGGCCTTCTGAAGCGAAGCGATGCATTTGTGTAAAAAAAAATATCCATATTTAACATGTTATGAAGTAAAATATCTTGCTTCCACCAGACCGCCTTCCGTATTCTTCGAAAAGCTTACGCTGTATGTCCTACGCCTTCCCTATTCAACTTACGGAACTGACGCGACGCCAGTTACGTTTTTTTCCATAATTTCGAATTTCAGAAGGCGGTCTGGCAGAAGCTAGATATTTTACTTAGTAACTTGTTAAATATGGATTTTCTTATTTTTTTTTAAATGCATCGCTTTGCTTCAGAAGGCCTTTATTAACCCTCCGGAGCTGTGTGGAATATGTTTATGATGGATGGATGTGGATGGAGAAACTTTCTTCAGCTCATACTCATTTGGTAACGCATACTGCCATTTTAAAGCTCGGATACATCAGGATATTTATAAATATTTCTACGATTGTGTTTGTCAGAAAGAACAAAGTCATATACACCTGGCTTGAGTGTGAGTAAAGCTTGGGGTAATTTTCATTTGAAAGTGAACTAATCCTTCAATACTTAAACTTTTTTCTGCAAAATTAAAGTCATGTGATGCACAAACATGCAGAAAAAAAGCCAAAAAAAATATATATATATATATATAATATATATAATACACTGTAAACCCTAATACTCAAAATAATTAATTGGTTTGAGTAGAGCCAACTCAAATTAAACAAATTAGTTCAATCACACCAACTTTTGAGTATTTAGAACTTTCTTTTGAGAAGAGATATATGTTAAATGTTTAATATTGCGGTACTCTTTCAGCATTGCTACTATGATAATGCTAGAGATTATTTACTATTTATCTTTAGAAATGTATTCATTCATTTTTTATATTTAATTACATTTACTGTATATATTTATATAGTATACTTGTATAGACATGTTTTACAGAAAATATTTTACTTTTTTCTTGTTAATTACACCACATGACATTTTTTCATGTTAAATCATTAAATCATTTTTTTCCTTGAAAACAAAAATACAAGTTTTTCAAAATCATAGGAAATTAACATGAATTAAAAGAGAACATCTTGGCATGTTTTAAACTAGACTTTTCTTTATCGTGAACAATCTTATGTCACTGAGCCACAAACATCTGCGTTCATGAAGCACAAAATGGCAGCTGGGGATAGACTGACCCCTCTCTCTTAGTCAGATGTGTGCTCTGCAGAGTTAATCTGCACTTCCCTTCACTCCCAGCATGTGTATAGTCTTACCTTTTATGCCCCACTGTAAATAGGATTAGTGTTTCAGTTGTCTGTGGGATACATAAAGGCCTAAAGCGCTGTTAGGGGTCCTTGTCTATGAAGAGCAGGTGGAGAGAGGAAAGAGATAGGGAGAAAAAAAAAGATCTACAAGCTGACTCTACATTTTCAATTGTGGGAGGTGTGCGTATGTATGTGTGTCCGTGTGCAGACTTAAGATGAATAGGGGAGATAAGCCTCTGAGATTAAAATGTATGGTAGAAAGGGGTTTCTGCTGTCATTGTGTAGCCTATGTGTGTTGGGGGCAGCCCTGTAAATTAGGTCAGGGGCCCAGGCCGTCTGCTGTCAAGAGCTGCGGAGCCGGTTCTGTCAAGGTGTCAGAAAAGTGATGTTTCTGTACTCTAAAGCTGTAAAGTGAACGTCTCAGTGCAAACACACACAGTAACAAGGTGCTGATGGACAAGGACAGACGAGACTGTTGGCTGAAGAAACTCGGCTGAGTAGCATTAAACTGTCAACATTCCAGTTAATGCATTGAACTAATTGCACTTTGAGACATCGGCAGGACAGGAATTCTGGATGTGCAATAACTATTTGATTGATATGAATCAAAGTTCTGTCACTTATTTTAAATCTTCAATCAAACATGGTATAGGGTGGAGGGTAAGTGCCCTTGAGCGAGCCACTTCACTTTGGGGAGCCTCAAGAGTGCAGTAAATCTCTCTCCTTGTCTCCCTTTTTTCCCCAGACATTCACAGTGCCAAAGAACTGAGGTGACTTTTGCCCTGAAAATATGGTGCTTCAAGACTTGTCGCATCAGGTTTGATGTCAGGGACATGAAGTGTCATTGGTTCACGCATGTCTTGTCATTGACGTCAGTACTGGTGCGGTGCGTGTTGATTTAAATATGCACAAGTACACATGATATTTGAGAGCTACGGATGCTTTTTGTTAGTGAACCATTGTGGTTGTTTATTTAGGCAAAATTTTCTTTTCCCAATAAATGAAGTATTTTTTAAAGGGTTAGTTCACTTTCAAATGGAAATTAGCCCAAGCTTTACTCACCCTCAAGCCATCCTAGGTTTGTATGACTTTTTTCTTTCTGATGAATATAATCAGAGGAATATTAATAAATATTCTGACGCATCCGAGCTTTATAATGGCAGTGAATGGGACCAATGAGTATGAGCTTAAAAAACTGCATCCATCCACATCCATCATAAACGTGTGGGGGTTAATAAAGGCCTTCTGAAGTGAAGCAATTTGTTTGTGTAAAAAAATCCATATTTAAATAAGTTATGAAGTAAAATATCTAGCTTCCGCCAGACCGCCTTCCGTATTCAATGTACGAAGAAAGTGTACAACTCTTGCAGTTCAAAAAGCTTACGCTACGTCCTACTGTTCAACTTACGGAAAAAGTGTAACTGATGCAACGCCAGTTTACACTTTCTTCGTAACTTGAATACGGAAGGCGGTCTGGCGGAAGCTAGATATTTAACTTCATAACTTGTTTAAATATGGATTTTCTTTTTCCACAAACGAATCACTTAGTTTCAGAAGGCCTTCATTAACCCCCAGGGCCGTGTGGACTGGAGTACACGTTTATGATGGATGGATGTGGATGGATGCATTTTCTTCAGCTCATACTCATTGTTCCCGTTCACTGCCATTATAAAGCTCGGATGCATCAGGATATTTATTAATATTTCTCCGATTGTGTTCATCTGAAAGAAGAAAGTCATATACACTTAGGATGGCTTGAGGGTGAGTAAAGCGTGGGCTCCTTTTCATTTAAAGTGAACTAATCCTTTGACTATAAAAGTGTGAAGGATATATATATATATAAATATATAATGTTTAACAATATGGAATAATACAAATCAGCAAGAACTGTATAATTGCACAAATGTTACAATATTCTTGCCATTTTTCTTAAAATCCATGTGTTTCTACTGGTCAAAACTAGTGTATTTTAATGGACTTTAGAAATAACTATTATATTGCCAAAGAGATTTTAATTGATGATCATTTATGGCTTTATTTATTCAAATACAAATAAAGCATATGTTAGTGTCCCTAGAACATAATTAGGATGTGAACGGGTTAAGATTCAGATCTCTCCACTTCATCGCATCAATCAATGTGCGCTTTTGCGCATTCATTCGTCCGATGATGTTGAATTTACTTTGGACCCCTCGGAAAGTGAGAGAGGAGAAGAAAGAATGTGAGTGAGTGTTTGGAGGGATTGGTGGGATTGGTGGGGGCCGCGCGTCTGAGCCAATCAGCGCAGAGTATCGCTCATGTCATTTTAGCGCACTGAACACACGGGCTCTTTAACTGACTGCAGACTGCATGTTTACTCATCGCAGCTGGGATTCAAACTCGCTTTCTGCGTCTCCGCTATGCTGACCCATTGGCTTGCGCTATTTGGATACTGAACAGCTCCACGTCCTCTACAAAGACCGCTGGTTTACTTTCTATCATCTGGACTCGAGCAAATGACACCAGTTGTGAATATTTTCTAGCAGCAACGGAATAAATCAGCACATTTCGTCCCCGTAAGTATGTTTGTGCGTTCTGCATGCCCATAAAATGGGTTGATGTGTTTTGTTTGAAATGTTAAGGGGTCGTAAATATCGATTTCTAGTATTATAATGTGCATATAAACACGGGAAAATCAGAAACAATCTTTTTCAGCTGCGTAGCATGAATTTTAAAGGGAATAAATGGTAACTAATAGCCTACGAACTGTATGTGCGCGTGCGGGTAAATGACAAATGAAAAGATGATAAGTTAGGTTCATAAAAGAATGTAATCGTTTTATTTTCACACGAATACAAATGTTGGTTATAGCCGACTTCGGTTTGCCAGGCAATTTTAATATTTTTTAAAACAAAATTGCTTCACTTTTTAAAAATACATAATATCCTAAGAAAAACAAAACAAAACATGCCAACAGACTTTCCAAGTCTCCGGACAGTTAAACCGCCTAGACATTTTTACTTTTAAGATGCACAATTCAGAAATTCAGAAATTGAACTCATTTTTGTATGCATGACATTTTTAATTTAGCCTATTTAATTGTATAGCCTAACTCAATAAATGTAGAAAAAAACGAGCCACTGACCCATGATCGCTTTAAAAACACCCGTCTGACTGAATGAACACAAATTATTCTGGATGTAATTATAATTATGTGAAAAAAAAACTCAGAACATATGGAAATGTGTAACATCACTTAAACTGTAGTACCTACCAACTACTGCGTAAAGACGGACGGTGGGTTACAGCATAAGGATGTCTAGTGTGAAGCCCTGCGGGTCTCCAGATGTGTTGTGTACACACACACACACACACACACACTCAGCTGTTCCTTGTCACTCAGGTCACTACCGGCATTAAAGTTTCTCTCTTTCCTGTCAATCAGGGTGCCGTTTGTCTCCTGACCTGTAGCTCACCAATCCATGACTCAAAGACTCAACTTTTCCATAATAAAAAGAAAAGAATGCTGTTAGTTGTTAAATACTAGCCGTTGGGGACCATTTCCATATAAGGCAAAAGAGACTTTACCTTCGCGGTTCTCTGTTGAAAGATTTGTTTGAGCGCGAATTTGACGGAATGACGCACGTATACCTTTCGTAAGAGCATTATTTTAATAAAATATACTCTTAAACCGCATAATATCAGTCTGTCTCTTATTTCCGAACGTAAGCAAGTTTGTAGGCCTACATTAGGTGTTGGTGTCCCCTAGCGGTTGCTCTTTTAGTGCAGATTTGGCCTGACGATGTCATCGTGTCCGTTGCTCAATTTCAAAGACCGTTGCTCAGCAACATACGAAGAAAACGTAAGGACAACACTGATTAGCTTAACACATTTTTTGATCAATTTCATAAACATTGTGAACCCCAGATAGGCCTATATTTTATCCTGTAAGCTACTTTCAGGAATATTTAACCCGAAAATAAAAACTGTCATCATTTAGGCTACTTACTCATGATTGTGATTTGTGATATAGGCAGAATGACAGCATTGCATCGACGAAAACGAATGATTAAAGTACATTTTGTTTCAACGTCTCACAAAAAAAAAAACTGTCAAAGCAGTTGTATATCTCACATAATGCCAGAATTAGTTCTTTTGGGGGGTAAACTACCCTTTTAAGCAATGCCTGGTATTTTAAAAGAGACTCCAGGTGGGGGTGAATGACAAACCAGTTAACTAGACCCCTGGGGCTTCTCAGGTGACTTGAGTGGAAGTGGCAGATTTCCAATTGTGGCACCGAACAGAGATCTGAGATAGTTATGTAAAGACTCGGTTAATAGATGACCCATTATGACCACATGTGAAGCTCGGTTTCAGCTGACGGTACTAGAGAGTGAAGTAGTGTGTCTTTGTGGGTTGGTCTATATCTCTTAGATGTGTATGAAGTTGTTTAGTTGACTACTATGGACATTTTTCAAATCCTGAGTACAAGAAATCAGGATTGTATTGAAAAAAAAGTCAAACAATTTAGACAGTGAATGGATAATGTGGTTAAAGTTAGGAAAATGTTCTAATCTACAGAGTTCTGTATTGCCTAGAACTAGAAATAGCATTTTTTGGACATAAAACAAAAGCAGCATTATTTAAACTTTTAAAGTTCGAGTTAGTTAAGCTAGAGCCGTGTTTGGAACTTATATGATAAATAAATTTGTCTAGTATGTGAAATAAAGGGATATTTGTGCGAGAACAAGTCTGTGTGTGTGCGATTAGCCACTAGAACGACAGAAAGAGCGATTCTAACCCCAGATCCCGGCATGCAGGATATGCTCTGAGGAGTGCTTGTATATGTATCGGTGTTGATTTACTAGTGGTGAGCAGAGGAGGTTCACAGTGCCCTGTTTATGCTGGGAGGCCCTGACGTGTGCTCACCTATGCAAATCACCCTACACCTCAAACACATTTGGCAGCTTTCTATCTCTTCTCTTGCCCGGCCTGTGAATGCTGCCAAGCATGGAGAGGGGGACAGAGACAAGCTGCTCTTTAGTTGAGCTGAAAGAGTCAAACAGTCGGATTCTGATACAGGCCAGCTGGTATTTAAAGTAGCAACTTTAGACAACAGATATTTCATCAGATAGCAATGAGAACAACATCCTTGTCAAGCCAAATCGTCTAAAGCCATGCAAGTCACTGCTAGTAGCAGTTTGATTTAATATATACATAATTTATGATGACAGTCTTTAGTGCCAGTTTAATCATATCGACAATAAACAAAGAGAGTGGGAAATGATCAGCAAATGACACAAGCCGGGTTCAAACTTGAATCATCCACATAAGCACCACAGGAGGACATGGCGCTTAGTGCCAAGTCATGATCTGACATTGTTTTCTATTATATATTTACTACCGAGCAAAAGTTTGTGGTCAGTAAAGGTTTTTTTTAAAAGAAAATAATACTTTTATTCAACAACAATGACATTAAATCCATCAAAAGTGACAATTCTTTTGTAACAATGTAAAAGTCACAAAAAAATTAAGCAACTAACAACTGTTTTCAACATTGATAATAATAAGAAGAAATGTTTCTTGAGCACCAAATCAGCATATTAGAATGATTTCTGAAGGATCATGTGACACTGAATACCGCAGTAATGGCTGCTTACACTAAAATATATTTAAACAGTTTTTTGATCAAATAAATGCAGACTTCTTTCAAATTAATAATAATAATAAAAAACTTACTGACCCTACACTTTTGAACAGTAGTGTAGCAAACAGCAGAAATCCTATTGAAAGCTCTGGAAAGTTGATCATATGCGAGCGCAGAGAAACTGAGAAAATGGAAATTACCCACCATGACTGACAGCTTGTAGGTCAAAGCACTTGTCTGGCTCAGTGTGGGAGATGCTTGAGTTGTTTCTAATTATTCTGTGCCTGAAAATGAAACACAAATGTCTGGCCTTGGCTCACACACGAAACCACATCATATTCACAGCCGTGTTGTGGAACAGGGGGTCGATATTAAAACGTCATATCACCACAATCCAACTTGAAAGAATACATAAAGGAGGAGACAAAAATTGAGTTATGAGTATGAGGTAAGAACAAGTCAAATCTTTTGCAAAGCCAAGGGATCAGAGTAATTGATTTCATTATTTTTTTCCCTTCTTGTTTAGTTTTTTGTAAATGCAAGTGAGAGCAAGTTGATTTGGCACCGCAGTAATTACCCACAACAGGCAGTATCAGAGCAGGAGATTAAAGGCAGGTAATGATTTGGCTCAGTCAGACAGACGGCTGCCGGCAGCTGCCTTATAATCAGAGTGTGAGGATGAGACAAGGTAAACATGTGCGGCAGACGTTCAGCAGCTGGCTGCTTCCGGCAGCATGGAGATAAGGGCATCTCAACTGCTGCGGAGATGATCATACAGTCATCCTGACAGCTGAAAGGCGGCATGCTGCCTGAAGTACAGTTGTTTGGATTGAGAAGTAGCACAGATCAATGCGTCTGCCGGCACGATAACCAATTGGCATTGTGATTAAATATACATTTACGTTACAACTGTAACTATAAAAGCAGGTGTGATATTTCAAATACAGATTTCTTGGCGTGTGTTCAAATGGATTTCCCGCTTAATTTCTCCTCTGATTACTCTCATGTGAATGTTGTCACATTTCCAGGCCTTAAAAATCCAATGCTGATTAACTCGCTGAGCTAATTCAATCAGGATATGCCTTTTGAAGTACTTCGTTTTCTATATCTTTCCTTCTTTCTCATACACATTTGAAGTCTCTTGATCTCAGAATGTTCTTCTCTGCTGTAAAAAATGGATAGTAAAATAAAATAGGTGAAATATTCTATCAGATCCATGGTCTAGTATGCTCCAACACATTCAGCCAAGGTGCAAAAACGGGTGACGTGAATTAAAATCGGATTGCGACATTTGCCAATACTGTCCTTCCTATCATTTTTATATTGGATAATGCGTAAAAATAAGAAGTGGCAAAAAAAGTCAAAAAAATAAACAAATCAAATGTAGACACAAGGAACCCATTGTAAATTTGTATTATGTTGCTTTTAGACTTGAAGTTGCAATGAAACGGAGGTAGCGACAGATCTTTTTTCCATATTAAGACATCTGAGTGTACCAGATTACCCCCCCCAAAAAAAAAAAAGTAGGGTGGGGATTGTATTTTGAGATGTGGCTGTTGGAAGGGAATAAATGATTGGATCCAGCATACGTCGCTAGAGAGAAGACGTTTTTTTTACCTGAAGATTGAGTTATAATATTTTGATTAAACATTGTGACAAAAACGAATTAAAAATTAAACAGAAATGGAAGAATGCACAATAAAATCTGTAACATTTCAATTAGAAAATAGATAAATTTTCATATCATACTGACTTTAAAGGTGAAGTGTGTCAAATCAATTGGAAAAATCATGGAATTTCATTGCTCAAAAGGTTTGGAAAATCTATGAACAACTTACTTATAGTCGTCACTGCATATGAAGTATTTTAACATCAAAAACAGAAAGATACACATTTCACCGTTGAGATACTGTAATGGCTTTTTCCGCATAGCGTGGGATGGAAGACATGCTTATAAATTTTCTGTGGTTTACTAATGAATGCTTGGGGCTTTCCAGCACACTGCAACCAAACAGAGATTTTATTGTGTGCTTGTTTGGCTAGTAAAGGTATGGGGGTTTAATAGCTAGCATAAGTAACAAGTTATAAAGAATCATCCTGTGTGCTATGAATGAACCCCCGGAAACAAGACGGTTTGCTTTTCTACGAAAAGAAAAACGTCAGGACAAGATTCATTTTCTAAATGCATTCAGCTGTGAAATGCAACATGCAAAGGCTTGTTTTGGAGTCTCATCCTTTCTGCTTCTATGGTTTTCATGCCATGAAGCTGCTGAAATTCACACTGTAACCTATATATGTGTGTGCATGCATGCAGTTTAATTCGCTGAGAAACCCAGAATCCCCCTAAAGGGACAATGACATCTGTTTGGAGACTGAGGGCTTTACCTTTCAATAACACTTGTTGCTCCTCAGAGAGACATGATTGAGATCATTATACATTGCACTCCCATGACCCATTTCTTCCATGCCTAATGAGCTGAAATGTCTCTTTTTTCTCTCTCTCTCGAGTTTCTGCAGATTCATTTTAACAGATCTCAAAACATATAAATAAGATGACAATATACAGAGCAAAGTAGAACAAATTATGATATCAGTGTCTTTGCTGCACCAAAGATGTAGGGTATCGCTTTACAGTAACCACATGCCCACAAAAAGATTAGGCTACGGCGGAAGTAAATCTTTAGCCCAGGTTTAAGGAACAGAATAGCATTATTTTGTCAGAGGGGCCCCTGACACAGACAGGCATTATGTGAGGATTACTATATCATCCCATGGTGTTGAATTACATATCATCACTGCCACCCCAAAGCAGCACTATTCTAACAGGTATAAATAGCCTTGCAGTGAAAGTAAAGTACAGTCTTGTTTGTCAAAAAGTAGGGTTGGCGATTAGCACCAGGCTTGTCATGTTACCAGCTTATGAATTATGTGAAACAGATTGGATTGTATAACAGCGTATGTGTGTTTTAAGCCCAAACAATCAACCTGCCCTGGGGGTCTAGTGTCATTACTGTTGCATTCTCCCCCCTTCGGTTTTCTGGCTTGCATTTCCCTGCTGAGAGAGAAGTAATTACCTTCCAAATGGGGATGATGCAAGATAACATTCACAGTTGCACAATTTATCATCAGAATGACTGAGGTCTGTGTTTGGCACTCTCGAAGTGGTGTGTAGGTGGCCTCCTCTACATCCCCATATCGCTTACTAACACTTGACCAAATGTGCCAAAAATAGGCTTGCTAACTTCAGCAGATGAACATAATGGATCCTCATGGTTTCATTTAGGATTTTAGGACCACAAATGCCATTTGAGATTTAAAGTCATGATAAAACGGAAGTAGTGTCAGATCTTTTCTTCCGTACACTCTTAAAATAAAGGTTTACTATTGGCATCTATGATTCCATGAAGAACCTTTAACATTCATGGAAGCTTTCCATTCCACAAAAGGCTCTTTATAGGTGGAAAAGGGTTTCAAAATGTTATTCACACTAAGAAAAAATGATTCTTTTTAGAACTGTTCACTGAAAGGTTCTTTGGGGAACCAAAAATGGTTCTTCTATGGCATCGCTGCAAAATTAGATGGAGGTGGATTACATGGAGGTGGATCTAATTGTGAGTTTGCATTAATTTTTTTTTTTTTTAAAAAGGCAGGATTTAAGCTGACAAAATGATTGGAGAAGTCCGGCATACGTCACCAGAGAGAAGTCTGATGTTTCACATCAATTGATTAAAAATTAAGATCCTAAATTTTTTTTTTATTAAACACACATGGATGAATTGTTCAGAATCCGATCATTAACATGCAATTAAGAAATAGATTTTCATTTGATGCCAACTTTAAGCCATTCCAGGTGACAAATGGCCACATTGTAAACTACAATGAAACGCTACACAAAGTATACAGCAGAAACTATGCATTTGTTTAAAAATAATAATAAAAAAATAATAAAATCTGATAGCGATTGTATCATAAATTGCACTTCTAAACAGCATTTTTTCAGGTGTCAAACTAATGCACAACCCCCATACCTTTACTCTTTGAAAAAGGATTCTTTAATTGTGAAGTCGGACCATTCTATGAAAAATATGGTTGTTCTTATTACTCTAAAACAAGACTACAGCTGAGCGTTACGATTTGTGAAAGCTGTCTGTTTCACATCCAATTTTGTATTATAGTGATCATTAAAAATCATTAACAAAAGTTGTTTACTTAGGTGGCAAAGCCGACATATCACCAAACATTAGCTAGATGTGCTTAGCTGTTTTTGTTACAGCCACATGAGTGTACACTGACATAAGACCGGTGAGGTTCGTCAACCACATTAAGTCAATGATCTCTTCATCAGCACCTGGTTAAACTGCATGCCAGGATCCTGAGCCAGGAAAAACAGACTAATGAACTAGCAAAACATATCAGGCTCATTGCTTCAACATGTTGCAGTGTATCCTTGCTAATAAAAACAAATCGCACGGACTTGTACCTCTCTTTGTGATTCCTGTCTGTTGCGCTTCCTCTGTGTGTCGACCTGGGAGTAAAATCTCCTTAATAATCGCAGTCAGCAGCATTAGGAGCAGATGTTCTGTGTTCGTTTTGGTATGAGGCAAATGATTGTAATTAGGAGATGTAGAGGTAAGGGGCTGTTGCGCTCAGTGGAAGCCCAGTCGAGTTTGAGGAGGGTTGTTGTTGGGCTGGGTGGTCTTCAGCTCTCTACATGAGGCCCTCAAGACATTTTTCAGACCACCCCAATTATACATTTTGTGGTTACAGGACTTTAAAATGTCTTCTCATTACTAGTAATGAATGCACATATGGACAACATACTATACATTTACACATTAACAATGCTGGCTGTCAGACACAATCACTGGTGGGCATTGCATGTACACCTTGTCTATGCAGTCGATTTGATTCTGATTTATATTTCTTTCACACTTTCACATGTCATTTCTAGATTACATTCCCCTCAATCTCTCTGTGTGAGGCTTAATTAAAAATTAGATTTCTTATATGACTGCAAAACAAACTGTATTTTGGGGTTAAATTGTACATGCCTTTTATGTAATTTTTGTACTTCTAAGAGTGTATATCTTCTGCAGGTAAGCCCACCTGTGTCTGGAGAGGTTAGCGTGACCTCTCCTTTTTTTAAAGTGGAATGTATCAGTTAACAATATCAAATTAGGCAGGCAGGAAAGGGCACAGAGGCCAGTAATAAAACAGGGCCCATTATGAACTAAATGCATGCACACACGCAGCTGGATCCCCGCAGATGAGAAGCCAGACACGCTCTTCATATATCATCATTACTATAATCTTCTCTACATTATACTGTATACTTTTATAATGCAGTCACACCTAAATGCAATTACAGTATTTTAAAGTCTTGATTACAGTATTTTACAGTCAACACAGGTTCAGGTCAGGTTTCAAAACTGAATAGAGATAATCATTCATCCACAAGAGGACTCTTTTTAGCCCACAGGACTCGCTCTTTTCAGTCTAGTGCGATACATATAATTTGTGTGGCAATAGTCTTGAATAATGTAGTTTTTACTGTACTACGGCATGAGAACTATCAATAATGGCTTATGTAACAATACGCTATAAATCCCCATGGGATTAGTATAGGAAGACGATGTTTTTTTTATTCCGAGACCTTTATATACTTGTTAATTGTTCGAAATGATGGCTGATGTCCAAAGGTTTTAAATCGGCTTGTGTGAAATCCTTTAAAAAAAGCTCTTTATCACACAACGTGTCTCTACACATTACAGCATGTCTGTAATGCCGGCTAATCTGAGCTTCTTTCCACTTGCAAACTATTCAGGAACACGACTACCTCCTTTTTATTAGGCTTTACAACCCTGTGAAGGTGTCTTGCAAACATTCATTGCCGGGCTATAAAGTTTTGGCACACATAAGTTTGCCGTTTTCTTTTATGGCCCGATGTCTCACACCATCTTGTGCCTTTTTACTCTTCCGTGACACAGAATATTAACAGAGCAGTGAGAAAAGCACTTGCAAAAGCATTGCTGATGAATGTGCTTTGACTGGCAGCAATGGGTGAGACTTTAATCACTTTAATCAGACTTCAATGTCTGTAAAGCAGTTTCCAGGTGTGAATCAAGTCAATTCAAATTCGGACTTCAGGAGTGAGTTCAGTGTGCTAAATGTGAATGGGCTGATAATGGGTGTGAATTAGGACTTTGTGACTGGAGGGAAAGTAAATGCTTGCTGATCAGCACTGTATGGAAAATGGTGAGGACAGCCATTGGAGACATCATTAAAATTGTGCATTTGAAATGGAGATGCTTAGGATTAAGTTTTGTGACTATGTTTTACTGATTATCTGGGATCATTTTTGCTGATTCTATTGTAAATTCTAAGGAAATTATTTTGATTTACCTTACTGTCATGTTTCTGTAATGTTTTAGACCACCTAAATGGCACAAATTTGTCAAGGAAATAAATTTATACCCATCTAATTTCAACATGCACAGAGACGGAGCGCAGAAATTGCCTGAAAGTGGTTTTAAATACCTAGTTGCAACAGTTAAACTCATACCAATTGAAGGCATAAAAACTTTCCTTTAAAACACTGTTGAAACAACGAGGAATATAAAAATGCATATTTTTAAGTAAAGTTAAAGTTCTTACTTGTTGCTTTGACTTTCTGTCAGCGCACAACCATGCTAGGAGCGGCTTGTGTTATGAATATTAATGACGTTATGTGACGTTCTCCCTAAATGATTTGTTTAAAAACAGATGCTAGTAGGTGTTCATCCCATTGCTAAATAAACCATTTAGCAGAAGCCACTGCTTGATCTTAAAGTCATTATTTTACACGGCTGATTACATTTCTGTTCGTAATGCAATTACATGACAAAAATGCTCAGACAGGAAAAATATGTCAGAGCGAGTTTGTGTCACTTCGCAGTTATGCCCTGAAAGAACATTCGATGCATCACCGCTTCCTCCTCCGTAATCCTCAGTGTTACTCAAATCAAAATGACTGATCTAAAGAAGTGGCATTCAAGAGACCGACTGAAGTTGTCAGGTGTAAACTGCGCTACATCAGAGACACTCTGATGTGTTGTCCTGACAGTGTGAATTAAAACACACGGCGTGAGACACTCACTGATTCAGTCGTTATCAAATCAATAGTGCAATCACCATCCTACAGAGGCAGTGATAAAAATGTATTATCAAAGCCTGAATGCAGAGAAAAGAGATAATTTTTTAATCCTAAAACCCTATCTAAGCATTCAACACTTTTTTTTTTTACACAAACATGACCTTATTTGCTTACAAATGTTGGTTTTGCTGTAATTGGAGCAGCTGCGTGTGAGCAATTGTGCCATGTTCCATTAGTTTGATGCCTTGTCATTAACACGGGAAGGAAAGAGCGAATCTAAAGACTTGGAGAGATGACCAGAGGGAGCAGGGTGTGTGCGGGGGTCAGGGGTCACAGAAAAAAGCGTCATTAGTTAGGTAGCACTGACATGTGAATACAGCAAGGCAGCATCCATTCTTAAACACTTGTCAATTGGTGTGGCAGTGAGGTGAAATATGCGTTATCACTTATAATGGCTTGCCAGGGGAAGGTCGGCCCCTTTTACAATGAGAAGAGGAGGATGTGAACCTTAGGTGTTTCACAAGTAGCTTCCCTTTCCTTTAAGATAGCACAGAGGTAACTGTGCAGGGATTTGGGTAATAGACTGCAACTTAAGTTTTCTAAGGAAGCAGGAAGGGTTGTGCTCTCCCACCATTCACATACACTACAAACACATTGAAGAATCTGCTCCAGGAAATGATGGGAACAGTGTCTGCTAGTTGCAGTTTCGTTCTGTCTATATCCGGACAAACTTTCTCAAATAGATAGATAAGGACACATAGACACCTAGAAAAATAAGGTTCTTATTAACAAGTTCTTCATCCGGTTTCTTATTTCGCTCTTACTAAGAAGAATCGCTATGGCATTTTCTGCCATTTCGATGGTGTTCCTGATAAACATCTTAAGCAGGGAAAAGGGTTTCTAACAAAGGTTATCTTGATAGTTAAGTGGTTCTTCATTTTCTGCCAAAAACCAAAGAGGAATCCATCTTGGTTTGCTTGTTCTCTCATTGCTATGTTATCTTGTTGTCTTAAATGACCTCTCAGATCTAGAAGACGCTCAAATTCAAGTTCTTCACGGTGACTTGAAATTGAACTGGGATGATTTGGCAATTGTTCAGTCTAGCAGTTTCACACAGGCTTAATGTGGCATTTGAACTGGATCGTGATAAAGTATCTATGACCAAATAGATGCATGTGAAGAGGGTCCAGCTTTTGTGTTTTGTGAGTATAATGACAAAAACAGCACATTTATCACAAGATGCTTAGCCACAGTGGCATCTTGGGGCTCACGCTGCAATCCTTAGAATGAATAAATGTTAGAATTGATTATACTTGTTGACCATTATTCTTAAAGTTTCTTGAGAGAAGATGACTTCTCAGTGGTTTTTCCTTTGTGAGATTCCAGAATTGGAAAGGAATCAACACAATAAGGTCATTGTATTCAACTGAAGTGTGGAGGTGAGAGATGGCCATTGGGGCCATCGTCACTGTCAACACACTGAGCTCAGTCTGAAGGAATGAAGAGGAGGGGGATATTGAGCTTATGGAAATGCCTTAGAACTTGTGAGAAGTGACTCACAAGTAGGGTTGGGAACCAACCCGCATTACCATTGTTGTCTGATAAGACTACCAGTGTAGTCTGATTCCCTACAGAATGAGTCAGTTCTTTTGGGTGAATCAAACACAAACAACTACACTAACAACTAAATGTAAACATGTAGTTAAAGATACACATTATGGGTTTTGCCAGTAGCATTTAATATAGCACTCCTTTTATAAAATATTTACTCCTTAACAAGTACTAAAAGAACTGTTAAGGAACCAGAATCGGTCACCCTAAAGTTGAAATTTTACTCTGCTCCGCGTCGTGCCTAACAACGCCCCTTAGCTGTTATAAATTCACTGTAAACCATGGCTTCTTGGGGCTTATTGCTTTATTCTTTGATCATTTACTCACCCTCGTGTCATTACAAACCTGTATGACTTACTTTCCTCTGCAGAACACGAAAGAAGATCATTTGAAGAATGTTTTTGGTCCTTCAGACATGGGGGGCTAATGTTGTGTTGGACCCAATGACATTCATTGTCAGGACAAAAACATTCTTCAAAATATCTTCTTTTGTGTTCAGCAGAAGAAAGATAGTCATTCAGGTTTGGAACGGCGTGAGGGTGAACGCCTCAATTTTGGACACAAATGCACAGGTATAACTTATTGTAACAAATGCTTACTTGAAATGCATGTACTGAAAGGTACAGTAATGTTATATGATTCATTATGCCATTCCAATATCTGATTGGAACCTCTAAGGTTAACATATTTCCTGAGCACAATCCGTTCTTCCTTGACACGGCAAATGTAGCTAAAATAACAGGAACTCTTGGCCATTGGTGGAAAACAACAAGCCCTTGATGCAACTTATGCAACATTCAATGCCGAATTAACTCCTCCAGGATGTACTTGACTTTGAATGTTTAGGGACAAAACAAATGGTTCTGTGGATTGAAAAGAGTTTGTTGTGGGATGTGGACAGCTCTCTTACAGCAGGAATGAGGATGAAGGTTGTTTTGGGGTGGGGGAGGATTTCAGTTTGAAGTATAGGGGGAGGGCTTAAATGTGAAGGGGGCTGGCCAGGGGTTGGCTCTGACTACAAGGAGACATGCTACTTGGCACACACATCGATACATTCATTTAAACGTGTTTAGAAACACAGGACACAACTGAATTCTTACTGACTATCTAAGCTACAAACATTCAGGGGAATTTTGACTGAATTTACCCGATTTCATTGTGGACATGCTTGCTAGACTTTTCCTCTCCAACTTGCACTAATTGGAGGCTTTTCCTGAGTGCTGCAGGATGCATTACACACAGGTAAGATGCTTCTCGAAATGCAGTCAAGTTTAAACTAGTCTCACACTGTAAATATGAAACTCTAGACTTTGCATTGAATACAGTCACACAATCAGACTGATTGGGTGATAAGTATTTGATGACAGATAGAAAGCAGCAGTTATAATGTGTTATGATCATATGCAGTTTTGGCATCAGGGAGCCGAGATCAAAAATGGGATGTGAGAGAGGATGACAAGTGCACTTGGAATATATCAGGCCCCATTTACACCTGATGTTAAAATTTATTTTGGTGGACAGCTCTGAGATCTAATAATTCATCGGTAGTTAGCCGGAACTGTAAAATTCAGGTATATTTGGGATGATTTTTCCCCCCATTATCAACATGCAGTAACTAGGAACCCATTTTTAATACTGCAGATGCTCATTAATTTCAGTTTTCTTTGAAATTAGCTGAATTTAAGGGAAAGGATTTGACAAAATATTAAATGATTTGGAGGGTCCATATGTAAACGTTTAAAAATCAGTCAAAAAACGAATTGATCATGCATAAATCTGAATATTCTGGGATGTGTGCCATTCAGTATGATTACATGCAGGTATAATTGAGCTACAGCGGTTTTTAGCTTCATCTCAGTGGTCAAAAATACATGAAACAAAGGGTTACTTGAGGG
>RJVU01079805.1:6861979-6904725 GCA_003731715.1 Anabarilius grahami | reverse complement strand
GGGGGGGGGGGGGTACAATTTCAGTCAGACCAAAGCATTTATATAACATTTCAGAAAGACAAATTATTGCTTTAGTAAATGTATATCTTTGGTGTTTATGGCCCTGGTCATATGATGAATATCATCACACCTTAATGAAGTGCTACAGGTTTCATTCAGCTCTATCTTTGGTCCCTACACTGCATGCATATATGCTTGGCAAAATCAATGCTCTTAGCATGTCAAACTCACTTAGTTTACTTGATGTTTGCATTACAGAAAATGTTATATCACAGACCTGACAACAGAGGCACTGTGAAGCCCAGGCTTGTTGAATCTTAGCCTCAGGTGCAATGGTTGTAATCCAAACCTCAGTTAATCCACACACCAGTCTGTTTATTTCATAAGTGTTTCATATTTGACACGGTAACTCCCGGTCAGCGCTGAGCGCTCACTACCCTGTTTGAGGTGCCGTACATCTGGAGTGTGTTTACATTTCTCTACTGTTGTGACTTTTTAAAAATGACCTCTCTTCAAATGTCCTTTCCTCCTACATATGTTCCTTTGAAAACAGGGCAGGGTAGAACGGTTCTGTTTTTGTTTTTGCCACAAAGCCACACATTGTGTCGGTGCCAGAGAGTGACAAGGTGTAACGTGAGTGCTTGTGTATGTTGGCCCTGGAAGCCACAGCAGGCATTTCCTTCTCTGCAAGAAATTTTTAAAGAAAGCTGGCAGAGAAAGTACCAAGGGCTTGATGTATATAAATTTCCACATACACAAACACAAATATATAATCATAAAATCCTAGTCTACTCTTATTCTCATTGCTTAGTTCAAAGGATCTGGTGCTGTATGGCCGTATCTGACCGTTCATTCTCATTCAGAAGTAGTAATTGAGTTGAGAGGTTACTAGGCACTGATGTGAGAAATTAATTTGCATTTTCATTTGACTGGGGTCATAGAAGGTGAGCTGGATTGTGATTGAGGCAATCCAAATGACATTTTCCATTAAAAGAACAGGGAAAAGTGTTATCTGTAAGGTATCCCTATCAATGCATCTTTGTATTACAAATCTATTATCTTTGCTTTGAAGCGTATAAATACTCAGAATAGCAAGTATCTTACAACATGCACAAGACCAGAAACGTTCTAAACGTATACTGGGTAATGAAGACCTAAGATAAAACATTCAATCTGTAATCTATCACATAATGGGCTAAGAGTGCATAGGACTTTCCCTGTGACTCGGGGCAAACCAAGAGAGGGATCATCAAGCTCCAACCTCATCCCAAACAAGGGCGTTCACACACTATATCGGACTCATTTGCAATTCAAAACATTTGAATTAGGAGTGTTCTTTTCAACACCTAGGGACCAAAGGCATTTTATCTGACAGAAAGTACTCTGAAGTGCTTAAGCATCAAGATAAAGAAGGCCTGGAGAAAGAGCCACGAGTGTTTAATCCTGCTTCGTGTACACATTGACATCTTATCTGCAAGCTTAAGGCTTGGCCTGAAAGGCAATACTCTGCTGACATTTCAAAGCAGTCCTCAACTTCCCCATCGTTTTATATATCTGGCAATTCTCAAGGCCCAGATAGATAAAGAAAACCCCACAACAGTATCAGCACTGGGAGTCATCTCCATTTTCGGATGTTTTGAGAACCTTCTTCCACAAAGCATAATGCATATTTCATAAAACAGATGCTGCTGTAAACTTTGGGTATAACCCAATTTAATATTTAAAAACTAAAACCTCTTTTTATTATCTGAACAGTGCCCCCATCTGATGAGTCTTGAAACTGCATCAGGGATCTGGCCCATTACTCGGGCAGCGGACATGAACTCAAGGGGAGCAAAAGTGGCACTTGGGTTTCAGAGGAGTTCAACCTCTGATGACGACTCTGGATGCGCTCTGGAGGAGTACACATGGGTTCCTCCTGGACTACGACCTGAGCAGGTAAACCTTGAGCCTCATATCTCTTTATTTGCATAGTTTTCTCATCAAAGTTGAGGGCAGGCAGCCAGAACTACAAGTAAAAAGCATATCTCATGTTATTGATAATTCTAATTGTCTGCAGACTTCCAAAAATTCAGAAAGAAACAAGTCTTTCCCTGACTCCACAGAAAGGGTCTTACTTAAAATTAGATTCTCAGACAGTTTAGGTTTTTGATATAAAACCAGCCAGTCAAGCTCCTCTTGAAAATCTGCCTTTACATGTGGGTATGAGATTTTCAAGAGGATCTGAGCTTCTGAACGTGAAGTTTAGGCAGTGCATGTATCCTCAGTGTTTCATCTACCCTAAAACAAAGCTACACATGACCTTGCAGGGGGCCAACAGCTCTTAATGAATCTATTCTTTGACATGTGCAAAGTCTGGCAAGCTTTCGAAGTGGAGACTGGACCCTCTCAACCTTGATATTGAGCACACATGTGACCTATAACTGACTGACAGTGTGTTGATGGGCGGCACAAAGCCAGCTGAAAGTAGCTGAAAATTTGTAAAGGGCAGAACTACTAGTAAAAAAAAATACAGAGAACTGAAGTGAGTACTAGAAAAATTAGAGAGAGAAAATATTTTCATGTTGAGAAGTCAAGGATTTTTCTTAGAAAAGAAATACCACGTTGAGGAACAAGAATTAGTGGTAATTGCTTTGAATCCTCCCTGCGGTGCACAAACTGTTGCAGGCATTTAATTTCCCCAAAGAGAGGAGTCTCTTAATGGCAAAGTGAAGTCATTTATGGCAAAATGCTTAAACTACAGCCATGGTCTGGCATTAAAATGAATAGTATTATTTTCAAAAATATACCAAATTACATTTTAGTCATTGTTATTTTAAGTTAGCTATTGAATTAGATCAGGTTACCATATAGAACCTTATTGTAAAGTGTTACCATTTCAAAAATATTACCACTGTCAAAGGTGGTGCTCCTCAGTGTGTTGGCTTAAACTACCTGAACTGTACTTATGTGGTTCAAGCACTAGTCCCAACAAAACAGCCATTTAGATAATATACTTTCTTGCCCTGCTGTATGCAGTATGCAGTATGCAAACAGAACTGAGCCTGTGTCTAGGGACTAGCTGGCACTTTCCTGACACAAGGCAATACACAAACACATGCAGACCCAACAAGGGTGGAGGTAGGACTAGAGTGAAAGAAGGTCTGGAGTGAAGTTGAATGTGTTTTTCCAACACCCACCTTCTCATTTTTCAAAATGTGAAGTGGGAGGCCTGACATCCTCATGAAAGCTCTTCCCCCAGTTCTGTGAAAGGCACTGCAATGAGCTTAAAAAAAAACTAACTTAAAGGCAAAAACATTCCTGAGGTTTATAGAGAATTTAGGGCAATTTGTATGACAGCTCTCCATATCAAATCCCACTCATTTCCCCATACACACCCAACCCCACTGTTACAGAAATAACAATCTGCCTTCATCTAGATAGTAACACTTAAACACAAGGAACATTCCAGCAGACATCTATCTTTGTGTCTTTAATGGCATACAGCCCCATAAATATTCCTCAGGGTCGCCACTGAAAGACACCGCTGTTTAAACGCTTTGTCCCAGTCAATGATATACCCACTTCCTCCTTGTTGGGGGAGACAATCGGGAGAAGCCTGTATGACAGGTTGAATGATGTAGCACCAATTGAGGCTGGTGTCTCATTTCAGCTTTCAGCTGTTGAAAGCAAACCCTAATCCTCTCACTCTGTTTGCCTTCTTTCCCCATCAGGTTCAGATCTACTTTTCATGCCTGCCAGAGGAGAAGGTGCCATATGTCAACAGTCCTGGAGAAAAACACAGGATCAGACAACTTCTCTATCAGCTGCCACCACATGACAATGAGGTATGAGGAAAAAAAGTGAACAATGCAAGTGACAGAGATGACATTTATGCTAATAGAATACACAACAGTTTTACTAGAGGACTTTTATCTGCAAGATCATGAAGTTCATACAAATCCCTCTCGAGTTTGCATAAAATTTTTTAGTGGTATCACAGAGGGACATCTTTCTCCTTTCCACTAGCAGCAATAAAATGTTCCTCTGATTTTTATGGTGCTTGCTGTAAGACCTAGAACTGTGTACTTTAGCAAATTCCTAGCATGACTGTGGGTTACAGATCTAAAAGGTTCTTCACATGTGGCATCATTGTTTACCACCCTGCAGGGCCAAACAGAGCAAATTATGTCTTTTGTATGAGTTCTACAAGTCTGTTGTAAACTCTGAGGTCGATTTGTGTACTTTTCAACTTAGCCCCAGAAAAGTGGGAAAAAGAAACTCACAACTTTGGCATCAAGCCTTTGATAAAACTTGCTGCAGCTTTTCATCTGTTCTTCATTTAGGCAAATAAACATTTTTTTTTACCTTTGCTTTAACACAGATCCGATACTGCCAATCCCTCAGTGATGAGGAGAGACGAGAACTCCACATGTTTAGCATTCAGAGGAAGAAAGAGGCACTCGGGAGGGGAACCCCAAAACTGCTTCCCAGAGCCCTGCAGCACATTTGTGAGCATGTATGTATAAATGCTCTTTTTCCCACCATCTGTAAAATATACTGTATACTAGTCAAATCTAACTTGCAAATATCAAAGTCAAAGGTTCAAATTCAAACTCCTAAAGGTCATTTTGTGAACGTCTTCAATGTATACTTATTTGAGAAAATATTACACTTGGAAGATCTATAGTCATTTCTGTGACCATTAATTCTGGCCATATCAAATTTACTTAGTCATGAAAATGAAGTTTCTGCTTCATGCTACATTCCCTTGGAAAGCAATGTTGACTAGTCATGGCAAATCAGACAACTTGGAAACATGCAAATGGTCCAATTATGGCCTAAAGACAACCAAAGCACAGAGAAAATTCATGGAAAAGATTAAGTATTACAACACACAATCTTTGGCCGAAGACCATCTCCTTCAGGGGCTGGAGTTAGCACATGAGAACCAGTGCAGAGGGTTGTTTCCTGTTGAGAAGACTATAAACACAAACCAAAAAAGTCTAGCATCATAATACCTCCGAAAAACAGATGTATTCCTTCACCACAAATTGCCACACACAACATTGCAGAGCAGTGCTAATCTCGGGTCTCTGGTTTCCGTTGCCGAAAAAATTTGCGGGACACTCAACACCCCTGTTTCCAAGGCCAACGGCCATGTAGTAATAATGGGAAGCAGCTGTGAAATGAATACTTTGGCAAAAGTACTTATAAAAAGACTCATGATCATGCATTTGGCCATGCTCAGCTGGTCTTTAGAAGACCATGTCAACAGAGATGGGGGTCCTTTAATTAAAATGTAATGTCTTTGTTCCAAAGAAAAATGCAGAGTAAATCCAATACAATGTAAGATGTCTTTGTATGACCAAAGTAGCCATATGCCAGCCCTTGATTCTCATAAAATCTTACTTTAAATTGCAGTGCAAAGAGAACATCAAGGGTGGAGAGATGGCAGTGTTTGCTTCACGAGCAGGCCCCAGCCCGTGCTGGCACCCAGCATGTTTTACTTGCTCCACCTGTCATGAACTTCTGGTAGACCTCATCTATTTCTACCACAATGGCAAAATCTACTGCGGTAGACATCATGCAGAGCTTTTGAAGCCACGGTGTTCAGCTTGTGATGAGGTGAGGATATATATCCTTTTCTAAAGAGCCAATGCACAAAGAAAGAATTAGCCAAGAAGAATTTCTAATTTTGACTCTTTTCACAGATAATCTTTGCTGACGAGTGTACTGAAGCTGAGGGTCGTCATTGGCACATGAAACATTTCTCTTGCTTTGAGTGCGAGACTGTTTTGGGAGGACAGAGGTACATTATGAAGGATGGCCGACCTTTCTGCTGTGGATGCTTTGAGTCACTGTATGCAGAGTACTGCGAGGCCTGTGGGGAGAATATTGGTGAGTTACCTCTGTAACAACTGAACTTGTATGGCAGGGATGTCTATTCCTGCTCCTGGAGGGCCACCTTCTTGCAGAGTTCAGATCCAATCCAGTCCAATATACCTGCGAGAAATTATCGAGACCTTGATTAGCTGGTTTAGGTTTGTTTAATTAGAGTTGGAGCAAATCTCTGCAGGAAGGTGGCCCTCCAGGAGTAGGATTGGACACTTCTGTTTTATGTATATCTGGTTGAAAAAGTACAGCATTTCTCACTTGTTGATTTACCTTTATTCAGGCGTCGACCATGCTCAAATGACATATGAGGGAGTACACTGGCATGCTACTGACAAATGCTTCTGTTGTGCCCAATGCAAAACCTCCCTGCTGGGCTGTCCCTTCCTTCCAAAAGAAGGCAGAATCTACTGCTCTAAGGACTGTAGCCTAGGTGAGGACGTCCATGCTTCTGACTCTTCAGATTCAGCCTTTCAGTCTGCTAGATCACGGGAATCTAGGAGTAGCATACGAATGGGCAAGAGTAGTCGCCCTATAGAGCAGTGCCAGCAGACAAAACTCTATTCGGCAACAGATTGCAGGACCTCTAGTTTCTGTGGTGACAACACCGAGACCATGTGTCATCAGTTGGAGAGAATCAGCTTTGCAGAGGACAACTACTGGAGAGACCGGGATGAGCAGGAAGCCCCCGAGGACTGTGTGGAAGATTGGGCTGAGCACGAGGACTATATGACTCAGCTGCTCCTGAAATTTGGAGACCGTGGTCTCATCCACATGGAGGACACCAGGCCAGCCGAGCCATGGATGATGAAAGACTCTGAGGCCAACAGGACCAAACCAGAGATGAAGATCAGCAGCCACAATTTGTCAAGTAAGAAGCACCACACAGATATGTATTGGGCCCAGTCTCAGGATGGACTTGGAGACTCTGCCTATGGTAGTCACCCTGGCCCAGCCAGTGCTAGAAAGATTCAAGAGCTGGAGATGGATCAGGGAGCAGTGTCTGGATTCTGGTCTGAGCCTAGGCAATGGTATGAAGACTCACTGGAGTGCATTACAGGTGAACTCCGGAAGGCAGAACACAATATTGGAGATTCTATGGATTCTCTTGCTCTCTCAAATATTACAGGTAGGCCATGCATCAGAGCCATGTATTTCTTGTTCCTTCTTAAATTAATCTTAATTACTCATAACATGTCTTTAATTTTTCAGGAGCTTCAGTGGATGGAGAGAGCAAAGACAGACAGACCATCTACTCCCTCCAAAACATGAAAGAGCAGGAGAGAGAGATCGAAGAGTGTGATAACATTAGTAACATGGGCACACTTAACTCTTCAATGCTCCACAGAAGTGCTAATTCATTAAGGAGTTTGAACTCTGAGCTGGACCGTGAGGATACACTGGAGCAAGGAGAGGGAGAAGGCGAGGAAGAAGAGGACAGAATTCCACCTTATTTTGGAGAGGAACTACCCTCTCCACTGCATCTTCCAGTGCTGAGAAGGACCAAGTCTCAATCTCAGACCCAATCCAGACCTCAGCAAGTGAAGTTCTCTGATGATGTTATGGATAAAGGATATTATGGTGGGCTAGGCTTGAGGCAACCACCAATGAGTGAAAGGACTTGCAGACGGACCTATCACATGGAGGAGGAAACACAGAGACGTCCTGCTAACAGACATCATCACAAACGCAGACAGGGCCGGAAAACACGTTCAGAAAATGCCTTGCACCTGCCTTCCAAAAATCGGGGTAAATTGCATGTTGTGCCTCAGGTAATTGGCTCAAGCATACCAGAACCCAGGAATGGTATTCTTCTAAATCACTCGGCACATAGTCAGCACCCTTATCATCAAACCACATCAGACTTTGTTCAGCAGGGCATGGTCCGAAAGGACCACTTCCAAGACTTTTGCGATGATGATGATGAAGATGACTGGTGTTCGACATGCTCCTCTTCATCTTCAGAGTCTGAGGAGGAGGGATTCTTTCTTGGCCAGCCAATTCCTAAGCCCCGTTCCCAAAGCTTTCATTATTATACAGAGGACTATCCGACTCGCGTGACCGCTTTAACACCTCCTTTCGGCTCACGGACCAAACTGAAAAAGAAAGGTCACAAGGGCAAAAACTGCATAATTTCTTAGACTTAAGACTGAAAGCTTGCCTCTGTTGCAGCTGGAATATAAACATGACTGATCCTAAAGAAGCTGGAAAACAAAATGTTTTCTTGAGTTTTAAGTTGTCTTTACAAGTGCAGTGTCAGTTGTGTTGCGGTTGTATGAACAATGAAAGCAACATGTAATATTTCCTTGTACATTGTATAGCAAAAGCATTATTCCCAAAAGCAAAATTACTGAGTAGCATGTAGACTAACTGAATAATTATTTAATAGTGCAAGCAATGTATATTTGTTAAATTAAGATTGGAGTACTGATATTTTTATATCCAAATATGTTAAATGATTAAATTACAATTCCTATCCTCAGAAAAAGCTTTTAAGATTAATAATGAACAAAACAGGTCTACCATTTTATTGACCAGGGGTTTGCAAATGCAAAATATATATGCACTATTCATGTTTAATGGTCTCGATATGTTACTCTGCAGGTGTAATAACTGCACCCTTAAACATTTCTGTCCACAATTTGCTTATGCGCTTAAACAGTGTTGGGGTAATCTTCCCTCTACTATGTACATTTCACCACTGGTAAACATACTATCCCTTTTTAACATTAAGATGTCAATAAAATAATTCAAGAGAGACTTAATACATTCCCTTGCAACTTGATTTTTCTCATTTATTCACTGACTGCTTGAGAAAATATATTTGATTACTAAACATTGCAACTTTATTTAATTGCAAACATGAAATCACAAAAAGGTTTTATTAAATCAAAAGGAAAAACATGCATTATAGTAAGTTCAAGACTCTTTAATACTATACAAAGGAAAAACTACACAAATACTTGTGTTGGGCTTTCATAATCTAGTGGCTGGAAATTTGATAAAAAAAAAATGAAAATGCATTATTGTCAGCTGCACAGCTTAACCGTACTACAGATAGCAGCAATTAACTGAACCCATAAAGATTATTTATCATAATTCATTCATCAACTTTTGTCATTGGTCTGAAAGAATTTACGTGATTTAATTGGCAACAACACAGAACCCTTTCAATTTATACATACTTGATCAGGACAACCAGCATTATCTAGTAAATCTCCTCAATGGGTTAATAAACCTCTTTAGCTTCAGCAATAAATAAGGAACAGAGCAAACCTTCTTCTGGCATTGATTTCCTTGTGTTTGCAATCTATTTTCTTTTTTATTACTCCTTAATGTTGAAAGGTTACAAAGAGATTATACAGCCTATCATCAACTAGTATCAATAGATAAATGGGACTGCATAAATGAAAAATATAAAGAGATTTTCCTTGCCCCGGGAAGATTTCTTTAAGGTGGACACTCACTACACAATGTACAATGGCCTTTACATAAGTCATAAAAACAATGAAGGACTCTTGTGTAGGGTCAGAGATAAACAACAAAACTGCTGGTCAAGTAAAATGGGGCCACCTTAGACAGCAGGTTCAGGCTGTCTTACCACCTCATCGAGTTCAGCAATGAAGTGTTGCAAGTCCTCAAGGCATCGCTCACGGATCTCAATCAGGTTCTCTTTTAGTGGGTTCTGCAGGTGCTTCTCTAAGCTGGGTTCCTTGGCCACCAGCATCTTCACCACCATGCCAAACGTCTCACAGTCCTGACGATAGACCTATACAACACACAGCCCAATGTTTAAAATTATAATGCAGCAAAATTGACCAACAGGGTGATTTAAGAAAAATTATGTATCAAGCATGTATGATTTGTCAATGGGCAATCCCAAATCTCCACATGATGGTACATGTTCATGTCTAGTTACTTAGAAAAACTACAACTCAAAAAACAAGAAGGAACTTTTCAGAAAAGGTATCGTAAAGAATGTTAAATGTGCAGTATTTGTGATTTTTATTTCCATTTGGTTTTCTAACTAACACAGAAACACATGCCTTGACATGCTCAGACAACAATTTCTTGATAATTAAAAATCATCCTGGAGCAGAAGAATACGATTTTTTTGCCCTACTGGCCCGGTTGAACAAATCATTCAAATATGTACTTACTCTGTTGATATTTTCATTGGCAAAATAAAATAAAAGTTCCATTTAAAAAAAAGCCAGGATTAATTTTAATAGGAAACAATATAGCACGCGTGTATTTTACTTGGCAAATGCATTGCGTTGACAATCAGAGCATGGTCTCCAGACCCTTTTAATCTAACTTTTTCTGTTCACAGAAGACATGAGGATGGAGAGCAGTTTTGTTGTATATTCAGAAGAACGTTCTGTCTTTCTGATCTGCCATCCAGATGATAGAACAAAGCCCCAAACCAAAACTCTCAGAGCTCAGTTATGTTTACTGTGGTTGGATAATCAAACACTTCTGGACATCAAAGCAGTGTTTCAGACCCAGGGGAGTCTGCATAACCTCTGCAATTACCTTCACTTACACACAGCCCTTAGGACATGTAACTTATAGCTGTTGATCATATCTTGAAATTTACTCTACAATTTACATGAGGAGACAAAGATAAAATCAGATTGCCATGAATTCACGATGGTACAGAGCAACACAATGCACCCAAATTATGTGAAAACTGAAAGAAACTGACATCAACATAGTTTCCGAAATGGCCCAATCATTACATAACCAGACAATAACATCTGGAAGTACTTAAAATATAACAGGAACTAAAAACTTTAGGCATAATTTAAAAAGAAAAGAGACAATTCATATCCTCAGTGATTCCCACTACCTGCCCCCACAAGCTCTAGGTCTGGAAAGAAATGTGCCCACCCAACTAATTGTGCTGACTAATAATTTTTGCAGTGAGCTCCTCATTAGCTTTCACATGAGGGCTCTTTCCCATGGCTGAGTCAGGTTCTAGTAAAAATGAGATCACCTGGTTCCAGAAATCACTGAGGCCCACACACAAAGCCCAAAAAGTTCTTGTGTGAGAACTGCCTCTAAGTCATTAAGTCAAATAGGTTCAATGAGAAGACTAACAGTCAATTAGAACATTCCAGAATAGAATGGATAAATGATGTAGAAAGGAAGTTCTCTGTAGCCCGAGGCTGCCTGTTAAGAGAGACTGCAGTTAAAGAGTCAATCTGTGGGACGGTTTAAACTGCATTAACGTTCAACCAATAAACAGAGTTTCTGGGGCCTTATATCCTACAATGCAAGAAGCACCGCTCACAGAGAAGTCACTTTCAAACCAAGCAGCATTCTGTTGGTCAATGTGGTGAATTTGTGTGAAAAACTTAAACGAGAAATCCGTGTGGGGAAATGTTTTGCCATTACATAAAATTTGAGATAGTGCAAACTCCTATTAAAATGACTGGATTTCACCCGCTAAATTTCAGCAAGGAATGGTAAATATGACCAACACCTTTAGGCTCTATGATATCCAGGTCCTTAAAATCTATGGGATTTATTTTAGTTGTACTGTATGGAACAATAATAGCACACTTCTCCACAAACCACACAATTTGAGGTGTAATACGTGCAGCACAAATTGTGCAGGGGTTAAGAGTTTGTTCAAAGCTGTAACCAAATATGAGTAACATGTCTTGGACCTACAAATGAAACTGAAAGATAAAGTCAGTATAAGATTAAAAAAAAAAATTATTCACGCTGGTAAACAACTATATGTGTGGCATAGAATTCAATTCACAATGTCATCCGAGTACAGTAGAAAAGACTTCTAGGCTCAGAATAAACCACCACTAAACTCAGTAAGCAAGGGTGTTAGCAGAGGTTAACAGGAAGTTCCGAAAGACCACTATTTTTAAAGTGAATGCAACTTCTGCTGCTTTAGAACAATTAAAATAAACATTTTAATAGTATCAGTTGAGATTAATCAATCTAACTTTAGGGAAAAATATCTGAATACCTATAGCTATGTCCTATTTTGAGTTGTTTTATAACCTTGTACATACAAAGCCACTATAGCCATGCTAAAGATTAAATAATTCATAACAATGCCAAGAATGCTGGGAAGCGATTTCCTAGAGCATGCTCTACTTCCATACACTTCCTGTGAACCCCACCTCTGTTACCCAATCAAACAGGAAAGCTGAACGAGACCTCACGAGTGTGTGCGTGTTCTTGTTCAGCCTTTCATGTGTCATTTTTGTACTGTGGGAGGCTGATTCTTGATTCCGGGTAAAGATAGCAGAGAATAATTCAGGAAGGGTGGGAGAGACAAGGAGGGAAAAGTGGGAAAGTATCTATACACTAATAAGTGGTTCATTGAAAGTTCAGTTATAGTTTAGTAAGACCAAAGTTGGTTTTATTATATGAAAGTATTACATTTTGGTGAATGAAATTTCAATATATTTAGCTGTACGGCCAACATTATGGACTATACAGAGGTTACAGCTAACATCAGTTCAATGCAATGAAATTCTTCAATGGAAGTGTTTGTGAATTGAATTCTGTCATTAAAAGACATGGACTAAAACCACAAAGCAGTAATTTACAATCCTAAATAATATTTTTTAAGAATGCATATTCAAATGCAAGGCAGATAAATGCAAAAAGAATTATACTGTAATGTCTGTGATCTGGAATAGGAGGTTAGAAAACATTAGTATAGCAAAAAACAAGTGGGATGGTCTTTGGGGGTAACGGTGTATCAGTCTATTATTTTATTTGATCTGACATTTTCAGATCAGACACATCAAACACGATTAAAGAATGAAGGAATCAAACATCCCTGACGGACCTCAAAAGCTTTGCTTCAGACCCAGATTAAGGCTCACCGTGGACTGCAGAACTATCACAACAAAGATGCCCTACTTACAGTACTTTAGCAGTAAGGAATTCAGTCTCGTTAAAATCACACGGGCTCATCTGTAAAATAAACATCTTGCTGGTCATAAAACATTCGAGAGCCAACTAGATTCCTCTTTGAGCATGACTTAAACTGAACTTGCATTCACTGTCATGATGAAACATAACTAATATATAAAAAGATCATACCATTGACCAAACAAACAAAAAACTAAGGAATAGTTTTTCCATAAATGAAATTATCATCATTTACTCACTCTCATGTTGTTTCAAAACTCTATGACTATTTCTTTGGTGTAACCATCTTGAAGAATTGTACTGGTTGCCATTTTCCATTTAATTAGTCCCCATGTGGACATAGGCATTCAAGCTGCAAAAAGGATGCGAAAGCCCCATAAAGAATCAAAAAATGTCCATGACAATTATGCACTAGAAACTCAAAGGTTTCTGAGGCCATGTGAGTTCTGGGAGAAAAAAAACGTAAAATTTAATTCATTATTTACTGATAACCCTCCTCGGTAAACTGTTAAACACTGAACAGATCAAGTCATACCCCATGTGAGAGAGTGAGTAAATCAATGGTTTCAGTTTCCACATATCTCCAAAAAGGACAGATGAGAGTACCGGGAGTTTATGCGAGCTGCCGGTATGCTAGAATCACTCCCGGTACAGTGAACAGCAAAACAGAAGTGTCGCACTGCCTGCACAAACACCGGGACATGCACTGTTATAGTCTGGTTATAATCAGGAAAACAACACATAGCAGCTCTATGTCACAGTTCGTTCCTCAAGTCTATGGAAACACACGCCCGGTACGCAACAGGATCCAGTTTGCCAGGCCGAGAACAGGCTCTGGCTCAATAACAAACCATTATGGTGGAAAAGAGGTATCAGTGAGTTGAACCCAAGAACCAGATCAGTCTAATTCATGAATTAATAATTCAAATAAACTGAAAAGATTCAACATAAAACTATTCATTATCGAAAAAGATAACTTACTTGTCACATAAACTCTCATGATTGAGTCAAGGAGAGCTAGGCCAACTGAAAATTTCTTGTTTTTCACACACAGCCATTGTACAGTCATGGACATGGAATATAGAGCATGAATCGTACAGACCAGTTTTATGGAACATCTGAAGCTTGAAATCTTCAGACCCTGCTTAATATTATTGCATGGAAAAGATTGACCGGCACATTTTTCAAAATTTCTCCTCTTGTGTCCCACAGACCTTTTATGTGTATAATGTTGAAGTGTATATAAAAGCATGCTGTTTAGAGCATGCCAGCTAAATGTTTGTTGAAAAAAATGTAAAGTGAAGAGTGTAGAGATGGCTAGACCAGATTGAAGGAGAAGCTTAACATCTGGTGGACACTTAAACAGAAACACACACACTTTGTGAAATAACAGGCTTTGGCCTGAAAGGCATCCACAGACTGTCACTAAAGTATGTGTGTTCAGGGCAAATCAAAACACACTTCAACATCAACAGAACTGCAGAAAAAAAAAAAAATCCTGAACAAATTACAGAAATGTAGATATGTCAGTAATTCATGTAGACAAAGATGCTTAAGTGTTCGTTTGAGAATACAAAAAGCTATTTAAACACGAAAACAGACTGATTCAAAGGGCTTCCTGTGAATTAAGAGGAAAACTAGGCCATGCATACAAAAACAGATGTGTTTTCTATATGTAAATAACCCAATAAAGCTCAAGGTTGGGTCAAAAGATGACAGGTAAAATCTTGCAGAGTCAGCAGCTGGTGCTCAATAGGAGGGCTGACTCACCGCTTCTGGGGGATCCCACCTCTCATTTAATAGGGCCAGTAAAGAGGAAGAGGAGAGAGCAGGAACTTTATTATGATCATTTTGAAGCTGAGACAGTGGGTGTTTTACCCTTGTATCTCCTTAGTAGAAGCAGTGACCAAAAAGGAGGGGAAAACAGAAAACACATGCAAATGTATTTTAAATGAAGTTGTTATGATGCTGTTGAACATAAATTATGCAACTTCTATTTAAATAATGTCTCAATGCATTAAAGCATTTATTCAACTATAATGTAAATAGCTGAACTATTTCTTTAACTCTGGCAGTCCTATTAAAGTGTTAGTTCACCCAAAAATGAAAATTCTGTCATTAACTACTCACCCTCATGTCATTCCAAACCCGTAAGACTTTCGTTCATCTTCGGAACACAAACGAAGATCTTTTTGTTGAAATCGGAAAGCTTTCGGTACCTCAGTTGACAGCTAAGCAACTACCACTTTGATGCTTATAAAGTTAATAAAGAGATTGTAAAACTAATCCATATGAATTGAGTGGTTTAGTCCAAATTTTCTGAAGATACAGATTTATTTAGGCTTTCATTGGACTAAACCGCTTAATTCATATGGATTAGTTTTACATCTCTTTATGAATTTTTTGAAGCTTCAAAGTCATAGTTGCGTAGCTGTCTAAGGAAGGACAGAAAGCTCAGATTTCATAAAAAAAAAAAAAAAAAAAATCTTCATTTGAGTTCCGAAGATGAACAAAAGTCTTATGGGTATAGAACGACATGGTGAGTAATTAATGACAGAATTTAAATTTTTGGGTGAAATATCGCTTTAATAATATACAGAATCCTAAACAGGAGGCATTAAAAATGAGTGGCTATATTTAGAACAAAAATGACACACTCTTCCCAACTATTTTAGATGCTCTCAGACCTACGGAAATAAAAGTTTAAAAGCAACTGGGGTGTTTCTCAAACCTTCTCAATTTCCCGAGCCTTGGCAGCAATAGCTTGAGCTCGTCGCTCCTGAAAGTCGTCCATGACGGATGAAGCTTCATCCACAGTGGCCTGAACTTCTTCTGTGGGCCCTTCCACTGCTGTTATATCTTCCTGCAGTACACAGAACCAAGCGTTGTTAAAGGCTAAAATAATCCAGAAACATGTTCAGCGTAAAACATCCCAACAAATGCAGGAAATCAACATTCAGAAAAGTAGGAAAGAAAGATGCTTTTCCCCCAGATAGAAAACAGGCAAACCAGAACATCGCTGTGTAACAGAATGGAAACAAGTCATTTACTTGGACCTGAAGATACTTTTTGTCTCAGAAAATGCATTGTCTCACGCCAATTAATCAAACTTAAACCAATAACAATAATTTTTTTTAATTGGGAAGGAATATATATTTGAGACAAGAACTCCAAAAGGTATTACAAACAAATATGAGCCCACCACAGCAAAATACATGCACTTCAACTGTTCTTTGTTCTTCAAACAATGAATCACCAAAACAAGTGTGTTTGTTGAACTTAAGAGACCGCCTATCAGGCCCAGTTTACACTGGCAAATTCTTTTCATCTAAGGCACAAGGTTATGGCTTATGCCCCATGAACAGAGCTATGGAAGAAGATCAAAGGCTCAAGGACTGAGACGTCCACTAACTAGAAACAACTTTCATCTGCTCATGGTTCAGAGGTGAATCTAAGTGATCAAACAAAAGAAACTCACACAGGTTCTTTAATAAGGCATTTCATGTTGCTTTGGTTCACATATCACAAATTTATTCTGGATAGTTCTATTTGAGACCTGTGAAACCTCCCGGCTCCCACTTTAGTAACATCACATTATATATACACGTGTATTAAAATAGTATTATAAATATTAAGTTTATTTCTGTACATCACACATAAACAATACACCATTGTGCTTTTTTTGGTGTTGCTAGCTACTAATAGGAAATACTAAAAATTATGACAATATCTTTTAAAAATCTCAAACATTTTGTCCACAATTTGGGTGGCAGAGCTGAGAAAATGTACACACAATTATCTGTTATTTAACTACTTAAAAAAAGTTTTTCTTAAGCTTCTTAAGGAAAGCGGTTCTGTCCCATGTAGAGAATCAGTGAAAGAACTTATTGCATAACAGATAAAACTCCATAAATCACAGAGGAGATTAAAATTACATATAAATCATTTTGTGAAAAAATACAAATGATCAAAAATATGTTGCATGTTTATCATGATTGTTCTCGGATTCAGTTGGCCTAAATACAAAAAAAAAAAAAAGGAGAGTACATGAGAGAAAAAGTGAAAAAATGTATTTTAGGCTCTCAGTGTTCCCAAGAGTATGTCCAGAGTGCTCTGAGCCTCCGATAAGATCTTGTGATAAAGGCGAGAGTTGAGCTAATGGATTTCACTCTCTTTTTTTAGCCTTGGTGCGGCCTGGGTGGCCCTATGAGGTCTACAAACTCTCCTTCAGCGACCCGCCGTGTTTTGTGTCAGAAACGTGCTTACAGTCTGAATAAACATGACACGGACCACTTGCCTTTCATGCGCCAAACAGGACCCTTTAAAACCCATCATATGAGGAGAGAGAGGAAAGTACAAGCAAACAGCTTTTCAAAATGAAGGAAACTGGTGGAAATTCAAAGAAAATTTGTGTTTTTTTGCCATCAGCTGAAATGGCTGGCATGTCACACTTATTATTTTTTTAGTGGATGAAAGGGTGTGTTCTGGTAAGCACATCTGTTTAGGAGCTCTGTGTGTGTGCGTGTGCGCAACTCACCTTAGTGACTGATACGGAGCTATGGGGCGAACCGTCTCGTGATGCACTCACGGAGGGGCCGGGGGGCCTTTCCCTGTCTGTAGAAGATGAAAGACTGGTATCAGAATGTAAGAAACAAAGCATCTGTTGTAGGGCGCAAGCCAACAATGCAGCTATAGTTTGGACTTGGATCAACATCCCCCAGAAAGCCATGGAAAATGGCCTTGCTTGACTCATTTTGGTGCTGTAAACGTTTTCACATGCTGGAACGGGTCCTGCTCGCTTTCCGAACATCCAGCTGGCATGCAGAACCAGGTGGTTCCCTCACTGCCGATCAGGGCTCTTCCCTGCAGGCAAACCACATCCAGGTGCCTGCAGTGTCACCCCGTGACCCTCTCCGTGTGAGCTGTGGGCTCAACACCAACGGATTCGTTCGGAAAGAGATGGAGCGCTTGCCAAATTGATTTGGAGCGGAGAGAAGCCTATGACCAGAAGTTGTGTTTAGATTTAAACAGATTTAAGATTCAAATCTAAACCTCCTTGCGATGTATGCATGTATGCATGACAAGCTCTCAAAAATCTGGCAAAGAAGAGTAAAAAGGGAACGGATGAAAGCTAGAAAAGAAGGAAAGGTTTAGCAATCAGACACTCGAACACACGCCTGTTGACTTTTTACGATCCCTGGCCAAAGGAAGTGAGAGGAAAGCAGACAAACAAAACGAGGCTCTACGATGGTGCGATTAGCAACGCTTTCTCTCAAGTTACTGTGACTGCAGGCTGACCTTTAACTTATAAAGCAAAGCGAAACAAAATCTCCTTGTATGTGAGCCATAAGCTTCCTTTATAAGGATTCAAAAGGAATACGGATTATATAAGGATTCTTCCTTTATAAGGATTCAAAATGGTTTTTTTTTTGTTTTTTTATAAATACACTACCATTCAAAAGTTTGGAGTCAGCAAGGATACATTAAATGGATCAAAAGTGACAGTAAATACTAAATAAAATAACAAAAGATTTCTATAAAAAAAATTCATTTTTGCTTTTGAACTTTATCAAGTAAAATCCTGAAAATGAAGTGTATCACGGTTTCCACAAAAATATTAAGCACCACAACTGTTTTCAACACTGATAATAAGACATTTTTTGAGCATCATTGATTTCTGAAGGATCATGTAACTCTGAAGACAGCAAAAATGACTGCTGAAAACTCAGCTTTGCCATCACAGGAATGAATTACATTTTAAAATATTTTAAAATAGAAAACAGTTATTTAAATTGTAATAATATTTCACATTACTACTACTTTAATGTTACTCTTCTCAAAGAGACTTATTTCAAAAACCAACACCAACCTTTCAATGGTAGTATAGCTTTGCTAGCATGCCTCTCGTATCAATTTGCATTCATTTATTTATTTGGCAAGTACCATGTAATATGTGGACAAATGTACAGTCTGCCAGTCATTATCGCACAATAAACCTCCTCAGTATGATACAAGACCACACGGTTGTGTTTATTTATACCCAATGATAATGTCTGCCTGTACATTTATATAAATACATTTTCCATTACAGATCCATTAAGCAGTTATACTTTAGTCCCAAAATATTTAGTTTTAGATTACCATTTTCCAACATGTTTGCTGTTTTGCCTTAAAGACTTCTGTGTTCACAACCTTTTTGCATATGAAACGAGTTTTTTGCAAAACATTGTAAAATTCAATTCCTCATAGTTTGACCTCTTTAAAAGGAGCAGAGAGTCCTACACTCTTACTGTTAGCTTTAAGCAATATATTTAAAAGTTTGTGGCTAACAGGTGATAGAATTGTGCTGTGTTCTGCAGGCTCACATTTCAGGTGAGACTTTTGATGCATAATAAATGCCCCCACCATAAGGACACTGTCTTACTCACCCGGTCCTCTGCCTGGCACAAATGGCTCCTCATATCCTGAAACAGATGAAAACATTTTTGAACATCAAATAAAACACCACAAACCTGCACTGTAAATTTTAATGAACAACAATTCAGGTGTTTTAATGCATTTCTTTCATCAGTAATAGCCGTTAGATCATACAGTGTCATGCAAGCCTGCTCCATCTTTTTAGAACAACATAATCTAGAGACTCTCACTTGGAGTATGTCAACCCAAACACGTGCATCCAATATTGGCTGCTCAATGCGTCTCTCTGGAGCTTATTACCGAGGATCTCATTATAGTAACAGAGAACAGGGAAACAAACACAGATGGGAGTCTTTATTAGGACAGCTTTGAGTGACATCATCGGTGATCGGAGGTCTGTGGTGGACGCTTGGGTACAGTCATGTCCAAGCCTGTCTTTTTTCAAACACGAAGACTCAAATCAAACCTGTCTGGGAAGCGTTTGTGATGTTTATCTAGTTTATTTGAGGAATAAAGCAACCAGGCAATGTCTTTTCACTCTGCAGCTGGGTGTATTAAAGTAACACTCCACTTTTTTGATGAGACCAATAGCATCTCGCTCAAAAAAAATGACCAAAGAGTTTCGATATTTTCCCTATTTAAAACTTGACTCTTCTGTAGTTACATTGTGTATTAAGGCCGACGGAAAATGAAAAGTTGCGATTCTCTAGGCCGATATGGCAAGGAACTATACTCTCATTCCGGTGTAATAATCATGGAACTTTGCTGCCGTACCATAGAGACAGAGTGCATTTAGGCCACGCCCACTCCGGGGGGGGGGGAATCCAACCGTCTCCATTGACTTTGTATTGCATGAGGCTGCCTCCTTGTCATTTCTAACTTATAACAAAAAAACAGAACAATGCCTTAAAGCTGCTGTGTGACAAGGTGTATAGCAAACAAGCTAAAAT
Organism: Anabarilius grahami; assembly: GCA_003731715.1. NCBI lineage: Eukaryota > Metazoa > Chordata > Actinopteri > Cypriniformes > Xenocyprididae > Anabarilius > Anabarilius grahami. The sequence goes on along the minus strand of RJVU01079805.1, from coordinate 6,884,572 downwards.
ACCCAGAACTAAGTTTTTATAAGCTACCGAACCGTAAAAGCCAGCCTTTAAGGAGACAAAAGTGGATACAGGTAATAAGAGAAGCATCAGCAGGAAGAATGGGTAAATTTTGGGATCCTGACTCTCAGTATGCCTCAGTAAGCCTACGTGTGCAGTAAACATTTAGTCACTATTAAGTCAAATATCCTAATGTCAGTTTTATATATTATATTTCCGGTCGCTGATTACGTTCCCCTCCAGTGGGCGTAGTTCTCATAGTAATATGACATGTCGCACTCTATCCACTTTTTAGTCCTTAAATGCTTGTTTTTTGGGTCGACAGCTTATAAAAACTTCTGGGTTTTTGGTTCTGGGTTTTTTAGCTTGTTTGCAGTACACCTTGTCACATAGCAGCTTTTAGACATTGTTCTGTTTTTTCTTATAAGTCAGAAATGACAAGGAGGCAGCCTCACGCAATACAAGCTCAATGGAGATGGTTGGATTGTTTCCCCCCCCGGTGGGCGTGGTTTTCAGATTATGACGCGTGTCGCTCTGTCTCTATGGGTGCAGCAGGCGCAATGATATTACGCAGCGGCTGTGATCCTCTATTTGCACAGGGAGTGTGCCTTGCAACCATGGAGACATTTGTGAGAGGCGCTGCGTAATATCATGGTACGGCAGCAAAGTTCCTTGATTACTACGCCGGAATGAGAGTATAGTTCCTGGCCATATGGGCCTAGAGAATCGCAACTTTTCATTTTCCGTTGGTCTTAGTACACGATGTAACTACAAAAGAGTCAAGTTTTAAATAGGAAAAATACAAATTAGTGAAGAAAGCCTTTAAATCAATCAACAGGCTTTCACGCATTTCAAAAAGTCCATGATGGGTCAAATGCTACACTGCAAGCTGTGCGCTGACCCTTGGTATAATCTACAGTCTCTGTGTGTGTGTGTGTGTGTGTGTGTGGGAGATCCCACCAATGAGATTTGTCCAATGAGATGGCGAAAGGCTGGGAATACTGTCTATACCTGGGATGCAAACACCCCAGGCAATAATCAATTTAATTAAAATGATTTCTGAAGGATCTTGTGACACTGAAAAATTCTGAAAAATTCATCACAGTAATAAGTTACATTTTAAAATAGTAAAATAAGGAAATAGTTATATTAAACTGTGCAAATATTTACAATTTTTACTGTATTTTTGATCAAATAAATGCAGCCTTGGTGAGCATAAGAGACTTCTTTAAAAAAAATCTTTCCAACCCCAAACTTGTAATATAATTCAAAATCAAAGAAACAATAAAAAGTGACTAATCAAGTATTTGACTGAAGATGTTTCATACTTTTCCCCTGCTGGGGCAGGAGAGGATGCACTTTGCTCCGCTCTGGTGAGTAGCTGCGGCTGCTTATGCTGGACCCCGACCGACTGTGAGGGGAAGGGGGGACGTCCCGCCGGGCTGGAGAGCGTTCACGTACTGGCGGAAAGGGTGCCTTTCGTCTCAAGTTGTCTCGCTCCTCCCTGTGACAGAGCACAAACACATACAAGTCTTTAGTATCTGTTCCCTAGTAGAACAATATGGGGCATTTTACATAACATGTCTGAATACAAACCCCCGGTCGAGGTTCATTATGGCCTGCATGAGGTTGTCGTCTCCTGCATCAGGGGCAATTGCAGGCAGAGTCCTGGGCTGAGGATAAGAACCCTGGACTCGAGCATTCGGGGGAGGACCTGCACGATTACTCGGTCTGAACCGGGAAAGGAAACATAAGACAAATATTTGCATTCACATAATAGATAAAAAATATTAGCTTAAAATATTCTCATTAAACAGTTAAATGGATACTGAACCAAAACAGACAGAATTAAGATTAAAAAGATGGGTAAAAAAATTAATTTAAAAAAATCAAAGTATGTGTGGTTTAAGTAGCTGTCCACTGTCCTCTGACAGTTTAAGAATGGGGTTAAAGGGGGGACAGTCTGTTAATCTTAGACGCTTGTTTATATGAACCATGCCCTTTGGGGTCAGACACTGAGTGTACTGAGATGAAGGGTCAATGGAGAGGAGATGAGGTGAGGTGAGGTGTTTCCAGTGGCCTCAGGACTGGGATGGTCATTTCAAATGTCTACATACTTAATATTTTTATTCTGTATGTATACTGTTTTTAACATTTACAATGTCATATATCTAACACTTATGACTTTCTTTCTTCTGTGGATCACAAAAGAAGATATTTGAAGAATGTTTCAATTGTTTTGTCCATATTATGAAAGTCAATGGGGTCCAAAACAACACTTGACCTCACTTTGATTCTTTGGACAAACAATAAATACATATTTTTTGTGTGTGTGTTCTGCATTTTTATTTTTGGGCAAAATATCCCATTAAGTGTTGAATGACTTCTAAGGGTCTCAGAAAAGCAGAGTCATTTATAATTCAGTATTGTCCATAAAGACTTATTTAAAACCTATTAGTTATGCAGGACACCCCTGGTCCTGATACTGAGGAGATTCTCTTAAACTGGTCTCCACACTGCCTCATTTAAGACTTTACCAATATGTGTAAGGACCATGCCAGAGGCTTCACATCCTGCTTGTAAAGTGCAACTCAATATAAACTGCACAAAGAGGAGGGCAAAATGAGGCTTGTAAAAAGTTGCAGCGCTGCCTAACAGAGCAGCACCGCAGCTCTGCCGAGTTCACCCTCAACCAAGACATTCATTAACACACATCTGTTCTAGCGGCAGTAAAACCCCCTTCAGTTTACTCTGCTCCCCCTCGACTTGGTTTCCCTGCCAGGGCCCTCCGGTCGCGCAGGCCGATTACGTGCCACTTATATGGCCTGCCGCGCAGGAGAGCGGGAGGACGTAAAAGAATCACAGGCACCTGGTCCGAGTGACCCCAGCCTGAACCCCAGCCAGGTTCCTCTCTCACAAACACACACGACAATGTGTCCGCACACAGTGACCTCGCAAAACTTTAATGACCCTCACATCTGTTTGAAGTGCAGGTGACCCTGTCTGCCCTGGACTAACAGAGCAAATTACCACATGTCTGTCTTTACTGCCAATATGAAGCCAGGATATTACCCCAAGCCAAAAAAAAGATTAAACTCTCACTCCCAATCGCAAGCCATCACAACGGATTAAAGCACTGAAAAGGTCAAAACAAGTACTTCGAAGAATGTCTGACATCCACGTTTATTCAAATTAGCAGGAAAATGCTTTATACGACCATATAAAATTTCTTTAAAACTGAATCTTTAAAAAATGTCTGATTTTAATATGAAGAGAGGCTTAGGCAAGCATGCTTTACTGACTAATTACAAAAGCGCCACCAAGTGGTAAGACTGGGTTTTGGTCAAAATAACTATTTTTGGTATTATTTATTAAGTTTTTTTATTATTATAAATAAATATACACAAAATTAAATATATAAATGTGCATCTGTGTGTGCATATATAAAATTAATCATATTTAATTTTAAGCATATTTATTTATAGAATAAATATAATAAATATATATATGTATATGTGTGTGTGTGTGTCTGTGTGTGTATGTGTGTGTGTGTGTACAAGGATGGCAATACCAGAGATCTTTGACCTCGTGGGGACATGTTTTGAAGAAAATGGCTTATTAATCATACTAAATGATGTTTTTTACTATGTACTAATACTAATATTTTTGCTAATAATAATAAGNTTTCCTCATTTGTCAAAAGTCTATGAAGAAATTCAAACCCTATGCAAGTGTATTCTGTTTCTTCAAGAAAAAATACTGCATTCTTGTACAGACTCGTCGTGCGACATAAATTTGACCTGACCAACTAAGAAAACAATGATGTCACCATTTAAAAGTTTTGCTGACTCTCTCTTTTAGAAGGAGTGTACCAACGCAAGGTTCATTTGGCTGCCCTCCATCCCTGCTGTGAACTGTTGCGATTAATTACTGGAAAGAGGCAGATTAGAGATACGGAAAACACTGGGATGCTCACTGTGTTCATCCAGTTGGCAGACAGAGTGACTGTCTGTGGGTATTTCCATGGGAGTGAACCACAAAACCAAACAGAGAATGTAGGACAACTCAGAGTTTGATTTATGATCCGTATTAAGAAACTTCAATTTGAGTGAGAGAAGAAGGGAAGCCAAGAAACAAAGTATAAAAACAAGTCATTCAAGCTGGAGGGAACACAGCTTGTTTACAAGAGGAACAGTTCTGCCATCTGCTGGAGAAATGACATGAGCTTCAATGAACATGCCTGCCCTTGACCCTGTTTACAACTCATATTAAGATCCAGAAGTGGTCAGCACTAAATAAGAGGATCCAAAAAGGTCACTCAAACCAAATTTGGAGGTTAACTTTTGCAAACTCTAATCTGAAGATATGACAAGAGAGAGTATTTACTCTATTTCCAAAGAGAAAAAATAAAATAAAAGAAGGTTTGGTTTATGCAGAATATGCCCATCAAAACTGTAGGAATACATTTGTGGCAAGCTGAACTGGTGAAATACCTGAATTCTATCTGGCGACCACCATGAGGTTCCTCTCTTGGCCCTCTGTAGTATGGGAAGTCTTCCTGCTGAAATGCAAAACACAATGATATGATGAAAATGTAAGACACGCGTTGCAATTGTTGAGTGTTTTCCATATCAGATCCTTTTATTTTCCATATCTTTTTCCTTTTATTGGTCTGATTGAAAACATTCCAAAGAGTCATCTCAGGACAATTAAATAGCAATAATAATAATAATAATGATAAAAAAGTAAGACAATATAAACAATCAATCAATAAATAATATATCTATGATACAAACAACACAAAATGTCAGGCAGACAGTTTTACACACTAAAGCCCTATTCGGACAGGATTAGTTTTGCATGGAGAGGTGGGGTCAAGTAATTATTACCAGAGCTTCTCAGTTATTTTAGATCCGTCCGAATGTGCCATCTCAGTAATCATTATGGACAAAGTCAGAAAAGATTACGGCGACTTTTACCTTTTATAAAAAGGTCTGGAAAAATTACCTTAGGTAATGCTAATCCCATGCGGATAGATATGTATGTAAATATTCAGTCATTTCCTGTTTAAAAGTAATTTTTTTTTTTTTCAAGTATGGAGGCGTTTGAAGGAGCATTCAGTTGGGTTCTAGGCGGTGGGACAAGACTGTGGCAAACCTCATGTGTTTTCCACATATCATTCAGATCAAAAAGAAGGTCGAAATCACTTGTTAGAGGCACGAAACTTCTTTTGGCTTTAGGGAAGTGCCTATTACCAACAGAATCCAATCAGAATTTATTTAATTTAATTAATAAATAGTTCGACCGGACCTAACTGTACTATGTATTATATACTGTAAAACTAATCCCGTCCAAATAGGGCTCAAATGTACTGAAAATAAAAAGGCAATAAATAAATTAAAATTAAAATAGAAAAAGAAAAAGAAAAAAATGTAAACCATATCTGATCTTTGACGCTTACCCTTCGACCAGGTGGCCCACCCCTGTGGTCATTTGGAAATGATTGATGGCTGTCTCCATGGTAACCTCTCTGATCATCTCCATGGTAGTTGCGAGGGGCACCGTTTGGGTAAAACCGAGGGCCATCGTATTCAAAACCACGGCTGTAGTCCTCGTCTGGCCGCCCGAAGGGAGGTCTCCTATCTCCTTGACCTCCTCTTGGAAATGGACCCTGGAACATCGAAAAAGCTCAAGCAAAGCTGTTTGTTTCACAGCATGAACCAAATGTCTGATCATGGCCAAAACAATTATGACAAAAAAGTATTTACCACTCTTTCTGGAGGAAACCGGTCCTCATAAATATCTCTAATATTTCGATCTCTCCTAAAAGCCACTGGGGTACAAAAACAGACACAGATGACTAATAGTATTTAAAAATATTATCACATCAAAGTTAAATTAATTTAATTAAATTAAAACTATAAAATGGGCCTATATGACAACCAGAAAACCAATAAATAACTTTAAAGACTGCATAAAATTGACAACAAAAAAATTATTAAATCATATTAAATAATATTTAATACATTTTAATCAAACGTTAAAAACATTCCTCTAAATTACTTACTTTTAGTTTCTGAATGGAAAATCGATGTCTTCAGCTGTATGACGGTTATCTAGGAGCAAATGAGAGTTAAATGAGACATAGGGATGTATCAATACCTATACTGGGAAGATAATTATTTATGGCTCAGGAGGCAGAGTTCCAGAAATCAAAATAAGACTTTATTGGACAAAGGAACACAGCCGAGACACCTGCAGGACATCTGACCATCTCACTCGCAACTCACACTTTTATACAGTTTTAACCAATGACCTCATTTGCAGGTGCTCTTCTCCTTTTCTCGTCCTGGAATCTCACCAGTACTCCCCCACATTTTCGCCACAGTCACTTCATCAATTGGCTATCTTGTTCTATTTGAAAGGGAGGCCAACTGCCAAATAGTCTACATCAAAAACATATTTTGATTGCCCCACAAAGTGATTATTCAGCGTTTTTGACTTATTTTTTTCAAGAGAATATGATAAAGGCCATGAGAACCAAAAGAGCAAGTGCAGATGCCAACCGCAAGCAACTTCAGCTAAAATCCCATTCTTTCCTTTTTGACTTCTTTCACAGTCGCCCATGAGGCCTTCAAAACACATCTGCCTTTTATAGCATTCAAACTACTTCTACAAAATTGTTTTCTATAGGATGAATAAAATATTAAGCTTTGTATTGTAGAAAATATACAGTATAGTAGAAAACACTACAATTTAGTACTTCTGATACAAGATTAACTGTTTAACCTGTTAAGTGTCACTGGCCCACAGCCATTACATATTTAAAACAGTAATATCCTATACTAAACCTAAACTAATTTTGACAAACTATATATCATTTGAAAGCTTGAAATCTCTAGTTTTCATATTCGAAACCTTCAGAGGAGCAGTAATTTATCATTTTGCAACAAGAATATTTTCATGCTCATAAGGCATGTTCAGACCTTTATTTTAAATAGCAATGAACATGAAAAAGCATGAAAGATTGGTTGAAACATGTTTGTTTTCATGCCAAGAGTTCAAAAGATAACATCCATTCAATTTTTTTGAGAAAAAAGGTCTGAAAATGTTTTTAACAGAAAAAAATTATAAATTTATGATTGTGGCGGCGAGCTATAACCCACATGTTGTTTTTATGTTTATTACAGGTTGAATTCAAATCAAATTCTGCCAAACTTCCCATACTACTTCTATATAGGATGTCTATTTCATAAATTGTATGAAAATGATGGAAATATATGGTTCAGAAGATCACTCAAACCATATGGAAATGGAGGAGCCTTTATATGGTCAGTAATGGAGCTTGGATGTCATCTAGTGAAAAAGTGTGGTACTGCGCCAAAACAAAATCTTAAAGAAAGCTCATTTTTTGAGATATCAACCTCAAATTTGGAACACAACTTGTTCAGATTTTTGGCTTTGATTTTCTTGCAGTTTTAGAGTAAAACTTGTTTTGTCAAATATATATTTTATATAAAATACATTTTTACATTTTCATAAACTTCTATAACTTTTTTGTTTCACTTACATAATTATTATTATTTCACTTCTACAATAATCTGCCAAATTTCATCTTTAAAACAAGACCAGCCTTATGTCTATATTCCAAAGTATTCTTGAATTACAACTATTTCAGTTTGAATAGTGCATTTTCATGTCAGTGGGGGTGACAGTTAACAGGTTAAAAATTAAATATTAAAGGCTAGATGGCGTTGTTATGGACGACGGCGCGCAACCCTTTTTCATGGCTGTATTTACAGTGCAGCAGGGCCCTGAGTAATTATTGTTTTCACAAAACAATTCCTATTAGAACACAAAATGTTATTGATAAATTGTAAGCAAATTCAGTCTCATTATTCCGCTAAAATATACCGTTCCTGACATAAAAGAACGTTGCTATGCAACAAAAATAACGATATAGATGCGCATTGACAAGCTAATCGGGTAGATCGCTGGAATGCTGTATTGACCAATCAGTAACCAGAAATGTGATTTCACTGAAATAATATGGTATTATCTTTTATTATATTATCATCTGCCTTCAATGTTGTGCTTATTAGACCGAGAAGTAAAAATGTTAATTGTAATCGAAACCTAAACGTATTTTGTATCACAGAAAGCACGCGCTCATTTGATCCTCTCATTACAGTTCAGCTGCGTTTACCTGTTTGGTTGTGCTACAATTCACAGTCAACGAGGAATCAACTCCAACTTATATTAATTTGTGTTTTTACCCATATGTACGTATCTCCAGCAAACAAACTCTTATTTATAATAAACTCGTTTAAATCAGAAACTGCAATACCGTTTTTCACCAGTAACGTTACTTACGGAGAACACATGCATTACCCCAAAATAAGCGTTTACATACCGTTCGCGTGCTTTGCTTGACATATCTCCTGTCAATTTACCATTCTTTTATCTTTCGTAGGCAAATAACTTTTATGAAATGATAATTTTGATACGAAGCGTGGAGATACACTCAGCCCGTTGCCAAACAAAACTCCACAGCCACAATCACAAAACACATTTCCGGGTCAAGACCAAAACAATTTTTTTCAAAATAATGACTGGCGATCTTAATAACACAACTGTTAAATTAAAATAGAGGCTGTTATTCACTATATATCTATTTTAATGTCTTTTAATGAGTGCTGTTGATTTATATTTGTAGCAATTAATTTTGCGAATTTGTTTTCTGATAGAAAGTGTTGTGTTGTGAGAGCGGTTTCCTTTTTATCTTCCGGGTCACGCTGCTCTGATATTTTGAATCGGATTTACACGCAGGTTAAAGATCTACATTTTAGTAAAGTTAGACACGACTTTCATTATCGTAAACATGCTTTAAATCAGAAAGATTCTCGCGTTTAAGTAAGTCCGAAGTGTGTTTTTTATAAAATTGCCCGTAAGCTCTTTCAGTATCATATTTTGCTATTTGAGTATTTGTATGTTGTGATAAATGTTATTTGTTCTTTTTCAGATATCAGCGATAAAGATGAGTGGTGGTTTGGCGCCCAGCAAAAGCACTGTTTATGTGTCTAACATCCCATTCTCCTTGACAAACAACGATTTGCACAAGGTGCCCTGTTGCATGTTAAAATTATGTTGACATTATGTGGATCCATTAATTATATAGGGGAGAGTGGGGTAAGACACTTGAGAGAGAGAGAGAATAAAACTAATAGACATAATTATATTTTAGGATCAGCTGAAATTATAACAAAGCATCTATATCATATAGGGACTTAGAAATAGGACTTAGGGGTAAGCTGTGTCATATCAAAGGGAAAGTTGTATCTTTGGAGAATACCTGAGCAATTTGCACTTTAAATAATATAAGAACAAACTAATATAATTTCCATCATTGAGTTTTCAAAGTTGTGGTTGTGGGAAATCCATGATGATTTTCTTATCAGTGCTCTGTCTGAAGAAGGAATCTGGCCTGATGTTTTTCAGCAAGACAAGTGAAATAGTAATTTCCTGCACTCGGATGCGAAGTTCACTATCACTCGTATTAGTTGAGCAAATGACACATCTTACCCTAGAGCATCTGACACACTTCACAGTTTATGCTGGGCCCCCTCTATATATTAATATGATTAAGTTTCCATGAATATAGGATCTCTATTCCCCCTGATATTACATTCTTTACTACAATATTTTTGCATTTAATTTATAAATATATTTTACTTATTTTCTGCAATTTCCCCACAGTTATGCTCGAAATATGGCAAGGTTGTGAAGTAAGTTTCCTCTGCAATGAGTATATTGTTATACTTATATTATTATATCTAAGTATAGTTTGATCATAGTCACAATGTCATTTTCTGAAGGGTGACTGTTGTCAAAGATAAGCAGACACGGATGAGTAAGGGAGTGGCGTTTGTGCTGTTCCTAGACAGAGAGTCTGCTCATAATTGTTCCCGCTCACTAAACAACAAACAGGTATGCTGTTTTAATATAACATTAAGAATAAGTGTCTGATTTAAAAAAAAAAAAAAAACACACACACACGGAGCCAAAGTGCTTGATTGTTCTTTCAGTTGTTTGGGAGAACGGTGAAGGCCAGCATCGCAATCGACAATGGGAGAGCTACAGAATTCATCAGAAAGAGAAACTACACAGACAAATCCAAGTGTTATGAATGTGGGGTAAGTTTTTTGGTCCATTGATATTGTTGAGGTGTTGGTTGTCATGTATCTTTCACAGATCTGTGTCATATTTATCATGGATGGATGGATGGAATAGAACTTCCTATATGAACAGTTTCACCTGTTTACTAATATGGTTTTAGTGAAATCTTTTGCAATGTAAACTTTATGGATGGAGATTTTTTTTTAAAAAACACTGTTTTGTCATGTCATTTGTCTCCACTAGGAAGAAGGGCACTTGAGTTATGCCTGTCCCAAAAATTTACTTGGAGAGAGAGAACCCCCACCTAAAAAAGAAAAGAAAAAGAAGAAAAAGGTCCAGCAGCCCGAGGAGGTGTAAGTACTTCCTAATTGCATTAATAATTTAATCTCTGTACTTATTATAAGTACCTACTATGTATTTAAAGGGTTAGTTCACCCAAAAATAGAAATTTCTGTTATTAAGTACTCACCCTCATGTTGTTCCAAACCCGTAAAACCTTTGTTCAACTTCGGAACACAAATTAAGATATTTTTGATGAAATCAGAGAGCTCTCCGACTCCTCCATAGACAGCAATTTAACTACCACTTTCAAAATCCAGAAATGTACTAAAGAAATCATTAAAACAGTTGACACGACCGCAGTGGTTGTGAACCTTAATTTTGTGAATTGTTGAGAATACTTTTTGCTTGCAAAAACAAAACAAAAATAATGACTTTATTCAACAAATTTGTCTCTTTCGTCATTCTCCTACGCTGTTTATGTTCAGCGCTTCAGGTTCTACGTCAGAACGTCGGCTCATTATTGGCTGGCTCCTGTGTCAGCATCACGCATACGTTGTGCTGTTCACGTGAAGAGCATCGGCCAATACTGAGCCGGCATTCTGACGTAGATTCTGGAAGCGCTGAACATAAACAGCGTAGGAGAATGACATGGATGAGTCAGAAATCTCTCGAATTTCATCAAAAATATCTTAATTTGTGTTCTGAAGATGAACAAAGGTCTTGTGGGTTTGGAATGACATGAGGGTGAGTAATTAATGACAGAAATTTCATTTTTGGGTGAACTAACCCTTTAATGCAATTCATCTTTTATATGTACTTCATTGCAAATAATATAAGAGAAAATAAATGTTTTTGTCCTTTTTTTTTTTTAGAGAACCAGAGGACAGTGAGGAAGAAGGAGAGGATCCAGCATTGGACAGTTTAAGTCAGGCAATTGCTTTCCAGGTCAGTGAATATTATATACTCTACAGTTCAGTACATCAATATTCACAGTAAAAATGGGCTCAACGTGATATATAAATTTGTGCATATCATCATCAGCAAGCACGCATTGAGGAGGAGGAGAAGAGAAGGAAGCAGGTCACAGAGAATGCGTCTCAAGCATCTACATCAGAGGACACCCACAAACCCAGGATCAAAAAGAGCACCTACTTCAGTGATGAGGAGGAGCTCAGTGACTGACTCATATACTTTTATGTGCTCAAAACAGACCGCCTCTTCTCAACTGCTTTTAAGGTCACATATTGATCTAAATTTATAATTTTGTCAAACTATATGAAAGGCAGAGAAAACTTCTGCTTACCTTGATCTGAGATGTTGGTTGTCATTTTATGCTCCTCATTCAGATAATTACACCTCCAAATATTTGTTAAATAGTATTGTGACTTAAAGATCCTGAAAAACTTCTGTAAAAATGTTGTTGTTTCTTTTAATCTTGTAAATATAGTTTAATTTTGTGTATTTCACAATTACATTCTTGTTTTTGTTCCAAGAAGCATGGAAAATAAACCGTTTTAAAATAACTTCCTGTCAGCTCTCAGCAGTTATTTGAAAGCTTTAAAAGGCATTTTTCACTCACTAATATAATTCACACACACTAGTATTGATAACCAGTTGTTTGACAGTAGTATTTTATGTTATTATAAAGGTTTAAAATAAAAATGTTTGCATTCTCAGTAAGAAAGACACCAAACATCAAAAATAACAGAATACTTGAAATTAATTGCATGATATTACTTCATATCATTAGCAGATGTGAGTATGTGAAATTCACACATTTCATGAATATGATACATATTAAAAAGTGGAAGATCTCAACCTTCTTGAATATATCTTCAATAATTTAACTGATCAGTTGAACTAACATTGTCCAAAAGAGTGCATTTGTCAGTCTCAACCATTCGACCTGGTTATCAAAGTTATTGTAAGAAAAAAAAAATCATGCAAATATTCTTCTAGGAATTAAAAAAAAAATGGGACAATTTTTTGTAAACTTGCTAATCTTAGGCTGAAATTGCAACCATCTTAACCTATTTTTTATTTGTTGTTTGTTTGGTTTTGGTTGTACTTCTTAATTTATTTTATAAACAGTATATTTACTTTTGATGTTTCATCATGTTTGTTATTAGAAAATAGGAAAACAAAACAATGTTTTAAGCTGCATTTAGACCCATATTACCAACATTATTAGAAAAGAATAGAATATAGCTAATTTAAAAAGTTTTGACTGACCTTTTGCTGAAACACAAAAACGCTTAACTTTTTTTTTAGTTTAGGCACTATTGTACCATATTCATGGAAAGTGCCAAAAAAACGAATGACTTTAATTTAAGAGGTGCAGTAAAAACCCACGACCCTACTTTTGAGAAAATAAGTCGACGCTGGATTGGTCGAGCAGAGTCACGTGACCACCGCTGCGCTGGAGTTTCTACGACAGCTGGGAGCCGCGCGAGAGGACAGAGCGCGAGAGGCGGCTGTGCCTGCACGCTTCGCACAAAGTTTCTGCAGCATGGGAGACAAGAGGAGTCCGACGAGGTAAAAACAAACAGAAAGAAACTCCCACAGCCGTGGCTTCAAGACACTCGAGGCTGTCTCAGGACTCGAAACAGACCATTAGGCAGCGCGCGTGAATGAGAAAGACGCAACAGAGTGGCCACCATGGCGGACTGGCTGTTTTACCAACCTAAAGTGTCATTTCATTAAAGAACGCGTCGCTTGCGCAGGCCTCCGGCTGACTTTGTGCATGGATAAGATCAGATATGTGTTACGAAGATTTCTACAGTCCGAGATGTGATGTTCTCTATGTTTGTTTTGCTTTTTGAAGGCCGAAACGGCAAGCGAAGCCCTCCTCTGACGACGGCTACTGGGACTGCAGCGTGTGTACATTCAAGAACAGCGCCGAAGCGTTCAAATGCATGATGTGCGATGTCAGGAAGGGAACGTCAACGCGGTGAGTGCCACACGATGTCTGAACGCGAGCTATTCTCAAATCTACTAAGCTGCCTACCGAGACATAATATTTGGACTTTATTCGATAGCCAGAATTGCTGTCCAGATAGCCAGCTCACTATGTTTTGAGCCTTGTGTGTATTAATAATTACACAGTTAATACAATGTTTATAACCTCAGGAACAAATGTGAACTATCAGTGTCACATTACTAAACAATAACAATATCGATACTATCAAGTATATCCTTATGAATTTAGGCTATTTCAGAAGTAATTGGTGTATTTCAATTAATTTATATTTATAAACAAGTACATTAGCAAGCCTAAGCAAATCATTGTAAGTTTTTCTATTTGCAATATTGGGATGCACCAATGCCAGTAGTGTGTACCTATAAATTGGAAGGTAAATACTTGTACTGGGTATCAGTGTCATTTAATGCTTCCAAGTATCTAGATGTAATGATGTGTTTGGTAAAGACCACTTGAAAGCATGTTAGTGATTTGGAAAGATGTAATAAGTGTAATAGAGCATTTTTAACAAAGAGGAACAAATTCAGAAGCACAAGCAATTAACTTTTGCTTAGGTAATGCTGTTCCTATAGATGCGGTCAAATTTACTTTTGTTCAGAGGATTTTAATGGTGGAAATCAATAGGAATCTGCGCAATCTGCAATTTCGCATGAGGGCAAAAGATTTCCCAACGCAGATTTTGCAACGTGTTGAAGTTGGTCATGTGAATTCGCCTCGTCGACCAACAGAAAATTGCTTGGTTTGAAAGTGACTTTTGTGTGAGCTGTGCTTTGTATGTTGTTACGCTATTGACAATAGACAAGGGAGGTTATTTACCCATGAAATTTCACCAAAATGCATTGGTGCTGATTGGAGCTTCAACATTTTCACCGATATTTCGCTAATGTGAGTGACCTCACCTTAGGATGTTATTACAGTCACTCTATAGGGAGGAAAACAAGAGAACAAAGTCAAATAAAGTCAGAGTTTTTAATTAGTTGTAGAGAATGAGGGGTTCTACGCAATACACGTTTTTTTAAGTATCTAAAGTCAACTTGTATCGGTCTAAAAGATAGCATCTATCCTGTGGCAGGGATCCAGGAGAGAGCGCTAATGACCTCATCAAAGAAGACATTTAATGGGCTCGTATTTTCTCACCTTCATCTCATCCGTCATAAAAATCCTGTTTTAGAACAGTCAGCGACTGAGTCGGCAGTCGGTTATTTCCCTTATGTCATTAAGATGAGATCAGGTCAGGAAGTAAAACATTCCTCATCTGCGTTTCGGAACATAAACGCACACTAAAAGCAGATGATGATGATGATGATGACAGACCTCAGCTGTCAACAACAGCACCAGATAATGATCATCTTTCTTTAGGGAGATTGTTTATAAAGCCTTGATTATCTTTCAAGTTTCAGATCCCATTACCACTGCTGAATTAAAGTATTACAGCAGTTATTTGAAGCCAACAAATGTTCATTTTAACTGCAAAAGTGCGTGTGGGAGGGCAGGGGATTTTTATGTGGGGGTGGGGTGCTGTCACTGGTCCAGGCCACCGCAGCAGCTGGCGTCCAGACGGCCTGAACTCATTTGCATTCAACGGCTTAATCAAGAATGCTGTCATCAGAGGAGGCATCATCACATCAGGATGTGCACGCACACACACACACCCGGACACTCATACCCATAAATAAACCCATGATTGCACATCTGCCCTGTTATAATGCCTCGGAGATGGCAGCAAATGATGGGTTTTAATGATGATGTCCTCTTGATTGTGTGATACTCACAGGTCGTTCATTTACGAAGAATGGAGAGCTTCTTGACATACGGCGTGTTCACATTTCTCCCAATAATTCTGCTGTTATTCTGTATTTGGCGAGCAATTGTAAACGCAAAGAACATGCATTGATTCTGATTGCTGCTTTCAGCTTCATCGTTTTCCCTCAAATGTGAATGACAACAGTGCGTTTGTATAGATTGCGGTTGTGTGCAGCGGATAGCAGATTAATGTTTTATAAGGCTATGATTTAGCTACGCCTGACTGATGTGTGGTGAATGATACAAGGGTTAATTTAGTGCATGTTTGCTGTTTGCTGGGCATCTTATCAAATATTTCATTTTGTTGGAAGACAGTAGGACATGTTTTTCAGCACGATATTATGAAAAATGTATATTTCTTTTTTATATATAACCTTATCAATACAATGTATGGGAATGGGGTTCTGTTGTTGACTTGGACCCCATTGACTTTTATTGTATTGATAGGGGGGAAAAAATATAAATTTTTCATAATATCTTGCTGAAAAACACGTCCTACTGTCTTCTGACCAAAACCAACAAAAACCGGTGGAAGAGTCTTCAAAATATCATCTTTTGTTTTCCACACAGCTTGTAGAAAGTTAAACAGGTTTGGAACAATGCAAAATGGTGACAGAATTTTTATTTTAAAGTGAATTATTGTAAAAATGAAAATTATCCCATGATTTACTCCCCATCAAGCCATCCTAGGTGTATATGACTATCTTCTTTCAGACGAACACAGTCAGAGATATATTTAAATATCCTTATTCCTCCAAGCTTTATAATGGTTGTGAAGGAAGGGAGGGAGGGGGGCAAATTTTGAAGCCAAAAAATGCATCCATTCATCCATCATACAAATAATCCATACGGCTCCAGGGTTTAATAAAGGCCTTCTGAAGCGCAGTGATGGGTTTTTGTAAGAAAAATATCCATATTTAAAACTTTATTAGCCTTAATAATTAGCTTCCAGCAGAGGGCTGTACGCATCAATTTGCAGAGGATGTGTACAGCTTCACTATTATAAAGCTTGGAAGAGCAAGGATATTTTTAAATACATCTCCGATTGTGTTTGTCTGAAAGAAGATAGTCACATACACCTAGGATTTGCTTGATTGTGAGTAAATCATGGGATAATTTTCATTTTTGGGTGGACTATTCCTTTAAATCACGCAATACAAGCCCCTAAATGAATGTTTTTTTAATGTTGCTTCGACACTGGCTATATTTGCTCTTGTTTGAAGAGTGGTTTGTTTACCTAGTTGTTACCTTGCGCTGACAGACTGACAGTTAATTGATGAAGCTGCAGAACTTCTTGAGCATTTCAAGCCATTCCCCCATTGACCCCAAGAACCTGCCAGCAAACCTCTAATTTCAGTGTACCGACACTATTTGCCCCCCAGCAAAAGCATTGACTCTGCAGGAGAGAGTATTATACCATTCAGTTACCACAAATGGAGAGAATGTCCCCTCTAGACCTAGCACTTTTTTTTTTTACTCAAGACCTCTCACGATGACAGATTGAGAAAAAGAATGCTGTATTATGTTTTGTTTTACGTTGGAGCTCTATATGTCTTGACACTAATGTATTAGTGCGGTCACAACAAATTTAAGGCAGTCGATTATAATTTGTTGACATAACCTGTGCGCTCTATATCGCTAATAGAACTGGACCGACCAATCATCCTTTATGACTCTAAGTGTTGTGATGATTGTGATTGTGAATGATTACTAAGCAAAGCATGAATCTAACCTTCATATTTTGCAGTCACAGTAATGTTTTTTTTTTTATGCTTAATGCAAAAAAATGCAGTATGATAGAAATGTGCAAAACCAAGTAGTCAGTGGGTCTTAAGGAAGTGATGTATAATTAGGCTGGTTCTGGGTTCACCTTACCCCAGTTGGACACTTTTTCTTAGAGGTGTGTTTAAAATATCTTACCGTGATTATAATTATACAAATTATATAATTGACAAACAAATATAAATTTAAAAATAAACAAATATAAAATGAAAGTTATTACTATTTTTATTTTATATAAAAATTACTCTATATTTGCATATTTTAGCTTATACATGAGGCATTATACTAGTCAGTTGCTACAGTAAGCTGTTTGAAGGAGTTGAGCAGCGTGTGAAATCCTCTCTAATTGCGTGTGTGCAGAAACCCAGAGTGTTGTGAGTTCTCGTCTCTTTGCCCAAAAAGGCGAAACTAATGCAGTCTGAGGAAGCGTTCCCAGCATGCCTCTGCCAAATAAACCAAAAGCCACATAAAACATCATTATTATTCAGTAATTACAACAGCCTGTTATCATTTATTAGAGAAATTTTGCCTATGTTTTGCTAAAGCATGCAAAAGCGCATGCCCATACTGTCTCAATCGGGTTGACCTCATTTTGATTCAGACAGTTACGGGCCTTTGATGAAAGGAGAGAAAGCTGGATACCAAAGCGAGGGAGAAGCAATGTGGAACTGCAGTGTGGGATTTTGAAAAGCAGCTAAAAGAAAACGCAAATGCTTGGAAAGAACAGCCGAAAACGGAGTGTGGAGAGGTGGGACGGTGGGAGGCAGAGGGCCATCTGTCAAACAGGGGGCTTGGCAGTGGAGCGAAGGAAGGAGCAGTATGGAGACTGCATGTTCACACAGTGTAGCGCATTAATCATGGTGTCCCCTCCCATCACTCAAGCCCATGAGTACACAAGCCTCCCCAGTACAGTCATTACACCATTATACAAACATGCAGATATGAACACATCTGAAAGATTCTTGGCTCAGAGGAGAGAACACAGCCTTTGTGTCCTTCTGATTTAACACCGTAATGTGGGAAAAATTTGTTTGTGCACTTCTGTAAGAAAAGACGTATTTGTAGACACATTTGGTTACTAAGCTGACATTGACGATTATATGGGGGTGGGGGATGCAATGAACAGGTTTTATTTATTTACTAATGAAACTGACTTAAATGTTGTATGAGATGCCAAGTTATACTGTGGGAGCTTCAGCCTTCAGTGACGTTTTGCTAAGAATACACAACCCCGGGCACCACAGCAAAATGGCTGCCCACTGCTCCGGGTGTGAGTCCACAGTTTGCAGTGTGTGTTTGAGTGTGTTCACTACTCACTACTCCTCATATGTGTGTACTAACTTGGATGGGTTAAATGCAGAGGACAAATTCTGAGGATTGGTTAACATACTTGGCCTTCACGTCAATTTCACTTTAATATATTGGTACCATAACTGTTATCGAGTGGTAATAGAATTTATTTATTTTAAAATAAGGTGCCCTAGATTCAAAAATTTTATTTACCTCGGCATAGTTAAATAACAAGAGTTCAGTACATGGAAAACACATACACTGAGTTTCAAATTCCATTGTTTCCTCCTTCTTATATAAATCTCATTTGTTTAAAAGACCTCCGAAGAACAGGCGAATCTCAACATAACACCGACTGTTACGTAACAGTCGGGGTGTACGCCCCCAATATTTGCATATGCTAGCCCATGTTCCCAACATCATGAAAGGCATTAGACAAGGGCAGAACGTCTGGATGTGCACAACTGAATCAATCAGCAAGGACAATAGCAAAAAATGGCAGATGGAGCAATAATAACTGACATGATTCATGATAACATGATATTTTTAGTGATATTTGTAAATTGTCTTTCTAAATATTTCGTTAGCATGTTGCTAATGTACCGTTAAATGTGGTTAAAGTTACCATCGTTTATTACTGTATTCACGGAGACAAGAGCCATCGCTATTTTCATTTTTAAACACTTGCAGTCTGTATAATGCATAAACACAACTTCATTCTTTATAAATCTCTCCAACAGTGTAGCATTAGCCGTTAGCCACGGAGCATAGCCCTTAAACTCATTCAGAATCAATGTAAACATCAAAATAAACACTGTACTTACGCGATTAGACATGCTGCCTGACGAACACTTTGTAAAGATCCATTTTGAGGGTTATATTAGCTGTTTGAACTTTTTTTATGTTGTTTAAGGCAAGCGCGAGCTCCGTGGGCGTGGAGCACGAGATTTAAAGGGCCACACACCCTGAATCGGCTCATTTCTAATTATGCCCCAAAATAGGCAGTTAAAAAAATGAATTAAAACAAATCTATGGGGTATTTTGAGCTGAAACTTCACAGACACATTCAGGGGACACCTTAGACTTATATTACATTTAAAAAAAAAAAAAAAAATTCTAGGGCACCTTTAAAATATTGCATATGTATATCTTTGCCATGATCTAATGTGCACTTAACGTCAATCTTTAAAAACACTGTTAAATGTAAATGTTTATCTCAAAATTAATATCCATTTTTAGTTTGTGTGTTTTTAGGCAAAAAATTTATTAATTTGCAATAAGTTATTGGCAATAATATAATGCATAATATTGGTATAATTAATTCTTAAATTATTGGTGCATCCCTAATTGAGTTTATAAAATGGTTGCTACATAATAAAAATACANGCACGAGATTTAAAGGGCCACACACCCTGAATCGGCTCATTTCTAATTATGCCCCAAAATAGGCAGTTAAAAAAATGAATTAAAACAAATCTATGGGGTATTTTGAGCTGAAACTTCACAGACACATTCAGGGGACACCTTAGACTTATATTACATTAACTTTTTTTAAGCTATTTAAGTTTTTTTTTTTTGTCACATAAAATAATTTTGGCCTTGTTTACACCTGGTATTAATGTGTTTTGGTCGATCGGATCACAAAGAGATCACTAGAGAGACACATTCCCCTAGTGTTTTAAACTGGTTTGTCCATTTTTAACCACTTCTGTTTTGATTTCTTCAAGGGGAAGGTCTATTGCCAGGTAAATCTATGGGCTTTTTCAGATCCTTTGATCTAATAGACAATATAAGCTCACGCAATTTACATTTACGCGACTGGAGACGATGGAAAAA
The DNA here is from genome assembly GCA_003731715.1 of Anabarilius grahami. Taxonomy (NCBI): domain Eukaryota; kingdom Metazoa; phylum Chordata; class Actinopteri; order Cypriniformes; family Xenocyprididae; genus Anabarilius; species Anabarilius grahami. The sequence continues at coordinate 6,864,426 of RJVU01079805.1, read as the reverse complement.
TGCACGGAGAGCTGCAGCTTTCTTTCTGCACTGACAGATGCAACACCACACCGAACAAAGTGAGTGCTTGTTAGAAATCAGGAATGATGAGAACATTGGGTCTCATTCACTAAGTATGCGTACGCACAAATTTGTAATTCGCATACGAACGTTTTCACAAACAAATTGATTCATCAATAACTTTAGTTCTAAAATGTATTCTAAATTACAAAAAAAATTTAGGGACTGAAACCACTTGAACGCAAAAATTACATACTCTTGGGGCCTTATAAACATGTTGAGAATTTTAAACATGGATATAGATCTTAGACTATATTTCATCTTATATAGGCCTCCTATCAGTAAAAAAAAGTAAGAATAGGTGCATCATAGCTCAAGCTGCAAGGTAGCTCTGCATAAATATTCAGATGCACGTATGTACAGCTAGCAAATCAGAGGTCTGAAATGTCTGTATAAAAGGCATTTATTGCGTTTGAACTTGATTTGAGGATGGCACTCTTGGGATTGCTTGAAGATCTCGCTGCACGGCTCTCAGGCGAAAACACATCTTTAGAGGGCATCATGCTTGCTGAGAGTGACGAAAGAAAATGGTGTGTGGAATGCCCTTATATGGACCTTGTTTGGGCGTATTTTATGTAAATTACTTACCTCGGGCACGCGGTCGCTCATTTAGAATACTCTGAATTCATCAACATTAGAACGAGGTTAAGAACAAATTCATGTGCGTATGCACATGTTGTGAATTAGGCAAAGTTTTCGTGAGAAGTTCAAATGTGTGTATAAATATGAATAGTGTACGTATTTATTAGTGAATGAAACCCATTGTGCTTAGTATGTTTTCATCTTCAAACCAAAATAGGGTCTTTAGCCGACAGTTTAAATCCTGTCTGGCTAGCATGCTTTCCATATCGTTTACCATTAGGCTAGTAGATGGAGAGGAGGTGGTCTTTTGTGGCTGTTCGAATGCATTTCAACAGCATGAGCATTTACACTATGAAAGCATGCGTTTTTGACTACCACTGGTAGTGGTCCAAAGTGGACAAGCTCAACGTTTTAGTTCTCGTTTACACCTGTATTTAGCGTCATTCACTTGTGATCCAATCGACCAAAATGCATCTTAATACCAAGTGTAAACTGGGCCTCATTTAACAAGTAGCCATGTAATAAGCAGGATAATATACAGTCAGCGAGTCATTATTGCAAAATAAACCCAGTATTGACCTTTATCCCTAATAATAGTACAAGAAAGCAAACAAATAGCTTGGATTATATAAAGCAACGTGTATGCGTGAGATGGAGAGGACTAATGACTGAGTAATTTCACAAAATCTCTTACTCCCTCATGACAAACATTCAGAAATAAGCAGGATCAGCAACGTTAAGGCTGATCTACTCTGTCTGGCATGGAGGAAATGCATCACAAAGTTATCGATTTATTTACTCTAAATGGCGCATCTTAACAGTGCTGAGTGTGAAGGGTGTTACGAGTCCACAGCAAGCAGCCAGGTCTTGACACACAGCAGAGAGCGAGGCAGGCAGACAGCTAACAACAGCTAATAATGGCCGTTTTCATTTGCCTTGGGCTCAGGATCAATGCTAATGACCAGTTCTTGGCTGCTCCGCTTTAAGGCTCTAGATGTCCTAATTTCACAATGTGTGACTTAATTAGCTATTCCCAAAGCACCCGGGGGTTTATGGATGAAAGCGTAAACATTGCACCAGTGCACAGATACTGAGAAGCTGATTTTAAAATCACTGTGTGTGTGCTGGCAAAGCAGACAGCAGCGATGTTGGCCTTTCATACTGCTCTGTTGTGGTCTGTTTTTGGTGTAACAGCTGTTGTTCTTGACATTAGAGCAACGGTCACAGCACATCCATGTCGTTCTAAACGCCACGCTACTGATGAGACTTGACCCTGAGCTCTGATCTGAGATCAGTATGGGTAGTTCAGCTCATAGGTCCAGATATAATCTGTAATTGCCACAGCCGTCTGGTCGTTAATTAGGGGTGCAACAACTGATGCGATAAAATAAGAGCAGGACCGTATCCTACTAACAGACATCAGTAAGACGAGGGCTGTTCTAGCGGTGGTCAATTGGTCATTTACATCCATAGGTTCAATCTAGAGCTGGTGTTTTAAATTGATTTTTATCAGGATTATTATTGTAGAATATTTATTCAAATTTTTTTTTTCTCTTCAGTGTAAAGTAGTGTTTGTTAGTTTACGTTGTTAGAATGAGTTAGTCTCAATCTTCATTTTTATTTTATTTTTTTATTTTTTTTAGTATCTTAGGCCTGCCAAAGTAGATGTTAATTAGTATCATTTAAAACTGTTAAATTGTGTTATTGCAATCTAGTGGCATTTTATTTTTATTTAATAATATACTATGTATCTAAAATTAAAATGTATTTTAGTGTCTCTTTTATTTTTTTCATTCAGTTTTTGT
>RJVU01079805.1:6843284-6861917 GCA_003731715.1 Anabarilius grahami | reverse complement strand
AATGCCATTTTGTTTATTGCATTTTTTTTGTATTTTAGGTTCATGTTTGGCCATGGAAAGCTAGTATATCAGGGGATGTTAGCTTGTATTAGGAAGTTAAATTATCAGTTTTTTTTGGTTTCTTGCTGTATAAAGGAAAACCAATGAGTGAAATTGTGGCTGTTTCTCAAATGTTGAGAAAACACATTCTTCTCCGATTATTCTGTGTAGGCAAGATTTCTCAACTGGCTTCAACACTTGCCTGTTTTAACTTGTTTTTCCCCCACATAGTCCTTTTCATTTGGCCCTAGTGAGCTTGTCATCCCAATTTGAGAAATCTCGCTTTCTCGCCTCTCACTCTTTCCTATTTTTTCCCCCTCACAGGAAACCTCGTCCTGTTTCCCAGCTGGTAGCCCAGCAAGTCACACAGCAGTTTGCTTCACCCACACAGCCCAAGAAAGAGAAAAAGGAGAAGACAGAGAAGGACAAGAACGAGAGAGAACAGACACTGAAAAAGAACAGCCACAAGAAAATGAGGTGAAACATTGTGATACGGTCCCTGTGTTCATGAATTTACACATTCATTATTCACACATTTATATTCATTTAATTATTTAATTATATTGGGGGAAGGAATATGCCTCGCGCTCAAGCGCACGCATAAAGATTGCCACAAAGCACTGACAAAAATAATGATTATGAATGTGTTAGAACAAATAGCAAGTTTATATAGTTTATTATTATAAAATAACATTAATTGTTTATTAATAAACTAGTGTTTTCTGTGTCAGTGTCGGCTGCAAAGATGAAGTTGACGTTGCTGACTCATCTCCGCAGTAACGCACCTATAGAGAGAAATGCAACTTTCATATGGATTACATAAACAGAGAGTAGGGTAAATGTACCGATTAAGCTTACCAAAATCTATATTGAGACATTTTTAGTGCACAGGATATTGATTTCAGTACAAGAAGTTATGTTAAAATAAAATATTAATCTCACACAATAATATTTTATTTTATTTTAAATGACAAAAGCATTATAATTAAGATGTACATCATTAAATGCAAAAAGTCTGGCTGTGCTTAGTAGGTACATTTTTGTAACCTTTAAGCACATTCCTGTTGCCATTAAGCTCACAACATGTTTTATTAAAAATTTTTGTTTATTTTAAACAACCTTTTTTAAAGAATTGAATTTTTTATTTTTTATTTGAGTCAATCACAAAAAACCCCCCCAAAAAAACAGAACACTAAAATCAAGCAAACAATTCAATTTGATCAGTTCTAATTTTGTTTCGCTCTATTCTCTGTGCTTCGCTCTATTCTCTGTGCTTCGCTCTATTCTCTGTGCTTCCGCGTTCGTCATTACGTCATATGTCAAGTCAAGAGTTCACTCTTTCGCCATAAATCGATGTGTATGGCCGTCTGTCTGAAGCTAGTTATTTTAGTTTTTAAAGTTGTAAATATGGATATTTTTCTTACACAAATGCATTGTTTTGCTTCAGAAGGCCTTTATTAACCCCCTGGAGCCGTGTGGATATCTTTTATTATGGATGGTTGCGCTTTTTTAGGGCTTCAAAATCTCATCCTCTATTTACTGTCATTATAAAGCTTGGAAGAGCCAGGACATTATTTAATACCAAAAATGTTAATATAACTCCAATTGTACTAGTCTGAGGATACACCGATAGCTTGATGGTGAGTAAATCATGGGGTAATTTTTATTTTTGGGTGAACCAACCCTTTAAGGCTGTGAAAATTAGTTATTAATCATTTTATTAAGATTAACTTAAAGGGACCACCATCAGATAATATTTAAAGTCTGTTTATGAAGTATTTACATAGACGTTTAATGTGGATGAGCTTAAAGGGAGCACACTGAGATTAAATTGGAGCAGCAACAATTTTTAATTAATAAATATTTCATTAAATTTAAAGGACACGATTTTTATAAATAAATAATCTAGGTCATGTATTAAGTTTATATATATTTTAATATGAACAACTATTATTGACAATATCTATGAAATTATACTTTATATGTCACACTGAAGCACAGTGATATTTTAATAGTAGTGCACACTTTAAGCTCACCTAACAGTAATATAATTTCTTTAAAAATTGCAGCATTGTAAAACCACAGACCGTCAATAAACTGTAAATTTATAATTTTATGGATTTAAAAGTACAAGCCAGTAATGCCTGTAAAGTAATATATTGGTGTAGCAAACAATCTTATACAGCTAGTAAGCTAACTATGTTCTGTAGCATCTGTGCTATTTTGCTAAAACTATCTTTTGCATCTAACTAATAATTTTCCACATGCAGGTTTTAGGTTATACTATGCAAAAGTCTAAACAATCTCTTAATTTTGCAGTAAGTAGTTATAACTACCCCCCAAAAAAAGACTTAAGCACCTTAAAAATGCACATTTAAGAGGCTCCTCTTTTGGTGAAAGTTTTCAGACGGCTTTCAAAATGGCCGCCAGACAGTGTGAACACATCGATTCCCATATCTCAGTGTGCAATAGTCTGATTTTCTTGAAATTACAGGAGGTATGTAGTAACAAACGCATCAATTGGTTAAGACATCAAGTAGGATAATACATTATTTTTTCTTTTTATAATCTGAGATTAAATGTGGTAGTGTACTTAATGGGTACTTGAGCTTAATGGGTACGTTTACCCTATTTGTTTTCGAGTTGAATTGGTTCATTTAAATGTAGACGTTTCAAGCTTTCTATAAATATATTTCTCATGTCTGTGAGGCAAGCAGCCTTTACTCTGAGTTTCGGTTCAATTATGTGACGCGCTGCTGTTCAGGGAAACCGAGACGGCAGAAAGCACATCCTATTTGTTTTCTTTATTTTACAAAAACATGTTTTCTTGTTATTGTGAGTTAACACAAATAAAAGTAGACCCTTCAGTTCAAAATAATGTATTACTCTTATCTGTATGACAAAAAAAATTGAGTATTTTAAGATGCAAAAATGCAAATGTTTGCAAATCCATGTCGTGCAGTAAAGCTCGCTATACTTTATCTGCCTTCCATACTCCGCACGAACACTTGGTTATATTAATGGCGCACATTTATCTAGGTTAACGTTAGAGCGAGCAGCCATGTAAAGTTGCTACTAACATGTATCAAATGATAAGCCATATTTGAGGTTGATGGATGATAGGCAAACGTTTGGATTTTCTGCCCGACATACTGTAATACCACAAGGACCCACAGTTAACGATCTGTCCCTCATGTACTGCTTGACTTCGCCACTTCCTGTGGAGTTTTTTTTTTTTTCTTTCTGCGACTAACCGACTAATGAAATCTTGGTCGACTAAGCCTCTACCTATTAAGGGGCAGCCCTAGTACTGAGAATTATAGAACACTTTTCTCCCCTTTTAGTGACAGGTTTTACAAAAAAAAAATTCAAATAAAAAGAAATGTTTCTTGAACACCAGATTAGCATATTAGAATGCAGCTTTGCCATTACAGGAATAAATTACATTTTACAATATATTCAAATAAACAAGTCATCAAATTGTAATTTTTCACTATATCACTATTTTTACTCCATTTTGTCATTTAGTTCCTCATGAAAGATGTTAAGTACAGAGATTTGTTATACGTTTATGGATGCCAAATAAGTCGAATTAACGTTTCTCGATCTTATGATTAATCTCTTAGCTCATTAGTTTGGTTCATTGCCTCCCTAAGTCTTTTTTAATTGCCTATGGATGAGAAAATACTTGCAAAACCAAGGCCGATGGGCTTCACTTTTAATTTTTATTTATATAGCGCTTTATACAATACAGATTGATTTAAAGCAACTTCACAGTAATAAACAGGAAAATAACCACGGTAATGTTGCGAAATTAATAAATTATGAAACAGCTCTACAGAACACAGAAGTGTCAAAGCAGCTAAGTTTAGTTTAATGTTGATTCAGTTCAGTAACGGTGTCAATGTTGCAAAGTTCATCAATTGTAAAAATGCAATTCATCTAAAAGCAGCTCTACAAAAGGAATAGTGTCATTATTCAGCTCAAGTGAAGTCAAGGCTAGCGAGTCTGATCTGTTCTTCATTGCTCTCTATTCTGCAGGCCCAGGTTAAAAAATGTGGATCGGAGCAGTGCACAGCATCTGGAAGTGACAGTGGGAGATCTGACGGTTATCATAACAGACTTTAAGGAGAAAACTAAGCCCTCCTCAAGTTCGTCCTCCAGCGCGACATCTGGAGACCACCACAGCCAGAGCGGATCCAACTCAGACAACACAGAGAAGGGGATCTCCAGATCCTCGTCCCCTCGAGGGGAGGGTTCCTCTCTCAACGGAGAGTCTCACTAGAAACCCGTGGATTATGAACATTACTTCCAGTCTCCTGCACCTAATATATCCATTTTAATCAAACCAACACAGGAGCGCGCTTATGTATGTCAAGACTTATCAAGGCACAGACTTAACCCAGCAATATAAGCCATCTCTCACTACTACCACAGTTATAGGATCTGGAACATAGGATATCACCATGATACTCTTGTCCTGATTTGTTACAACGCCCAGTAGGTCAGCTTGAGATAAACTGTAGAGTTTGTAAGCAATTTTGACGTTTGAATTTGATGACATTTAGACAGTTTAATTAACATGGTGGTATTATTAATTTAGATAAGTGCTGTTGTCTGTTTGGATTTGGACATTGACACCCATTCATGTTCTCTTCACTATAGTTTCGTAAACCATTTTTTAAAAACCACAATCTGTAATTGTTGCAACAGCACACGTTACGTCCTGGGAATTGGCCCTGGGGCTTAAAAACATGTTGATTCAACTAGAACATTGTTGTGAACATACTTGCTTCTACATTAATGACAGTTGCAGCAGTTGCGTATTGAAACTTTAATATACTTTCAATGCATTACAGGGTGAAAAGCCCTCTGTGAATAACTGTGATCGAAACAGGACTTCCTTTCTCAATTGTTTGTTGCACCTGCTGGTACTTTGTACGGTTTTATGAAAAAACCATCAAACGCAGAAAACTCTGTTTATTTGTTCTTATTCATGCCATTTTATTTGACACTTGTCATGGTAGATTGCATCACATTTGTGTGGCTAGTTGTTCTACCAGTGCTGTTTTGTGTTAGATTGTCTATATAATTCTGTTAATTCCATAACATTTTTTTTTTTTTGACAAAAAAAAAAAAAGACAAATGTATTTGTAAGATGTTAAATTCATCCCCTACTTTTATGATTTAATGGTGGTATATAAATATATTGCAGTATAGGAAATATCTCTTAATAAAATTTAAGATTTGGACTCCTGTCGTCAACAAAACACATTTATTTCAGGGCAAACAAACCCAAAGGGAGTGATTACTGAATTTGGGTTGTTTGTGTGGTGAAATGTCTTTTCAGTTCTCGGTAAAATGCACATGACATGCATGAGGGTGATATTCAAAGTGTTGTGGTTTTTGCCTCACCATGAGAGTAATGTAATATGCAGCATACAGGTTCAGTCAGAGACAATGAAAAGCATTGTTGCTTCCTTGAAAGCTAATAGCAGTGTCTTAACGCAAACCTCATTTGTCAATAGATATTGCCTTATACAGCAGGAAACATTTAATTCCTTTTATCTGATTGAAATGCAAAGCAGAAAGCCTGTTTTGCTGGTATACAAGAACACAAAATCTAGTTCCTCTTAGGCACTACTAAAATATTCTGAATATCCATGATGTTGTGACATGTAAGTCTACATGTACTACTGTTACTTTTGATATTTATTCCTCTAAACATAATAGCAACTATTTTAAAAGTACTACAAATTTTGTTACTACCCATTATTACACAAGTCATGCTTTAATTTTTACTAGTAGGAACGGTATTAAGAATTACTTTAACTTGTAATGACTAGTAATAATGGCTATTAAATAGTTCAATTAAAAATCCTACTTGTAAGATTAAAACGCATGTTGCAATTGCAAATATTAATCATTTAAATTCAGTGTCATGTTCTGTAAAACTACAAAAAAAATATCAATTATAATGGAACAAATACAGTTGAAATAAAAATGTTAGTAACTAAAAATAGTAAGTGTTGAGGAATTAATCTTAAAGGGTTGTTGTAGGTCTTTCTCACGCCATTGGGGGAAGAACTTGTATGTGGGGGGATGGTGGTCGTCGTTAATGATAGGAAGCCTGACTCAATTGTGCGAATCGGTTCTTTCGAACTGTTCGTTTCAAAGAACCGATACAGCGGTTCTTTAGGAAATTACGTCATTACATGGTCTCTGACAGCCTGGCATACATTTGTTCTAAAACGTTTCAGTAAAGTCATATGTAGGCACATATTTCTGTATATTAGTTTTTTCATTAAGGTTTTATTAATAAGTTTGTTAATGTAAGTTCAGCCATGATTCAGCTCATAACTACAAACTAATTTAGAATTTAAATTTACATTTAACAATACTAAATGTATTTACATCTTTGTATTTATTTTAAAATGCCATTAAATCTGTCATACAACCACATTTTTAAACATATTTCTAGAACGATTTATTTGTATCATTTCTGCTGTTTGGCTACTACTAAATCTTTTATGTTCTGTGAATCAGTGAATCAGATTCTTGGAAAAGATCCGACTCAAATGAACGATTCGTTCACGAAACGGACATCGCTAGTGGTCATTAGTGGGCGAGTACACACACAGTGTACTCTTTTTAAGTGAAAACAACGCCTGTGCCCTGTAGAATGCGTGTATATATTCGTACATTTAGTCTGTGCATAGTTATCGCTCTTCTATCGTTACTATTTCTGTTCAGTAAACATGATGCAGAAAGTTTTTTAAAGCAAGTTAGGGAACCGACCGTCGCAAAGAATTTGAGTGGAGTAAAAGCAAAACAACGACCCGCTGCGACCAGAGCACACAGACTCGGGTAATCAGATTTGTTTCGTTTGTTTGTTTTATTTAAAGTGTGTTTAACAGACGGAATTCACGTAAATAACATTATAAAGGTGTGTTTGTTTGTACTTTATAAAAGGATGTGTTTGAACTCTATTTTGGATAGTTACACTGAAAATACCCAGTGTATCTATCTCAGTAACGTTATGGGGGAAAAATCAAAATGTGTCATTCATTCAGTGTGAGTTTATTCCGTAGCAATAGCCGGTTCATTTGAATTCTTTTTTGCATAAGAGGCCAGAAATAGGGAACGTTCACCACTCCTGAAATCCACATGAAAGGGAAACGAAGCATATGACAACAGCCTGTGTAATTCCACACTGACTTGAGACACTCTTTATGGTGAAAGCTGTTGACACATACCTGTGCTGATTCATTGTCAAGGAAGAGTGCTGGCATGCCGAGAACATTGAGATGTAGAGCACTGATGCAACACATAACGAACATCCAAATCACGCCTGTCTCACGCACACCTGTGTTTAAGGGCTTACAGACAAATGGGTCATAAGTCTTGGTGAATTTGTGTAATTAATTTAACATAATTCTGAACAAAATTGTCACGAAAAAGAAAAGCAGCAGACAGAATACTGTACCCTCCATTTAACTAATAAATCATAAAGAATGAATTAATGCTAAACATGGAGTTGTATTACACATTGCACGAATATGGGACATTATTGTACTTAAAAGACACTAGAAATCTCATGTTTTTTTGTTTTAAAACATATTAGATATATTTAATAAACTATTAGAACACAGTTAGTTTTAAACATGAAATATATTTTTATATTCATAATATATTTTCATTTTTAAAACATTTTGTCTCTTTAATTTAGATGTTACTTGCCAGAGATGTTAAATTAGAAAATGATTGCAAATTATTAGGAAATAAAAACAGCTCATTTAAAATTTTATTTCAGTCATTTTCTGAATGTTGCGCATCTCCTTTCACTGAAAATAATAAGTTATGTTCTTGTTTAATTTTTCCATTCTTTTATCAGCCCATCAATGTTTTTTTCTGTTGTGAGAACTAAATTTAACAAACTAATATAACAAAGTTAGTTTTAAACATAAAATATTATCACATTTTTTCATTTTTAAAAACATTTTGACTATTTAATTTATTTAATGTTTATTGCAAAAAATTTAATTACACTCTAAAAAATGCTGGGTTGTTTCAACCCATATTTGGGTCAAATATGGACAAATCCAACCATTGTTTTAAAAATGTAATTAAAAAATTTAAACCAACGGTTGGATTTGTCCATATTTGACCCAAATATGGGTTGAAACAACCCAGCATTTTTTTGAGTGTAGAAAATAATCAACAACTTTAAAATGTAAAATTTCTAAATGATAAGAACCTCCTTTCACAGACCATTTGTTGGAAAAGAAGTTGTGATTTTGTTTATGTATTCATCCATACTTTTATCAGCTCATCAGTTTAAAGCTAAACCTGACTATCCATTTTCAGAGATGTTGCACACAAGGTGTATTCACCTGGACAGCGAGAGACGTTGATGCAGCTGGCTGTGGTGGCCTGTGGAGAGAGACACGGGGAAGCTGTCAACATGCTGAAGACTGCAGCCATGCTCAGCAGCCGATTTTTTGCACACATCTTTGCAGAAGAGCAGCTACACACCAACATTAGAGCAGCGGTTAGTATGAGCCAGTTATCATTTCTGACATATATGCATGCACCTCTATAATGCTGCACAACAATGGGCACATCTCTCCAGTGTTAAAGGGGATACGTGTCATTTTAGGGAAACATTTTCCCCCTGTATATCCCTAGAGTGTAAACTCTGTGCACTTTAATCTGCTAGCAAACCACTGAGAAACTGTGAAGAGATGAAAGATTTACCCCATTTTCCTCTTGTACAGCTGGATTCCTGGCCAGCTTTCATCCGAGTGAAATTCAGCTATGTTGTTCACCCCATTTCATTTCCCCATGAGAACCGTGAAGAGTGGAGTCAGCTTTTCAAGCCATGTGCATCACAGAGACTCTTCTTACCGGTGAGAATTACTGCAGTCTAAGTAATTGAAACAGCATGTTCAGTTTAAAATATCTGCAACTATTTTAAGCAAAAGCTGCTTGATTGTCATTTAAAATGTAAATGTACACTATGTAACTTTTGTTCCTCTAGCGGTCAAAAAAGAAAACTCCATGAATTTTGTGGAAGAACATCGTTTTGGTTGTGCTTCGGCTCTGTGTGACTGTGCGGATGAATATGGTTATCCTACTGCTCATAAAAAATTCACTACTAGGCTTAACCCTCATACGGTACTCATTTACCGTATGAGTTTACACTCAGGGTCTTTGGGGTCCATTCGGACCCCACACATTTACAGAGCGATTGTATAAAAAATATTTTAAAAATGTAATACAAATTATATATGATTTTTTTTATTTACTTCTCAACTATACATTTATGCTGTGTTTTGGGGGATATGTGGTACATTTTTACCTATTTAACACAAAATTACTCAGCTACACCAGTAGCTTGCATATGAAATATAATTTTTTTCTGAAAAAAAATCCTTAAATGATGATCTAAATTAAATATGAGTTGTTTCTGGATATTGATCTAGGCGTTAGAGACAGAATTCTGCCATCTGCTGGTTAGAAGAAAACCTTAGAAGGAATTACAGTTTTAGAAATAAAATGTTTTGACCATATATATCCAGCAGAGGGCCATAGAGATCCATTCATTTTTCTGGATGTGGCCAACTAACTGTTCATATCACAACCTTTTGATATATTTTGTGAATTCACAATTCTTCTAACCAGCAGATGGCAGAATTGTCTCTAACACCAATCCCTCAGTTCTCGACATGGGTGATTCCCTGGAGGTTCGAGATTTAGCTGCTCCATGTCAACCGTTCTCGCTTGTTGTGACAACTAACCTATGCCATTCCCACACCATACATGCTCGTCAAAGTAACAGAGCAGCTTTTTTCTATTTACGGATATGACAAGACACACACGGACATGTGACGTATATTTACACAATTTCCCATGAAAACCATCCCAACAGGTCTAAATTATAAATGCTTATAATAGGCTTACCATGGTGAATCAGGGTAAGACAAAAACACGTTTTGGAAAAATGATTAATGATTTATTGATTTATTTTTTAATCTTGAACAAAAAAATGTTACATAGCGTGACTTTAAAATAACATTGATTACACCAGACAATGCTATGCTCCTTTCCTTCTATAAGATGTCAAAAAATGCATAAAATGTGCATTACTCTTTTCTGAAGTGGTGGTCTTTTTTGTAAGAATTCAAAAACATTGCAGTTTGACAAACAATTTCTTTCTATTCTCTACAGATGATTCTGAGGGAGGTGGACTCCTTACTCTATGTGGACACAGATGTCCTCTTCCTGCAGCCTGTAGAGCTGATTTGGGACATGTTGGTGCACTTTAACTCCACTCAGTTGGTAGCCATGGCACCAGAGCATGAGGAGCCGCGGATTGCCTGGTACAGTCGCTTCTCCCGGCATCCGTATTATGGAAAAACTGGAATCAACTCTGGTGTCATGCTGATGAATTTGACCCGGATGCGAATGACACGTTTCAAGGTGATTAGAGGGTTGGATCCTCAACTCAGCTATTCCTTTTCATCTTAATAGCAGGCACATGCAGAAGTACATGACATGGATGCCGCCATCTTTGCTTCACAGGCAAACCAATCATGTGAGCTGTAAATGTCATGTGACATTCTATTAAGATATTAAAACTCCTGGCAGCAAACAGTAAAAAAACATTGAAAATATAATTCAAAATTATATAATTAATATAACAATATAAAATACAGATCAAATATAACAAATAATAAACATCAATATACACATTATATATTTTAAGTTAAATTTTTTTAAATAGGCTGCATTTATTTGATAAAAAAAAAGAAAACAAAAGGTAAAAACAGTAATATTGTGAAGAATTCTTAAATTATTTCTTTTTGAATATATTTTAAAATGTAATTTATTCCTGTGATATATGGCAAAGCTGAATTTTCAGCATAATTACTCCAGTCTTCAGTGTCACATGGTCCATCACATGATCATTCTAATATGCTGATTTGATTTTCTATAAACATTTCTTCTTATCAGTGTTGAAAACAGTTGATACATTCTTTTCATAAAAAGAACAGCATTTATTTAAATAGAAAATCTTTTGTAACATTATAAATGTCTTAACTTCACTTTAACCTATCAATCTAATGCATCCTTTTAATTTATTAATTTTTATATATATATATATATATAAACAGTGCACTGGTGAAAACCATTTATGACTCAATCTTAACATGTAATTCCATTTTGGTCCAGAAGATGGTGGCAAATGTCTCTTTTTTTCTTGGCTTTCAGATAGGGATAATGCAAACATTTTCTTTTTTTTACTCTTTACGGACAGAATGACATGACCTCTGTTGGTCTGCGCTGGGATGAGCTTCTCTTGCCTTTATTCCAGAAATACAAGCTAAACATTACCTGGGGTGATCAAGACCTGATTAATATCATCTTTCATTACAATCCAGGTAAGCCTATCTGGATTTCTTTTATTCCTTGTAGCTTTATTGCCTTTCAAGTCTCTGTAACACAAGTGTTTGTCCACCCAGAGATGGTATTTACCTTCCCCTGCCACTGGAACTACCGTCCTGACCACTGTATCTACGGCAGCAACTGCATCCCTGCTGAAGAAGAGGGTGTTGTCATGTTGCACGGCAACAGAGGAGTGTTTCACAGTGACAAACAGCCTGCCTTCAAGGCTGTGTATGATGCTTTCAAACATGTGAGTTACTGTATTATTTTAGAGTTTAACACCAGTGAAAGCTTCTAAACCAATTTTTCATTTCAAAGCTAATGAATCCCTCTTTACTTTTTCTGGCAGTACACATTTGGAGAGGATCTTGTAAAATCATTCTTGTTACCGCTAGAAGTGACGTTGAATGGAACCATACACACATACTGTGGGAAAGTTAGTCATTTCTTTACCAGAGGACTTGGAAAGACTGTAAAGAGGATCCAGAGGAGGACTCCACCTGGTGGCTGAGATGTGATACTGTCACTGTGACTGAATAACGACAGAAATGCATTCTGGGAGACTGGATAAGAACGTCACTGCCTTTCCAGTCATATCTGTGCAATGTTAGTGGTGAACATTCAGTTTGAAATTTCGAAGCTGATGTAGGACGTGTTGAATGATGAAATGTGCATTTAAACCTATACTTCTCAAATTGCCATTTTCATTTCACTTTTTTATCATGGTTAATGTAATAGTCAACAAAAAATTTAAATGGTCATAATTTATTCTCCTAAATGTCATTCCAAACTTCCTTTCCAGGAACAAATAAGGTGAATTGATGTTCCTCTCACTGTATGACTTCTGAAGACTTTACAGACAAAAACTCGAACACACAAATCATTACTTTTATGAAAGTGCTTTTGGATGTACTGTTCCTTTAAAGATGCAGTGTGTAAATTTTAGCGACATCTAGTGCTGAGGTTGCGATTTGCACTATAGAGAAGCTACGGTGGCCAACACAGAACAAAGATGTCGTCGTCTGAGACAGCAGAGAGTAGACAGTCAAACAAACAGTTTGTCCGTTAAGGGCCACTGTAGAAACATCCCGGCGCAAAATGGCGACTTAATATGTAAGGGTACCTGTGGTGTATGTAGATAGAAATGGCTCATTCTAAGGTAATAAAAACATAACGGTTCATTATGTAAGGTCTTTATACACCACTGAAAACATATTTATGTTTATTATATTGCATTTCTGTCAATAGATCCTCATAAAATTTACACATTGCACCTTTAAGAGTGTTATTGAATGTACTGCAAGATGTAGTAGCATAAAGTGGAAAATACTTGAAAATGTAAATATTCATTTTACATAATGTTCATATGAAATAAAATGTATATATATTAAATCAGATTTAGATTTTTTTGACTATCAATTTCATTCTCCACTGAAGAATTATTTCAGTGATAAGGGGGAAAAATACTTTTTAGAATAATTTTAGAAGCAAACAAAAAATGTAAGGAATTTGAACTTGATAAGCTATAAAGAAAAAAAACTTTATCTAAAATGTTTACATTTTAGGATATTTTTAGATATATGCTGAAGTTTTGATATAATAAAGTTGACAGTTTAAAACATTTTGCATTTGTAATGTGATTTATTTCTAAGTGAAAGCATATTCAGGGGGGGAAAAAATGTGTAGGGCAAAAACTGACTGGATCTTAAAAGGATTGTTCACCCAAAAATGAAATTTCTGTCATCATTTACTCACCCTCAAGTTATTCCAAACCTGTATGAGTTTCTTTCTTCTGCTGAACACAAAGGAAGATATTTGGAAGAAAGCTTGTAACAGGCTGCTTTGGGGCACCATTGACTTCCATAGTAGGAAAAAAAATACTATGGAAGTCAATGGTGTAATATATTCCTTTATGTTCATCAGAAGAAAGAAATGTATACAGGTTTGGAACAACTTGAGGGTGAGTAAATAATGACAGAATTTCCATACTGGGTGAACTATCCCTTTAATGAAGGGCACCTGCTTCTAAACTTTCAGTGATGATAAATACATTTGCCAGTTAATTCTCCACTTATTTCATACAGAGACTAAATATAATTGATCATAATTGTAAATGTTTTGTATTAAAAAATACAACTTTCCTCCACCAGGGCGCAGCATTGATTCAAGTCTTTATAAACGCAGCTAGTGTCTTGGAATGATAACATCACACAACTTCCCAACAGTAACCTTATAACAGGTTGATTCAGACTTTTTCACAAAGTGAACATTTGAGGTAATTTAAAACACTATTCGATTTAATATTCTTGGTGTATAAGAAAGGAGGAAATGACCCAGGGAAAATCTATAATGGGTTCATGGATTAAAATATTATTACTTGGCAACCCTTAAAGCATGTTAATGACACAGTTATGCCTGATTCATTTCTAATCCAGAAGTAGACCTGTATTTGAAGCATTAGTAACCTGTGCTTGAAGGTCGAGATGACTTCATAGACTAAAGGACATAATAAAACAAGTGATGTCACTTTTCATAGTTACATCTCATGGATCAATGTTGCAGCAAACAATCCATGTCTGGACCAGCTGAGGCACAAGAGCTGATTTACAAGGATGTGCAGGTCAAAGGCTAGATTTGATACAGCAATAATGAGGGTCTGTAGGTGGTCTTTCTCTTGTATCTGACAACCTGGATGATGATACTAGTCCTGGAGGGCCACTGTCCTGCAGAGTTTAGCTGCAACCCTGATAAAACTCACCTGCGTGTAATCCTGAAGACCTTGATGAGCTGGTTCAGGTGTGTTTGATTAGGGTTGGAGCAAAACTCTGCAGGGACAGCGGCTCTCCAGGACCGAGTTTGCCCACCCCTGTACTAGAGACTATTTTCCAGCATCCGCAATGAAGTCGTCTATCGCGGGCCGGAATGAAAAAACTTAACACATTCAAATATATAAAAAGGAAAAAATAGTGAGGATTTATGTGTATCAGTTCACCTCTTGCATGAAAATAAACAATATAACAGGCTTCACTGGGAGATAACGTTCAAAGAGATTTTTTTAAAAGGAAAATGTTTGCCTTAAATACCAGTGTTCATTCATTTAGATTTTTTCCTTCTTACCTATTTTTTATATTATATGATATTACTGAATTCCGTAATTGTATTTTAATTGGTAAAACACTTAATAAGTTTCCATTTGTTAGCATTACTTAACTATATTAGTTAACTTACTAACAACCTCCAAGGCATTCAGTAATCTTAATGTTAATTTCAACGTTTACTGATACCTTATTTAAAAAAAATATATAAATAAATTATAATTAATAATAATAATCCTTTAATATTATTTACTTTTAATTGTAGGCCTATTGCTTGCCCATTGATCATTAATGTTAGTTAATACACTAACCAATGTTAACTAATAGGACCTTTTTTTAGAGTAAGATAAAACATTTAACACCACAAAACATCACAGAATATGTTTTGTGGTTATCCATTATTATTTTATATATTTGTGCATTTTTCTATAAGAAATGTCACCTCCTTTAGGATGATGTCATTAAAGAACTGGCTATTGAAAGTTAAAGATTAATAAGATAGACAGTGAGAAGATAGTTAATTGGGATAGTGATTTCCATGTTAAAAAGTATGTTTAATACTTTAATATATTGAGTTATTATTAAAAATGCTGCAACGCAGTTCATTTGTTGAATAAGTCTACACATCTTTTTTATATAACACCATATAGGGGTCTCCTTTCATAGTGTGGCATTATACTATTTACATCCATGTTCAGGGACAGGACATGCATAGAGGCTAAAACAAAAAAAATCGGTTGGTCTATTGTCTATTGCCTCGTCTGTGTGTCCTCCATCAAACACTGCCTGTCTGAATCAGCCCCTCGTTTACAATGGATCCTCTATCTTTGCTTTCCTTTCCATCGTTCCTCCCTTGGACAATATTTACCTCAAGTGGCAACAAATAGATGTTTTTTTCAGCTCAACAAAAAAGCAGCCTGCGGTTTGGTGAAAGAGACCTTATCTCTCACTCCTATTTCCCCCCGGTGAGTTTTTCAATTAGGTAATTACAGCCATGTGAAAGGAGACTCGGCAAAGAGCCCCGCTGCATTGTGGGAGCACCTGTCCCCCACAGACGCCAATTACCTGGCATGTGAACCATCTCCATTGTGCGGGTGCTCGGAGGGGTCCGAGTCTGCAGGAAGTGCAAACCCAGCCAATATGGCATCTAATCAATGGGCAAGCGGTGTCTGTGAAACAGGTACAGAGGAAGAGAAATAAATGAGCAGGTTGCTTTTTTCATTTGCTTATTCATTTGTATTCAGATTGAAAGGCACAATCACACCATGAAAGACTGATTTCAACATTATGCTGTGAATTTATCAGAATATTACCTTTGCTATAGGCTAAACATTTGGTGTCACAGTCTTAAAGAAAGAGTTTAAAGGCACAATATGTAATTTTTTACCACTAGAGGTCACTCTAAATAGCATAATGTTATTCTGTTTTACTTTTGTTTTAATTTTCCTGTACAGCACTTTGGTTGCAACCTTTATTGTTTTGAAATGTGCTATATAAATCAATAAACTAAACTAAACTAATTCAAAACAAAGGCATAGCTTGACGATGCCTTGATTTCGCTGAATCTTGGGAGGTGTTGTCTTCACGTCTACAGCGGGCGGAAAAGAATCTGACGAGACTCAGGCAGAAATCATATTCATGGATGAGCTAATGTATTAAAGATTTATTAACATTACTGTAGTATGAAGCAGGGTGTGGCTAAAAGCCGTTGGAGCGATTGCTAATGAGAGACAAGCACAACACACGGCTCGAGAGCAGTGGAGCTTTTTTATGCCGCAGACAGGCGCTTCCGCTTCTTCCGGTCAAACGTATGTATACTGCAACTATAATGCGACTCTGCGTTTACTCGGCGGCTACTATGAGACACTTGTTGCACAATGCAGTAAGAGAGATCGATATTAGGCATGGTAAAACATGGTACTCACGGTAAATCAAGAAAACGAGATTTAAACAATAAGACTTACTGTGTCGAGCTATATAACATGATTAGTTTTCTGTTGACGAATATATCCAAACAGTTGCTTAACTGTCTAATAAAACATAATATATTAAAGCATCTTTGGTGTTTCCATGGTTTCTACAAACTAAAAACCAGAAACCGAGGCTAACACGGGTTTGATGTCATTGATGGGCGACGCACGGACACGGTTTGAGTCCTGGTTAAAATTGCATATTTCTCTGGATTTAAACATTCTTGGAAACATTTGGGATAATGTAAATATTCAAGTCAACAATATATATAACATTATTAGTGGTTTATGGATATTTTGATAAAAAAATCTTACATATTGTGCCTTTATATGAAATTAAAACATTTACTCACCCTAAAGTCATTTCAAACCTGTATGAATGTCTTTCCCCCGTGGAACACAAGAAAATATTGAAAAACAGTGTTTGTTCCAAAAGTATTGATTTACTTCTATACTAATTTGATTCTAAATCAGTGGTTTTCAATCTTTTTGACAACAATTAAAATTAATTTTTTTAGCTCATTTTTAATGCTTTTTTGTCTTATTTTAAATGATTCTAGGTCATCTTGAGGTTTAAAACCCTTTAAAAGTTTGCTGGGGCCCTGTGGTTGAAACAACCAACAATCAACAGGAGTCAAGCTAAAATAAAAGACAAGACAAATCAACCTGCATCTCTTACAGTGGAGAACACCCTTAAACGAAAAGAAATACGATTAAGCCGTTTCCTGTGATATGTCTCACAAATGTCAGTATTCATCACCCTGCTACTGAATTAATGTATGTGCTTAAGGTGACCTGAATAGACATCTCTTCTCTTATACTGTCTGTGGAGCTAGAGACGCTTTCTGTCTCCCAAGTGAGCCAATTTACACTGGAGTCCACTTCATTGTGCGCCATATCGATTCAGTTTGAACTCTTTTTCTTGATAAAGACAGTCAGTGAGCTGGATGCAGATGTCTGCGGGGTGAGATGGCAAGGGAATCTCATTCAGGAAATGAGAGCTAAACTCAACCTGTGGGCTTCAAAGTGGCAAAACATGTCAGTCATCTATCCTTGCCCAAAGGGCAATTCAAATCATTTTTTAGGTGTATGTCAATGAGAAGCTACTTGTGTGAGATTACAGCCTGCAACAAACCCACCATCATGTATGTTATGTTACACTAATGGACAATTTTTTTGTTGAAAAAGAAGAGGACCATTTCTTCAGGATACCATAGTCAATATGAGTGCTTTGGCTAGTACATACCAAAGACATCTTCAGGGAGACAGATACACTTTGATCTGAGTTAGAGCTGGGAGACACTAGGTCTGACAGGTTATATAACTTTTGCTTTTGTGACTTAGTTTGTGACTGACTCGATGTTGGGGCTGGGAGAAAGGAAGAGGAAAAGGGAGGAAAATCCTAATCAAGATTAAAAGTCAAAAAACAAATTCAAACTAAACATGCAAATGGGTAATGGACGGATAAAAATGTGAAGTTCAAGTCCTTGTTAAAGTTAAAACAAATCAAAAAGGAAAGTGTCTATTTTTTTAATATCTCATAANAAATATATATATATATATATATATAGATAGATAGATAGATAGATAGATAGATAGATAGATAGATAGATATATATATATCACATGAGAGCCTGCTATCACTTTCCCAAACATCAACTACCAAATGTTTTTCAAACCATTAAACCTTGAATACACTTTGGTAAAAGCAACATCATTTAAACTCAGCAAAGCGAATGGTGTTATGAACACAAAGTCTAATCATGTCTGATTTCAGCTGTGGATCCATGTGAGGGATGAGGAGGTTCCAAAAGTGCTGTGCTTGCCAAAATGGCGAGCATTTGTGTGATTCATAGGATCATTTAAAGGAAAAAACCCACTGTAAAATGAACATGTGCTCTCAGTGACTCGGACCCTTTCCATCTTCATGTTAGGCAAAGGTAATTAAACTGTCACGTTTGCGTTAAAATGCAGGAGTCACCACATTCCCCAAACGTCGAGGAATATCTGTCACTAGTGGATGACTTCTGAATGGTTCATTTCCTTATCTGAACCTTTGATTTGTGTGAAGACGCGTGTCA
>RJVU01079805.1:6819586-6843228 GCA_003731715.1 Anabarilius grahami | reverse complement strand
AACATCTCCAATTAGACACAAGCAATCATTCATTTATGGCTTACTGTTTACGTTCATTGTCGCAATATGTGCGAATGTGTGTGAGATAATTCGTTGTACCTTGAGGGAAATCTAACTCTTAATCACTGTATGAGAATAATTACGCCTCCTTTGTGTTTATGCTGATAAACTCATCATAATTTGGCACTGGGAACCACAGCTTCATCAAATTTTAGACAAGACAGATTAAAAACAGATAAAAACGCAACCTGGATCATTAAAAAAATGGTATGCGTGAAGAGTAATGAATTGTCATTCAAAACACTTGAGTTAACGGTTAGCGTTAGCTTAGCTTTGTATTTAGATCTTTTTTCCCTCAATGTGATTGACTCAAGCACACAAACAATAACATGAGACTTTGAGGGGCTTTCTGTATTCGTTTGTGCCGGGATACGAATTCTGAAAGGCCTGTGTAGGCCTTTGTTTTCGTACTGTGTGCTACTATGCCGTCTCCCCACTCATTAAATTACACATGAATAGGAAACAATTGAGCCATAATTGATAGGCCTCTCCGTTCATTCTCCTCACAGACTCTCTTTATCAGCCACGTAGTGACAAAAATCACAAAGGCTGTCTTCTCCGTCACCTTTTCAGTTCATTCAGGCTTGGACTGGTACCATTGTTCTGGCCCGGGCCTGATAAGGCACAGATAATGTTAACCAGTTATCACATTTGCAGAAAAGAGGGCAAAATAAAAGACCCAAGACAGCCGGCGAATTAGCGACTTTGATGAATCATCGGTTTGAACACGAGATTAGCATACTGATTGGACTGATTATTTGTAATTGCAGTTGGAAGTGAAAGCAGGCCGCACTGGATGGTGCTGGTTTCTGTTCCAACCAGCTGAAATCATGAGCTTTGTAATGACATTGAATTAATCTTTCTTATCCTCCTCGCCGGGTTAATATTATTGCAAATCAGGGGTTTTGTTTGAGAAATTTAATTGTGAAACGGCAACAGACGGTTTTTCTGAGTACATACTTCATCAGCTTCTCCGGGGTGGACACATGGCAGCGTCTTAAGGGGCAGAGAAGTTGCACGATAAGGGAAATCTACATGAATTTGTGCAAGTGCTTTCACCTGAGTTAGAGCAAGTGTCCTTCAAAGCCATCTGTTAGCATTTGCAGCAGCTAATTAATTTGTCCTTCACAGGATGTGTCGGTACAGGCAGGGGAATACAGATCCTGACAGATGCTGAACACTAGACAGTCCTAACGCTCGGGGGATTCTGTGCACCGTCTAGAGGATATCGAGACACCTAGCAAGATTAATCAATCATGATAGCGCATGAAGTTGTTTTGAAGAAAGAGACACTCAAGATGAGGTAAAACTAGGCCTTCAGCATTGGGTACATTTACATAATATTACATTTCTTACACAGCTAACTAAAGCAGGAATCATTTCTTTGTAAGTTCAAGATGATTGATGTTTGGTTGAGGACGTCAATTGATACCCCCATCATCTCAGATACCACTAGAGAAACTGGCCAAGAGCATTATCATATATTACTTTTTGTAAACAAGCTCTGCCTGCACTACAAACCAGTGTAGATTGCTTTCTAGAATCCATTTATAGACACTTCCATCTCCAGTACTTCAAAAAGATCATGGCAGATGACACTAGAGACAATGGAAAGAGGAAAAATGATATCTGCTGTTCAACTCACAAATTCAAGAGTTACGTTTTGCAATGGAATTTAGCAGCTATTTGTTGGCAAGGTGCGATTCTAGCACACATACATTTTAATATATATTAGTGGCAGCATCTAATATATAATTAACTCATTTAATTAATTAATTGTTAATTGATATTTGGCATCATGCAACAGTTAGGTCCTCAAAAACACTGACTCACGCAGGAATTAAACAACTGGCTGAATTCAGAATAGCATACTATTTATGCCATGTCTTTATATGACAGAAATAGTAAAAGTATTCTAGTATACTATTCCGAATTCAACCACTGTCTTCATAAGTGAGTCACTGAATCATTAACTGAACGTTGATTCATTCATTTAACAAAGCCTGAAATCATTACTTCATTTCATACTTCATCATCTAATTTTAATAGAAAAGCTGGGACAAAAATGAACCATAATATAATAACTAAGGACTATAGTAAAATATAACTATACAAGCATAACAGTATAAATTGTTCACAAAGACCTTGATGTTTCTAATGCTGAGCATACATAAATACTTTTACTTTTGTATTGTAAATATATCCATATTCTATGTTTAAACATATCTCCGAACAATGAAGAACGTGTGTAAAACCGTTACATGAACACTTATGAATAAGGAGATCAGGCTGAAATATCAAATTCAAAGCTTCAATCATTAGAAAATTACTGTTCAAAAGTTCACCCAGGTCTAAAGTTCAGTGAAGTCAAAGCATAATTCTGTTTTGATGGAATATATCATCACATTCAAGGAATATTAAGAAATATATAGTTCACAAGACCCTTATAAGTCTCTTCCCAATAGTGTACATTCATGCAACCGCACACACATACGCTAGTTCTCAATCTCTGTATCTAGGTCTTGCTATATTTGCCCAGTTTTGCTTTCCACAGCACTTTTTATGAATAATTACTCCCTTTCGAGTTATAAGCAATACTCCCAGCAAGCTCACTGGTTCATAGAAAGAAACACTCAGTGTACTGAGGTCAAAGAAAGCCTGGAGATTATATCTATGCAGACACATAATTAAATTTTTGCATTTATAATAGCTGAAATGAGACTTACACAAATGGATAAGAAGTGGGAAAAATTCAAGGACCTTCCATACATCACCAGGCCTGGTTTTGTTTTGAGTGAACAGCTGTTCCCAAAAGACATTTACTCTAATGAACAGCACATCATCATAATATTGCACTGCATTACAGGCTGTTGTTGCTTGTAGGCATTAAAAATTAAGAAAAAAACTCTTCTAATTTACTCTAATAGGAAGTAAAAATGTTGAATGCTATAGTCCACACCTCATCCATTAGTTTAACCAGTTTAAAAGACACCTTCTTTCATTTCTGACAGCCTGCAGTCACGAAACATAATAATGATTATGACGTTAAACAATCTCTGCTTACATGCTTTTAATGCATTATCTAATAATAAAATGAGCAAAGGAATAGTGTCATCATCTTGCCTTAGGCCAGTACCTTGGAACAAAATGCAGGTATCAATTATGAGGCTCATTTACTAGCTTGACTAGTATTATCAGATTCTCATTTGACAATGAACAAACTAGATGGCACAAAACAGTCACTCTATAAGCTAGATAAGAGATGAACAGTTTATAAAAGGTAGGTGTAATCAATTGCAGAAAAATACCTGTTAAACCCATTTTGTCACATGGACTGGGATTATAGCATGATCCACTAAAACAACCAGATTTTCTTTCTAGAATATAGCTATATACGAACTATATATGTATGATGGAAGATCTGCCTTCCCTCAAATAATTTTCAATCCATTACTAGTTCCATGATGGAGCAGGTGGCCACTATAGGTGCAAAAATACACACATGATTATTAGTGTGCCCTAAATCCTTCTCTTTTCACTTGGTTTTGCATTTTTTATCAAATGAAGCTTGACCTTTCTCCGAACTAACTTTTTCTTGCAATTATAACCAACAAGATATAAAGTCAGTTCTCCTCAAATTCACACAAGGTCTTCTTCTTCTTCTTTCTTTTTATGGCGGGTGGCACCAACGTTAAGGTGCATTATCGCCACCTACTGTATTGGAGTGTGAACCAGAGTTTACCCTTTTCATAATAAAAAAATAAATAAATTCTCTTAATCAGCTCTGTTCTCTTGAGAAAAAAAAAAACTCTCTAGTCCATAATTAAATATATTTTTAAGCTTTAGATCAACCACTCCCACCTTTCTAAGTTCGTTCTTCATTGTTTCTCGTTCATTAGTATACTTTTGACAGACACAAATAACATGCTCTACTGATTCCTCTATTCCACAGTGCTCACATAATCCTGTTGGATGTTTATTTATTAATTTTAAGGTTTTATTCAGCATGGTATGCCCAACCCTTAATCTTGTTAAAATAGTTTCCTCTTTAGTATCTCTTCTTGTCTTCCTCACCCCTCCTACTTCCAGTTGTATTTCATAAAGCTGACGTCCTGTATTTCCTGTATCCCATTTTGTTGCCGCTCTATCCACAGTAGTGCTGTTGCTATTGCCATCATCTCTACAGTGTATACTGATAAATGATCTGATGTTCTCCTATTATTAAAAATGTTTAAGGATGGACAACTAAAAGCAAAACCTGTTCTCCCTGTATTAGGATCTTTAGATCCATCAGTATATACTGCAGTAAATGCTTGATATACAGTTTGTATTCTATCTTCAACAATAGCTGCAATGTCTCCAGATTCTTTAAATACCTTCATTAATTCTAGCATATAAAAATCCAAGAACACTGCAGGAAACATCCAAGGTGGAGTTATTGATAACGGTACTGTAGCAATGTATCTTTTCTGACTTAAAACCATTTCTCTTGCTTCTTTGCCACTATTCCATGCAAAACACTTCTGTTTAGATCTTTCCTTTTCCCAGCAAGGAAGGAGTACCTTTACTGTTGGATGGCGGTCTTCTGAATGACCTTGAAGATTTACCCAGTAGTTCATCATTAACTGCTTTCGTCTGATTTGTAACGGCATTTCACCAACCTCAACCTGAAGAGCAGATACAGGAGTCGTTTTAAAAGCACCACTACAAAGTCTCAAAGCTTGACACACAAGGTCCTAGCAAACAAACCACATTTGTAGCTCATCACATTAACTAAGGCCATGATGACATCAGCATTTAGGTAAATTAGAGCATTCTGGGAAATGAAGTGTTCTTCCATTATGGCCCATAAAATAATTTAGTAAATAAAGAAATACATGGGCTATATATTAAGTGCAAAATTTTGTAGAAGAAATTTCAAACAATTATTCATACTTATATCATCTAATGTGTCTGAAAATACGCCGTGTGTGTATGATAACCTTTATTATAACGTTAACATTATAACGTAAAAAATATGATTTAGAAACTAGCTACATTTAAAGCAGTCATGTGTTTTTTTTCTCTTACGTTTGTCAGTCCAAATCAGATTTTTGTGCATATCCGATTGAAATTCGATCAGATTTAGTCAGTGTGAATGGCAAAAAATCACATGAAATGTGATTCTTACAAATCAGTTTCGAACAACATTCGGAAACGGCAGACGCCAGAAACAAGGTTGTGTTGTTGCAAAGTGTCGGACGAGCAGAAAATGACAATATAACAGAGACATGTTTTGAAACTGGCAGAGACGACAGCACGAAATAAGCCGCTCATACCAGCCTCCTAAACATTTCTGCCGTTGCCTCAGAAGACGCAGTAGTCAAGTGTGGTGGATATACATTGTCATGAAAATCCCTCATATCGCATGTTGTTGTAGTTTTTGTCGTAGCCTATGCCTACCAACACAACGTNCCGTGTGTGTATGATAACATTTATTATAACGTTAACATTATAACGTAAAAAATATGATTTAGAAACTAGCTACATTTAAAGCAGTCATGTGTTTTTTTTCTCTTACGTTTGTCAGTCCAAATCTGATTTTTGTGCATATCCGATTGAAATTCGATCAGATTTAGTCAGTGTGAATGGCAAAAAATCACATGAAATGTGATTCTTACAAATCAGTTTCGAACAACATTCGGAAACGGCAGACACCAGAAACAAGGTTGTGTTGTTGCAAAGTGTCGGACGAGCAGAAAATGACAATATAACAGAGACATGTTTTGAAACTGGCAGAGACGACAGAACGAAATAGGCCGCTCATACCAGCCTCCTAAACATTTCTGCCGTTGCCTCAGAAGACGCAGTAGTCAAGTGTGGTGGATATACATTGTCATGTAAACCCCTCATATCGCATGTTGTTGTTGTTTTTGTCATAGCCTATGCCTACCAACACAACGTATTCAGGAGTTGTGCCGAATTCTGACCCCGCCAAATTATTACCCCCCTAGTATTGGTAGGTTTAGGATTAGACGTGGGGGAGGGGTTAGGATTAGGGATGGGGTTAGGATTAGGCAATCAGGTAGCGACTTCAAAGAGGGTGGTTATAATTTGGTAGGAAGTCGAAATTCAGCACAACACTCGAAAACGAAAGTGCGGCATGGACACACAAGTCGGATCTGAAAAGTTGCGATATACAATGTGGACATCAATAGTTTTAGATGAGATTCCAATCGGATACACAAATAATCTGATTTGGTTTGACAGTAGCCTAAACATAGCCTAATTGTACTTCCTTAAAGTTGACTCACAATTCTACATGTTTGCGATTCAATCGATTTAATTGGAATTTAAAAGGCATTCTTAATTCAATAAATCCTCTGTACAGACTTTACTTGGGACCTTCTGGACTGCCCATTTGCTTACATCTAATGGACCCTCTTTTATTTTTAATTAAAATAAAAGCTTTCCATGACATATATGCGCTGATCCCATCTTCACTCCTAACGCAACAAGTTACTCAAGAACACTCAACTTAACACAACAGTCTGGAGCCGAAGTAATGTGGCGCCAAAGTATGTTCAATACATTGGATACACAAATGCAACAAGTCTCATTTGCAGACCCGCTTGCATCGACTGACTTTTGGTTATGAATCCAATCACAAACAGAACTTTCATTGAGTTTAATTAGCTAAATCAATATCTCCATGTAGGACTGTTCATCTTTCTGTCAGGTAATCTGATTAGTCTGCACATAGAGTGGCTGGGCGTTTACTTATACACTCACATCCTTTCCTCAAATGAATCTTTTATTGATCACAGAAGTGCATGTCTGACTCTTGCATTATGCATCCTGCAGTTTGTGCACTTTTGGAGTGATTTAACACTGCATTTATTGTGGAACAAAGTGTCATATTTCAATTGAATTCCTTCTAGTTCAGAAGAAAAACAATGGCATTAGGGATAATATTTTCTTTCTGAAGTCGGTGCTCTGCTAAAATGTTGATTGCATATCAAACAATGAGATAAAATAAATCAATAACCTGCCACAATGTGAAATATCAAACATCCGTCTCCTTTCTGCAATAAAAGTCTGGCGATCACACTTCTGTTTCCTGTAAAGTCTGAATCAGCCAGTTCAATCTTCTTGAGTGGATCTCTTAATTTATTTTCACTCGCTCTTCATTTTTCATGGCTTCAAAAGGATTTTAAAAGGATTTCTATGAGAGGGGCGCCATCTGCGCTCCTCAGTCGGAACAGGAGTGGGCCGTCAGACTTCACACCTCCATAAAGTTTTTCACAGAGAGAGAAACAAGTGGAAGACCAGCCACATTCATGTTTATAAAATGAGTCTCACTTACTGCACCAAAAAACACTTAGAGTAGTGTTGGAGATGGAGGAAGAAAGGAAACTCCATATGGCTGATTGGCACATGCCATTTCAGGCTTATTAGATCCAGCACTCAGAATATTGGGGAGCGAAGCTGAACAATGTGCACCGCAATAGCAAATGCAATTATTTTAAAAGGAAAAACTAAAATAAATCAGTTCTCTTTTTAAAATCAATATCAAAATTTTATGTTTAAATATAAATGCATAAAGGAAAGTATATAGTTATAAACATTTTTATATATGTTTGTCAATGGCTGGGTCCGAAAGCTTAAAAATGCTGCCTTCGGAGGATGCATTCCAAGGTAGGAGGGCATCAAGGCACGTCCGAATTCAATGTTAGAGCTTCACTTCCTGTCGCCTGAGATACCTTCATCTCATCAATTTTTTTAAAGGCAGCATAAATGTATCCTTTGCTGCCTTTGATATCCTACAGTGCTTTCCATTCTATGACAGCTGAGCTAATGTACATAGCTAAGCGTCTGAAAGTTGTGGTTGGTGGTCAGTTTGTTTGTAAATGTATACATTTTTGACCAACGTTTTTCACTTTTGATGTCATTTCTAGTGAGAAATTACTATTGTAGTCATTAAATATTCAATTAGCTATCACAAAAGCTCACATTATTTTGTTGTAGATCATTAAACAAATGTTACACTGCTCCAGAAGTCTGTCCGAAATCAGTTTCGTGAGGTACCTTTGTGCGCAGAAGCTGCCTGCAAAGCAAGGCAACAAGTCAGCTGCTTAAGCTTTCGGACACAGACAATATTTCACAGTTTTTTCCTACACTAGTTTATTTTAAAGCTGCAGTTCGTAGGTTTTACCTCTTTCTCGCCATCTCTGTTTGAAACCTGCAATTGCAGTTATTTGCGGAATTATCATCTTTACGTGGGTTGTGCATCAGCACGGCTCCTCAGAGCGGATGAATCAAATGTTTTGAGGAGAATGTTTGCTATCAGTCACCACACCGCTGGATACTGTACTTCAGAATCACAGATTCTATGACCAACATAAGAATATTCACTGGAAAATGTCAGCTGAACAAGTAACAAATCTGCCATTTTTGTTCTGACCGACTGAGAAAAAAAGCATTACAATAAATCTCACTACCAATGGTGATTAAATCTAACGATTGCTTAACTCATATCCAATCAAACCGTGCAAATTATTGTTGTAATACTTTGTTTTCAAATTGTTAATGATAACAACATTAGCATTGCGTGACTGTGTATTTAGTGTGTGTTGGATTTAAATTTTTGTACAGTCTAATCTCTAATTGTCCATTTGCCATACTATACAATCCGCCATCAAAATTATAAGTTTAATTATTGCAGCTGCTGTGAGAAAAGGCTATAAATGATCCGCCCGCCTGTAGCATCATCTACATGCCATGTAGCCTACTAGCTGTATGTAAACAGACGTGATGTAATGAGGCAAAGACGAATGGCTGCATGCTTGAATTTCCAGCGGAAACCCACCAGTACCACCCTAATTAGTTACCATTTACTTACCATTGTGAATCGGACTAAGGTAAGGAGATAGTTTTGAACACTGCTGGTTATGTACTTGCTCAAAAATTTATTTTGGATCATTTTAAACCCAAAAAAATAAAAATAAATTAACCACTTAAAGCTGCAGTTTGTAAAACATGTATTTAAAAATACAAATGTTCCATTTAGACTCTCAATATCAGTGCATAAAGCTGTGTGCATAATAATATAATTATAATAATTATATAATTATAATCATAATTAATTATCAAAATATTATCAAAATGGTGTTTAGATGGAGTACACCGGACGTCAACTATCCAAATGTATTGATCTACAACAAAATACCTGAATGCATGTTTTTATCGGATTTGAGTTCATAAAAAAGACTCAAAAGGCCATTAAAGCTCATTTAATTCAACAGAAAGGTTTTTACTAAAGAAATTGTGTTTTTGCAGGATATAAAAGCAACAGAAAGAAACATCCTTGCCATCCATTGCTCTCACTGGGATTTTGAACAAATCTTTCAAGAGCATTTTTAAGGACTGGCGAGCTACAAAAGAGTCAGACAACAATGAGAGGATCTATGAGACGTGCCAAGAAAACATCTCACCTGTGCTGGATCAATACAGCTGAACTGAGCAGCTATCGAAAAGAAGAAAGCTGAGCATCTTCAGTGAAGGTAGAAATTTTCTTTTGTCATAAAACATCACTGTTTCCTTTCCCAACCAACACCCATCAAACTGCCAAATTTCTGCAAAACACAACCTATTCTAAACAAAAGAACAATAATAATGCAGAGGCATTGATCCACAATACCAAACTCTTATCCCATTAATATCATTATGTTACTATAGATTTCCACTCTGGATAATTGCTTGAAATGGCTTTTGAAATACAACAAAGTCAATGTAAGAATACGTTGAATGTTCATTCTTTTAAGCGAATGAAAAGAAGACAAAATGAGACTGAAAAGTGTATTTGTGTGTGTGTGTGAGTTGCTGGCATGTTGTCAGCTCAGCTAATTATTACTGTGCTTCTCCTCCTAGGTGCTCATGTTTTTGACTGCCAAAACTTGCCTGTGCTAAAAACTGCACCTTAACAAACCAATGAGAGCTGAGGGGCCAGGAGGGGGTTGATTTGAAATGCGTAGTGCACCTGCTGAGATCTGAGCATGGAGGCTGAATAGATTTTCAATAGGCCTTGCACTACATGCAAAGTTAGAAATGAATGCCACTGCATTACATCACTGCTTGTTTGCATAAATTTAAACTTAAGTCACTGTCCTTTATGTCGCTAAAATCACCAACTCTCATTGACAACGAGTGACTTCAGGTCAGTTCGCTTCTGCCTACGCTGTCAGTGTGAACGACCCTTTATGTGTGACACAAAGTCACCAAACCTGCCAAGATCTGCAGCTCTCCTCATCTATTTTCCCTCTGTCTCCTGTCTATACAAATTATTCCTTCTTGCCTGCAGAAAATTATTCCTTTTGTTCTCAGTGTGCGCAAGTGTTGTTTTCCTGAATGTGAAACATGAATCCGTAATGCCGCGTGGAGGATTAGAGTCGCTGCCGTGTTTGTAGGAGCACTGCCTTATAGTTTCAGGTTGACTCCATCTCCATGCACAAACAGCTGCATACTGTGGGATTAACACCCATTGTTCAGTGAATCTCAACATGGGCACTGATGTCTCACAGTATAAGCCTTTAATTATGCCAGACACTGTTTTTGTCTGTTTCAAGACTCTGTTTTCAAATATGGTAGTTTCATACGACTCACAGTGAACTGCACAAGAAAAATTTAACAGTTGTAGTCCAAATTAAATCATGTAACATTATTGTAGTATTATATAGAGTGCAACAGTTGGGTTCCGGAACTCCATTCATTTTCTCCATAAAGAAATTGATTTTGAACGATAACTTATAAACCTTTAAAGACAGACCTACTGCGCTGTAAAAAATAATTGTTGGTTTAGCTTAAAAAAGTAAGTTAAGTGGTTGCCTTAAATTTTTGAGTTCATTGAAATAAAAAATTTGAGTTAATACAATGAAGGTGATTGGTTTAATCAACAGAAACTCTGAACAACATTAATTATTGAAGTTGATTTGACAAAAGAAAAAATGTTTTGATAACAAAGCATAAAAATATTTTTTTTACAGTTTGTGAGCTACGAGGTTCTTGATGCTATTTTCTTCTGATGAAGCCATCAGCCCGCATTATTTCAGCTTATTTAAAAAAATAATCGGTAACAGCGGAATTCCTGGAGAAAAGCTACATTACCCATGATGCAAGACAGAAAATTACACCAATCAGAGAGTCCAAAAAAGCGACACGCTCCAAAATATCTCTTTAGCCCCGCCCACTTCCATAAAGCACTGAGAATGACGTAATCGAGTCGATCTCTTTTATATTTCTCCATCATTTTTAATTTGATTATGCTGTTCACAATGCTTCATGGGATTGTAGTTATCACTGGTTTCCTCACTAAAACCTTTAAGAACTTGTATCTTTGTCTTTTTGTTCGATATGTAGTGTTGTGATTCACCTTGTAGCTCATTGGCTTGGTTCATGGCTTGTAACTCTTTAACGAAGACTATTTTAAAATCCCTATGGGAAAAATGAATGAAAAAAATACTTCCGGAACCAATGCCACTGAAAAAGGGGGGTGTGCTGTTGCACTCTATAGTAGTATTATTTTAGTTTTAGATTTCTGCTTTGACCTGAATTCCTCTATCACTTTTTCAACTCCATTTTGTTTCTTACAAACTCAAGTTTGCTGTGTTTGACAGCTTGTTAAAAAATGCCAGAAAATAAATGTTCACAAGGCAGATTCATAGCCTGTGTGTCCATCACCAAAGTCAGAAGATGTCATATAGAAAAGATACTCTACTTTTCTCCTCCCACTCCGTCAGCTCTCTATTCTTTTGTCTGTTCATCTGCCCTTGTTTTTGGATTCACCCCATTATTTCTGTCATGCTCTCTCATGTCTCTGCTTTCCCAACGGGCTTAGAGAGAGCTGGAGCTTCAAAAAACATCAAATACTGCTGAGTTCAGCTCAAGTACACTAAAAACTTAAGAGGAATGTGACACTCTACAGCCCTGAAATGAAAAGTCATTACACAATATCAGGAGAGAAGTTGTGTCAGGTAAGTTATACTGTGTATTCTTTGTCTAGACTGGCTGTCATTATTTTCTCACACTCATGTTGTTCCAAACCTGTATGCAGTTTTTTCTTTTTTTCTTTTTTTTTAGTGTAACACTTTTTCAAACCATATTTACATATAGGTATACTGTATATTTATTACACAGCTCTATGAAATGCATGAATCTGATTGGTCAGTCAGTTCTATTTGCTAAATATATATATATGAAAGAAAGAAAGCCAAAAGGGTTTTGAATGATGTGAGGGTGAGTATAAATAATGACAGGATTTTCATTTTTTGGTGCACTATTATTTTAAAGTGGATAAAGCTCTTCTGCTAGGTGTAGTGTGAACATCACAGAAACTGACAGCAGTGCTCTCCATTATTCTTTGTCATAAAGTAGGGAGAGAGAGAGATAGCGAGGAGAAAAAAAAGGCACTTGCTTTGATATCCCTTCTCCCTTTTCACAAGTCTCCGCTCTGTCAGTCATAATGAGCATTTATGAATAAATAAATGTGAAAGAGAACCATAACGAGGTAAACGACTGGCACACATACATAATACAGCATTATTTCGCCATATTCAGTCTGAAAGAACATCCTTCCACATCAGGGCCGTAACTCAAGATGGGAGCAATTTCTGTAGCTAGTAATTAGGAAAACTTCATAAATCTGAGAGTTCAGCTTAGGCTGAAGTTTGAAAACATGAAAGATTGGAAGAATCTAATGATTAAACAACTAAAAATGGAGAGGATTTATGATGAGAAGATGGATCCACACACCTCTACATGCTGAAATATTCAAGAGCTCCTGTGGCATGGATTTTGTTGGCACCCCTGATTTATCATAACACAAAAGAGCCTTCTATCAACTGTATCACACAGGTGATTTGGGATACATTCTTACAATCAGAATACTGTCAATTTGTTCTCAAATTTGGCACATAGTGTTAATTTTGGACCCCAATTAGGATGTCTCAATGAAATCAGTTCTAGTGATTCAATGCAGCTAAGATTTATGGCACCCGTGCATGAGATTTATGGTAGTGTTATCACTTTGAAACAGAGGCAGACAGGTCTTTACATGCAGCACACATTCAAACCAAAGATGAAAAACATTAGACTTCAAAAAGCCTCAAACCTCCCTCACACACAAACCACCCTAACAGCCTCGGGCAGCTTTCATCCATTCAGAACAATCTGTGTAAAAATAATCTGCACATATTACCAGCCTAATATCAATTGAACCTTTTTATGTATTCATTTTGATTATTGGTTTTTAGTGCATTTGTTGTC
Source organism: Anabarilius grahami (assembly GCA_003731715.1). Taxonomy (NCBI): domain Eukaryota; kingdom Metazoa; phylum Chordata; class Actinopteri; order Cypriniformes; family Xenocyprididae; genus Anabarilius; species Anabarilius grahami. The sequence goes on along the minus strand of RJVU01079805.1, from coordinate 6,829,869 downwards.
ATACTACAAAATAAGTAAACATTTGTCTGGTTTTCTATCTAAATATCCTTAAAACAATACATATACTTGAGGAGCAAAATGGCATAGGACTTGTTTTCAGAGAATATATTTGCTACCATTGGCAAATAAACCAATTAAACATAAATGTAACATTGTTTATGAGGTTTATGCTTAAAATAAGACTGAACAATATGCTAATTGGGTAAGAAAAGTTAATATCTTAGTCAATTTTTGCTTTTGTTTATTTTATTTTTTTTTACCAGCAAAAACACTGGTTAATTAAGAACATGATCTTCTTTGCAGTGCAGTGTTTGAACGGCTGACGGCAAGATAACCATTTAGATATTCATGTAAAGAATTACACATATTCATAATCAAACAGATCTGATTTTAATGCTACTGTCTGACAGGATGTCAGTTTAACAATGACAGGTGTGGTATTTGGGTGAGATGCGAATCGACAAATGTCAGTGTTGTCTGACTCTAATGATATAGTCAGTTTATCTCAGAAATGCGGTTCTTGATCTTGAGCTTAATTAGTTCAAGCCGTCAATCAAGAAAACTAATCAATCAATCTTTGTATGCTGAACAAAACTAGAGAATCTGGAAACCATCATTTGAGAAGAAAGGATAACAAAACTGTTAATGTTTATTAACTTATATAACAATAATTTATTATCCTTTTTACCCCATGTAGCACACCTAGAACACGTAGACCCGGCTACAAAGATGTCTTACACATCAAAAAGAGACTAAAAACATGACAGCAAGATTAATCAGGGTGTTTCTTCACAAACTGTGGCAGAAAAATGAGCAAAAAAAAAAAGGCACAATGAGTAACTCCATGTTTAGCGCTTGACTGAGATACAGACTGGGTCATTTGGCATTATAAAGATGGAATAAGATAACTTATTAGACTCAAAAATATAAATAATGTTCATACAGAACAGTACAAAAACTGTACGTATTGTATACAATACCATTAAAATGGTAACATCTTGTGGTATGTCAAATGACTCTTGTAAACCCATTAAGCTGCAATGAAGACCTTTACCCATGAAGATCTCGATAAGAACAGTTACAAATATTTACATTTCAGATTTAAAAGATGTAATGGCAGCAAAAGCCAATATTCAAGTACTGTATTTTATATCGCATGAAAACTTGCCATTTATAAAATACAAATGTATGGAAAGAAACACTACATTAAATGACAATGTAGTGTGTAAAATCCTATTAAAACAGTTTTTTATACATTCTAGTATGAAAACACAGCGAGGTCTGTAACGGTAGTGTAAAGGTGTCAGTATATCAAAAGAGTTTTTGAACATTCACATTTCTTGAAGTTTTGGATTTAGTTGAAATGAGTTTTCACAAAGTATTACTCGGTTTCACAAAACATGAAAAATATCTGCATCTTCACCTTTAAAAAATGGCCACTTGGAATGAGGCAAGTACATAAACCGAGACCGCCTGGGGTTGCGTTCTTCACTAAACTGTGGTGACTGAAAGGAAGGCATTGTGAACTTTGGTGCCCTCAGGTGCTCTTGCTCCATGGCTCATGAGCTCTTGAATGGTCATCCAGTTGTCAAGGATCTTCTTGTTTCGTTTCTTCAGCATCTTCTTATGGCTGAGCTCCAGGATGCTGACTTCCCCACTTGCCGTCCCCATGGTCTCCCTGAGGCACTCAAGCCGGCTCCTCTGCATGAACTCCCTCCTGCGTCGCTGTTCTCTTGCCCGTGCTAGCTGCTGTTTGCGTTCTTCTTTACTCCAGTACCGCCCCATCTTCAGCTCGCTGACAGCATCGTCATCTGTAGTCATCCCACCGCTGCGTTCCTCTCGGATCCGTAAGGCTCTTTCGCGTAGGATGCGGTCTCGTGCGGGCCGACGTGCCACATACCTGGTTCCGTCTGCTCGCACTTTAACTTTCCATTCAATTCGGCCAGGTTGTGAGGGTCCAGGCCGTCCACGGAGGCTGAGGAGGCTAAGCTGGCTCTGGGAATATTCCAGAGAGGAAGAGGAATGTTGTTGTAGGAGTTGTAGGTAACTCTGGTAATGGCGTGTGCTGGGAGGCTGGGTTGTTGTGGTGTTGCTGTGATAGGGCGAATGATAGTGCCGAGCGGTTGCAACCCTATTCCGGTTTCTTTCTTTCTCACAACGCTCGTCATCAGCAGGAAGCGCTGGGTCTGACTCCGAGGGGTTACTGGGGCTTTGTTCCAAGCTGCTGGAGAAGGCCTGGCTGGGTCCTTGTGAACCGGGACTGGTGATGGGGGTCTGTAATGGTGGAGTGGAGCTTGTGTATGTATGGGCACGACTGCAAGTAGGGCTACTTTGGCTGGGTAAAGACAAGATGGGACTATTGTAGGGACTATGCAGGTGTTGGGTACTCCGCAGGTTCCTCTGATTGGTCAGGTGGACTCGACGCTGTAGCGAGTGGTCGGGTGATCCTTCTGTTCCCAATGGAGTTGAGCGGGAACTTTCGGCTGTATTGTAGGCACTAGAGCTGTCTTTATCTCTTAGCTTCTCACTTTGCAGTCTCTCAGGATGCTCATTAATATCCGCAAGCTTGCCACGACGAAGTCGACTTTCCGTATCCGCTCGGGGTGAGTCGTGCTTGCTCCTGCGCAACTGGTGGGCTTGCATGATGCTCTGGCACTCACGTTCAATGCTGCGCAGCTCTTCGTTGAGCATGTGCAGCTCCCGTGCCACTCCACTTCCACCCTGCTCTGTCAGGCTGCACTCGATAGTACTACTTCGCCTGTAGACCAACCCGCATTCTCCACCATTACGGATCTGGCACTTTAGCTCCAGGAGTTGCTGGAAATGGTCACATTCCACCCCATTCTCACTCAACCTGCCCTCCTGACACTTCTCCTGTCTGGCTAAGTTAACGGTGTCCATAGGAACCAAATGCGAGCCTGCTTCCCACCGGTCTCGAAGTTGTTTTTGAGTCTGTGTTTGGGGATGAGAGAGCAATTCATATTCAGAACTCTCCTCAAAGCTGCATTTCACACCACTGTCCTTCTCCAGTATGGAAGAGGAACATGTTGCTGTATCTGTACTTGCGAAGGCTTCCTCGTGTCTTTTTGACTGCAAAACATTAACAGATACAACCCCTTAATGCCTTTCAGAACATAAAGACTAAGGAACTTTTGTCAAATATGGTCACACTTACTCGCTTTGCTTCCCTTTTCTGTTCTTCTAAAATCTCCATCTTCAGCTCCTCTAGGAAATCATGATGGTCCTCATCGAGCCAGCTTCCATCCATCTAAGAGAGAAAAGCCCAATAGGATTCACCAGTTCTGGACTATCAGCCAATCAGAATTTTACTGATATAATTTTCACATGGCTTTAGAGAACATGGCATTTGGTGATTGGCTCAAAATAAATACATAAAGCCACACAAATAAAACTGTGGCACTAATGTGGGATAAGATTGGCAACTATGTTTACTAGTCTCACCTGTCCTTCAGGTCTGGTGACAAGTAACACTATGGATCTGGAATTTTCATTTGAGAGGAGAGCAACAGCCTCTTCCCTGTTCTGTACGTCATGACCATTTATCTGGAAGAAACATGGACACAGAGTGACAATTACATACACAAAAAGATAATGACAGAGTGTCAGGATTTCCATACTGGAAGCACACTTCATCAGTGACAGAAGTACAGCAAAATTGCATTTCCTCATACACACCAAAACTAGGCCCCCCTCGTGAGATAACAACCTTAAGGAATTATGCATTTACTGGAGGAGAGACTTTGAATCGATTACTAAGACTGCCGACTGGGCTGCAGGAGCCAAAGCATTTATAAAAAGCGTTGTGACTGTACACGCCCAGACACACAATTAAGCAGCCTCTGACAGGTGCCGTTCATCTTTTCTTCTATAGAGTAATGGCACTGTCAAAAGAAGATAATAGGGGTGGAGAGAGTGAGACAGACATGCACTGAACCACTGTATTCATCTCCCTCAATGTTACATCCACAGATGCCTTGCGTCCTTTGTATCTTGCTCTTTCTTTATCTTCTTTTGCTCATAAATTCTCCAAACCTTTCACCCTACTGTCTCTGTTGAATGTCACACCAACTTGGTCTACATTCTGCAAAAGCAGATCCATTTAAAACTGCTATTTAAGTGCAATTTATCATGATGATCCAGTTTATTTACTAGTGGCTGACTTTGTTTTGTCAAGATTTGTACACCCACACACACATACAAATATCTACAGTAGACCCATGGTGAAAATCCATTGTAGATTATTTTAGATTTTATATAGTCATTATATTACAAGTAAGTAGAGAAAAAAACAATAAAAAAAATCTAAATATAGCTGCAAGCAGCAATTAACGGGGTTCAAGCATTTTAAGGCCTTTAAGCACATGCGTAAAAATATTTTTTGTTTTATTTAGCAAGCCTGTAACCATCTCGATCATACATGGAAAAGACCATTTACAGCCAATACAGGCAATTTACAATAGGAAATATATGATTTTTAAAGCTTTTTAACAGTTATCAAGGTTGAGCCAAAAACCTAGGACTAGTTCGGCAAAGTTGGTTTTTGAAATATTCTCAAATAGTTAACGAACGATTCAGTGGACAGCGGCAGTACTAGAGGCAAAGTTGCTCAGAATGAGTTCTACCATGTGGTACGAATGTCATGGGCGTGGAAGAAAAATTGGTGATACACAATCCTTTACGCACGGGAAAAACGTGAAGGCGTGCCCTGGTGGCCTATTTCTTTCGAATTTCTCAAGGCCTCTAGGGCTGTAAGTCAAACAAGCCCAGCGACTTTACATTCCGATCGGCCTCTGTTAACCTTGTCTGATAGCTGCTCAAAATTCAGTGGCTGATGGTGTACATGTTTTTTGAGATGCATCAATGTCCTTATAAACAGTCATGGCCCCTCGGACGAAGACACAGCATGCCAATTTTCAAGTCAATCGGACCAACGGTGAAGTAGTTATAGCCATTTTCATGTTTTTTTATTCCTGTTAAAGCACCACCAGGTGGCCAGTCACCGCTTCCTTTTTCTCACAACCATAGAATGAGCTGTGTACTCTGAGTTTGGTGAAAATATCTCATTCCGTTAATGGCCGTGAATCGGAATTTAAATTTTTTTTTTATAACTATTGACAATCAGACTCCAGAGAATCCCGCTGCACTGGTTTGGTTCCGATCAGGTCAAAAACCTAGGACTAGTTCGCAAAAGTAGTTTTTTCAAAAAATCCAAAATACCCGTAAATTCTAGTCCTAACAGTTTAGGAGTTATGAGCCATTTCGTACTTTTGAACGCTGTAGCGCCCCCGTCAGGCCGATCGGGGCAAGCCTTGGTGACGTTGTAGACGGTGTGAGTACTACCAGCCCTCAAAGTTTCCATAGTCTCTACGACTTACGATTTGGTCTGCCCGATCACTTTTAGGGGAGAATGCTGATCCTTGGAAAATTTAACAATTAAAATAGGGTTTCAGCGCTACATGCATAAACCCCTAATTCAGTTTCTAGACTTTTGGAACCACTATATCTATCAAATAAATAATCAAAATCTTTATCTAGATTTATAGGATGGTTGTAAGCGTGAATGAGCCTGTGTATATGTGTAACAAGATTAAATGTGTCCCACCTGTAAAATTCTGTCTCCCTCTCTGATGCGTCCATCCCTTGCAGCTATGCTGTTGAGCTCGACCTATCAACAGTACAAAAAACATGGCATCAATATGTAAATTGTCATAATTCATCTCAACACACCAGCAATAATTCCATGACTTATCACAAAAAGAATTCATTATTGTAACAGATTAATTTGCATATCTGTTCTATAATGAGAAAAATCCATTCCTTTCAGACATTACAAAAGAAGGCAATATAATGCCCCCATATAATATAGAAGGATTGGAAGTGAATACAGCACTGCGAATATATAAAGGATGTGGGAATATATTTCTTTTTTCCCCCTCAAAATAATACATATTTAGCATTTTACAAGATTGCTGATTAAAACAATCATATTCTTTTTGAATTATAAGAATTTACATAAGAATCTGATTAACTTTTCTCCCTCTAAAATGAATGGTCTCTCATATCAGAGACATCCTGATAGAGGAAGGAGGCTGAAAACATCATTGTCATACACAGACAAGCATTATATGCATAAATGCATTTTTAATGACTAATATTAGCATAACTTACTTCCACAGACATGTATTAATAGAACATTTCTGTAGGTTGTTTATGAAACATTTTCTGGAGAGGATGAAAAGGAGAAGCAGTTCCCTTCTGTTTGATGTCAGGTGCTCCACATTTACATATCTCTGAGCAAGAAATGGTGTAAGAACAGGCAATATCTGTACAATAAGTAGAATTCTCCCTGTTGAAACGCAGTCCCTGTTTTCAGCCTTTGTTTTCCTTTGGTGTGTCAAGGAGGTGAGAGGGAAAAAAGTGCCATTTTACACTCCACATGAGACAGGAGGGGTGCCATTCCTTGCTAATTAAAATCAGCAATTAAAACAACTGTCTGTGTGCAAAATAATTTTCCAAACTTGACTTGCTCTCTTCATGCTTGGCTCAGTCCTGGTAGACTTTCGTCTGCCATTTGAACTTTGGAAAACAGGAAAATTTTCCATATTAAGCACTTTTAATTTCAGTGAAGGAATACAGTGATGTGGAACAATGAGAACGGATCAAACTGAGCTTTTATCTTTTAATTACTTTTCACAGAATTTAAATTGATGTTAAAAAAGGGTTTGGTCCGATTAATTTGATTGCCTGTCTCAAATTTGATGCTCAGTGCCACATCTTACAGGTGACTTCAATGTGTGCTAATAAATTAAACACAGATCACCACATTAACATAATAACATTTGTTCTAAAAGCATTATTCAGTTCATTTTCAGCAGATCTTTGTCTATTAAATTGAACTGTTGCATTAAAAACCACAAAATTGAGTCTGAAACTATAAAGTCACCCTTTTTTTCCTTTTCAACACTTGGTCTGTGAAAGGAGATGATTAACCTTCAGAAAATGTTGAACATTCGATAACAAGAACTATTTTACTGTCCATCTATCTCCAGGTAAAATTTAAATAAATAAATAAAAATAAATAATAAAATAAGTACACACCTGACCAACAAAAATGGCCATATCTTCCTCATCATCAGTGCGATAACAAAGAGTCAGGCCCAGTTTTTCCTGGCTGTTCATTCGACAGAGCTCAACCTCCTGTAACACACACACATGCACAAACACACACACACAGACATATATATTAAAATGCAGGAGTAGTTTACAATTTTCCTTTCTATTTAAGGGCCAGAAAGAGGAAAATACATGCAGTATGAATAGAAACATGAGCAACTATGAGCTGAACTATTCCCTTTATGCTGATTTACCAGGCAGATATTTTCTTATGAAAGCAACTAGAAAATTGCTCAGCTCAGTACATTTCTCTACAGTTCAGTTTATTTAAAAAAAAAAAAAAAAAAAAGATAAAAGCCACCTCTGATAGCTTCTAAACTCCAGCACTAATAGCACTGTTTTAGAGTAGTAAAGTCATCTTAAATGTTTGGCTTTACATTAAAATGAAACAATGACCAGTTTCTTTGGCTACAAATGTGTCCAACAAAAAGATGAGGCCACCCTGAAATATGATATAATCAAGCAGGCAGAGGGGGTTATATATCAAGACTGAAGCTTGGTTCAAGTGACAGGGCTGCATTTGAGAGACATTCATCTGTCAAAGGAGAGCAGTTAGCCACAGCTCGACATACCACTAACACCAGTCTCAGTTCAGTCAAGCAAAACGACTCATTTATCGGTTGACGCTCCTGACCGAGCACTAGCATCATACATCAAGCTCTCCACCCTCCACATTAACCAGATTTACCACTCCATCTATATGAGGTTTTCCCTTTTCTTCCACGAACACATACACTGAACTGTCAAGTCTTCTTATTTGGCAAATAATTTCTAAAAATGCGATACCGACATGTTCACGGCAACGCCTGTGGTGTGATATAAACAGGCTAACTCTTTCTCGTATTTCAGCTGAATCTGGGTTACTGTCAGTCCGCACAATGGATGCAATTCATCACCAGCAGCTTTAATACGGCTTCATATTGATCTGCTCCATAAGCTCAGCGATACTTCATATTTTCTGCAAGTCTATTGCTCAGACCACATGCTCATCAAAGAGGATCAACCGACCTGCCGAGCAAAATGATCCACAAAATCTCCCCTAAACTACTGCGGCAAGCGATGAAACTGGAAAATCAGAGAGATAATTTTACAGATCATAGTATTAATCTAGGATATGTTCAGTATTCGGAGAGCTAAAGTGGTTCTGTGGTTTTCTTCTTGGCCTGATATGAAATATTTGCTAGTGATTGACAGAAGTTATCTTAAATGGGCTCATCCAGGCATGAATCAATGCAGGACCCATAGAGGACATTTATCACTGCTCATACATACTTCTGCACTTTGCAATTTTCTAAGAAGGAAACGGTCACTAATTCACTTGTCATTGTCATCATATATATATATAATATCCCAAAATCCTACTCTTTTGAAGAAACATGTGGTAACAAGCTGATTCTGTACCTTCAAACAATCCTAATAATAATGATTCATTAACACACATGCATTTGTTTTCCAAAATGAGCAAGAGACCCAGTAGGAAAGAACATTAATGTCACTAAAATAAAACTAATTACACCTCAGTGGAGTCTAATCTGCCCCTGTTTATTAGTCCAAGGAAAAAATGGCATTGTTTGAAAGCTCTCCAGCTGTAACATGATACTTTAACTAATTAATAGTGAAGGAAAATGTATTTTTGAAACTCTAATTTTTTAAGTTTCACAATTAAATGAACTCAAAACATAATTTGACCATATAACTCTTTCTGTTAACATTTAATTCAGACTCTTTTATAAAAATTGGTAACGCTTTACAATATAGTTTCTTTTGTTAAAGTACATTAGTTAACACAAACTAACATAAAAAAAGGTTAAGTAATTCTCTAAGAATATATTGCTCATTGTTAGTTCATGTTAGTTAATGGATTAACTAAAGTTAACAAATGAGACCTTATTGTAAAGCGTTCCTGATAAAATAATACAAAAAAGAAAGTACCTCATTTTGGATAAAATGAATTATTGTAAATTATGTGAAGTGTGCAATAAATAATAAATTGAATATTTTGGTTAAAATGTATGACAATTTTTTATTTTTTTTGCATTGTATCAACATGCATTAGCAATAATGTAGTGATGTATTTAATCATGCCATCAGAGTCCCTTGCATTTGAGATGCATGTAAAGTCAGGTGTAAATGGCTCGGTCACCCGAGATGGATGTTGACACCAGGTGTATATGTCACTATTCAAAGAAAGCATTTTTCTTTTACTTACCTCACACTCGAATTCAACTGCCCTGTCCACCTCTGCCTGAGTGCTGGCCACATATTCTGGACAATCAAAATATTCATGCTCCATAGTCTGAATGGAATGACAACTAGAGAAAGAAAGAACAAGAGAAATGAAATTTATGCCCTAGGCTATAGCTTTATGCCTGCAATTTTATTTGCAGAACTACAGACTGACCCTGAAGCCATGCATTACACTTCTAAGAAGATAACAGAATTTGTTTGTAGTCAGGGGAAGCATGTAATTACAAACAATACTCATTAATCTGTTAACACATCATGCTGGGGTACAATTGCAAATGCACTGTTCCAAGATCCTAAGCAATCTGTGCAAACCGCATACATGCACAAATGAGCTGAATCTTTGATTTTGCTGAGTTGTAGCCAGACAAACAGATTAGCATAAAGCACATGCACGTAAGGAGCCAAATAATCAGATGTAGCCTATCATCCCCAGTCACAAGTTTTATTGGACAAACTCAAGCAATTGAAAAGCTGTAAAGGGCATTAAACACCAAGAGAAACCTCTGTACCAGCATGTTTGATATTTTAGCACTCCATTAGGTTTTAATCACCCTGTATACTACTCATTACAGGAAATGGATAAGGGAAGCCACAACAATAATTACACATCGGCCCCGGCGTGACTTTTATGACAGAAGAGAGGGATATTTCATGGGGGGAAGGGGGTTATGGCTGTTGCCTGGTGATGAAGAAATTCTTGATAATAACTGGTGCTTATGTAAGTATGCATTGTCTGCTGGTTAAGAAAGCATAACTGGCTTAGGCAGCATTTGTCATAAAAAGTTATAAACAAATAATAATAATAGAAATATATACTGTATATAATAACTCTGAAATAAAAA